>OY282606.1:68765621-69377287 GCA_958298945.1 Atherix ibis | reverse complement strand
CCCAGAGTAGTGTTCGCATTGAATACAAATCGAATGAAAATACTCATAATTACCACGTTTGAGACTGAATAGAGTAGAAATTGTTCGTGTATTTTTGTTAATCGCGATGATAGCACAAATTGAATTCTATGCTCAGATTTTGATTCAATCATCTTGACGAATATGTTTTTTGAATCTGATGTTTTTTTAAACATATTCATTGTAGGAGCACTTCACACCTAGATGAGTGACTAAGTGACTAGCTGCCTTAGCAGCTTAGTGTTGAGCTGCTAACTCTCTACCGTTGCGTTGGGATGACAGTCTCTTGAACCGACATTTATTTAACTGTCAACAGTTCACTACCGACACCGAACCATCATTAATATTAACGAAGAATTGTTGATGGTTTTTACAAAATCAAAATTAATTGTCATCAATCTTTGCTGGATAATTCGAAAATGCTTCGTCATAGAATTAAAAGTAAAAAAAAAATATTTGTGTTATTTTTTTGGCTTTTCTTTTTTTTAAATATAAATACTTCACGACTACCGCACAAACAATCAATCCCAGCAATGGTTATGTGCAAAGAGCTCTAACGCCTTCGCAAGCCGAAAAAAATCTCTTCTGGATTCATCGAATAAAGAGAACCGAACATCCGGTTTTTAATCCTATTAACTATTCAATAGAATGACCATCCAACCATCCGACCAACCAACAAACTAACTGACGGTAACTCTGCAATCCTCTCCATTGATTCATTCATGACTTCGGATCTGTGACTTCTTTGGTTACCAGCAGACATTTTGCCAGCACCCAGTAAATGATCCTTCTTCATCTGACATCGAATAACGTACGAGAGTATTTATTTGTTTAGCTTACTTGTAGATCTATAGTTGCAGTAGAGAAATTCCTCATTTTTGAAGTCAGGTACACATGTTCACCTTGTGTGTACTCGAAATGGTTTAGGAAAATGCACGTTCCTCTGTTGTTATTGTTAGCATTAGGTTTGGTTTGCTTTGGCTTGATTTCATTTCGACCTGGTATTCAATTGTAAAAACAAATTCGTTTATGTTAAACGCAAATAACAAAAACATGCTAAGCCAAGAAGGCAGATTTAGAGAGTCAAATAAGTGAAAAGGAATTTTTGTATTAAGTCTGCTTAGAAATGGGAAAATCCATCAAAGTCGTCTGTCTGGTAGAAAAATAGATTAATTGTTTTGAATGCAGATTTTGTTAGTTGACTTAATGTTATTCTCATCTATCCCGTACTCCCAAGAGTTGTTTTTCCTCTAATTCGGAGCGAAATTATTTTACGGTTAATAGGTTCCGGTCAGAGGGTCCAAAACGTCTACTTAATGAGTGAGGATAATACCATCTTCCTGATTTTTTTTCGGATTTGAGAAGACCTTATGAATGGCATTGTATTCAGTGATAATATTTAAATCTGATTTATAGGACATTCATTATTGGGAACATTTCCGATAATGTTAATCTACCTAGAATTCTAAGTAAATGCCTTTTAGAATAGGAGCAGGCAATACACTAGATTTAGTGGTACATATGCACTATTCTGCAGTGAATGTAGTAAACTATTTTTGGCTAAACTTAATGAGGGCAGATTTGTGCAATACTCTTAATATACAAGTAATAAAAAAAAATATTTTTTAATTTCAATTTCTTTTTAAATAATTAAATGTAATTTTTTCAATTAACAATTCTTCTTCAATCAACTTATATCAAAACTGTTGTCCTTTAAACTTAGAAGGCTCACCAGAACACTCGTTGTCATTCATGTGAAAATTGTTATCAGCCAAATTAAATATAGTATCAATAGACCAAATTAAATATAGTATCTGATTTAGGTTTATAAATAATAACAGGCGTTTGAATTTTAAGATTTCTGTCATAAATTCGGCAATATCAAGAGAGTGACTGTGATCTGTTTGAGGAAATATTTAATCTACTCTCGATAAATTACTGCACTATGAGTGTTTGCCAACGTTTTATTAAGAGAATAGGAAAAAAGGGAAAAACTGAATATTCAAAAAAGGCAGATTTACTAATTAATTGATTATTTTTATATAAATTTTATTGATTAATTTCTCATTTATAATAAACACACCATCGTTTATACTATGATTTGATGACATCTGACTTTTGAAAAAAAAATTATCGCCCCCGGGTGGGCTCGAACCACCAACCTTTCGGTTAACAGCCGAACGCGCTAGCCAATTGCGCCACGGAGGCTGACAATTCTATATTTTCAACTTACAAATTTTCTCTGATAACAGAACCAACCATACTGTTACATTCGTATAACAGTTCAGTTGATAACCAAAGGCAATCAATCACATTAATATTAACTGTTCGGCTTATCATCCAACTAATTAGCTATTATATTAATTTATAATTGAAAAAAAACCAATTTATTTTTCGAAATCTGCTAATTAGAACCAAAAGTATAAGAATTATGTGACATAAAATTACAATTAAATACGATTAGAATATCACAAAAAGCCGTACGATTTTTTAAAAATGGTTTTATTTGCTAAAGTGTGTTTAAGAAATATACGAAATTTTTTAAATACAAATAAAATAATATGATAAAAAGAATAATATAATTAATATCATATTTTTAAAGCACAAACGATAAGCTCTACTATACGTATATTATGTTTTGGGAGTGATTTTTCTTTCAAATGGGAAAATATAACTTATTGACTAAGAAACACAATAATCTGTTTGTTGATTTTTATTCAGTGTAGTTTGTCTATTTATAGATACAGATAGTTTGCCATGTCACACTTGGATATAGAAGTACAGTTTGTCAGTTCATCACGGATAGACTCATGCTGATATTGTTAATATACGACCTTAACAATTTATTTGAAAAATGTAATATTGTTAATAGAGAAAATTCACTTTTAATATCTAAGAGATTTTTTTTGCTAAGACCTCAACAATGCCTGAAAATGATACAATTTTTTTTCAACTTTTGAACGCAATCTTTCGGAGGGTTTTGAACGCAATATTTTCTTTACATTAATGTTCGCGTGCCAGTAAGACAAAGCTCCGGTTGAAGTGCTGAAAATATTGCTGCCGTTCAGGCAAGTGTTGTTGAATATCCAAATTTATCGATTTCAAAGCGTTCTCTTTGAAGAACAAAAATTGTCGTTACTGGGCTGAAGCTAATCCACATATTATTTACAAGGAACCTTTATATTCCAAAAAAGTGACGGTTTGGTGTGGTCTACGGTAGGTGGTACCATCGGTCCTTATAATTTTCAAAATGAAGCAGGAGTTATCGTTACTGTCAATGGTGAGCAGTACGGATCGATAATAACACATAGCCCATTCCACAATCTATTTATTGCAGAAAAATTTTGGCGAGTCGATAATTTAAAGAAATGCCGATTTGCAATATCCTCCAAGAAGTTGTGATTTAAAACTCTTGGAATTCTTTTTGTGAGGTTATTTGAAATCATTGGTCTATGTTGAACTCGAAATACGTGAAATAAGGCTTTATTGCACAAGGTTTTAGAAATTTGGAACCATCGTATTCGGTCCTGTAAACGTATGTTCGAATGGTGTTATTTTTAGAATATAAAAAAATATCATAATAAAATAATAAATTTTACTCTACCACATTTCTTTTTTGTTTCATTTGAAAATAAAAACATATTACTCTTATTGAAAAACCTCTGTTTATGCAAGTACGAAAGCTATGCTATGATCTTACGTAATTATTCTTTTTTTTCATAAAAAAACGACACCTCCTATAAAGATAATATAGCAATAAACAGTTGTTGATATCTCATTGCATTTAATAGTATTTTTTAATGAAACTAAGTTCAGACATTTTTTTTTAAATATGTCCAACAATCTATTCAACATCTTGTAATTATTTATTCTTTAATTATAAATATGAGTTTATCAAATTTCTTTTTTTGGTTTGTCTTTTTTTAAGCTTTTAATATTTATTTTTGTAAAAATAGTGGCCATTCTTTTAAAAAAGTGCTTTTAAAGGCCACGTGGTTAAATGTGTATACTAATCTTCTGAGTAATACTCAAGCTTCTTTTTCAAAAAGCTTCTTCTATTGAATATAAAAATTCAACAGAACTCTTTTAAAAATGGATTAAATCCGAATTTCTTGACAAGGTAATTAACAGGAACACACTTTCCTCCTCGTTAAGTTCATATTTGAAAACGTTGGTCAGTAGTTTTAAAGAATAGCGAATATATTTTTTCTGTTATGATTTTTTTTATTTTGCAAAAAGCATTCCATATAAAAGCTTAATACTCTATTCAATAATTTTATTTAATGTTTCACCATAGTTGCCGCTAATAAATGTAAACGACCTCATTTCTTTCAAAATTCAATACACTGAGTCCTATTTCTTATTAAAATTATCAAATGAATAGAAAAGAATTAGCTTTTCAATAGTAGTTTTTTTCTGTTAACTTATTTTATCTTTTATTTGAATTATCACCTGTTATTCAAGGATTTGTTTAAAGAAATTGAAAATATTACAACCATACGATTGTTAATCTTTTCGTAGTTGGAAGATAAATTGGTCATTAATTTGAAAGTTTCTTTTGATTAGCCGAATCTTTTTAAGTTAATTGAAATTGTTTGACATTCATTGAAGGAAAACAATAGCAAGTTTTCGATTTAGAATTTCTTCTATATTTAATGGTCTTTTTAATACGCTTTTTAGTGATTCGACGAAAGGCAAAGACTTTCGATAATATGCTTCTTAATTCGAAGTAAAGATGTTCACTTGACAATTGTATCATCAGTACGTAAATTCTGAACTGTCAATTTGCAGAAAAAAATAAAGGGATTTTGGCCTTGCTATTATTCTTGTTTGAATATAAGTCTTTTAATGATCATGTGATTTAAAGCAATTTTTGCGTTTGTTGTTCTACCAATAGAGTTTCTCATTTATAATCCAAAACTAAATATTAAATATTTTATATTTTATATACCAAAAAGTTTTATAGCCAAAATATATTCGAAAAATATCAGCAAGATTACATATTGGTTATTAGTTCAGATCATTTTATAAACTTTAAATTAAAAATATAAAAGAGAGAAAGGCCGTAAAAAGGTGAGACATTTTGTGCACACTATATTATGATATTAAATGATATTATATTTTACTTTATTTTTTAAATTGCACACACAAATCAAGTAACCAGCGCGTCAAGGTTATAGTTTTCAATGACTTTTAAAATGACTCCCTCCATAAAAAGGTAGCACATCAAACAACATGCAAATTAAAATTTGTTTTATATTTGCAATTGGAACAGATATCGGAAAGTTTAATTTCCAGTATGTTTTTATTTAATATTTAAAGTATTTAAAAGCAATTTGTTATGTAAATTGATTGTGTTCTGTTATAAATAAAAATCAGTTATTTTGCAAATGCGTGCGCCTTTGCGAATGTATTTACGCAATAAATTGATAGAATTTCTGTGCAGAGGCCTAAACAGTAGTTCCATCTGTAATCTAAGAAGACACCTATAATACCAAATTCATATAAAATAAATTATTTGTGATTTTTCAACGGCATAGGGTGGATTCAACGCTTCAAGAAATTCGATGGAGTTAAATTAGAACGATTTAAATAATAAATCGAAGTTTTTTTGAATAAATAATTTACAAGTGAACAAAAAATAAATAAAAAATATTTTTGTAGCAAATATTGGTTAGCCGAAATAGTTCGTGGCGTTTTCCGATAAATGGAGTTAATAGCAAATAATGTGACTGTGACCACTACTCGCAATAACAATACTATACGCGTTTAAAAGGTGATACTTAAAGCTTTGTGTAGCTGAAATCGGTGTAGTGCATCAAAAGTTATTTATGTTCAAAAATGCACCAGAATAAATTCGCTATATTTTAAAATAGTAAATTCGCTATATTTTATAATCCCACTTCGGCAAAGGCGACAACGCATTGAAGAATTGTAAAAAAATTGTATTGTTTATGTTGAAGGTGCAGTATCAAAATCAGCAACATAAAAACTTTTAACTCGTTTCCGTTATGGCCGGTCAATTACCGAAAAAACTGATGACATTATCGATAAAATTGATCAAATCGTTTTAAACCATTTGTAAAAGGCTGGGTTTATAAAGAAACTCGTGGTTTGGGCCCCTTAATGAATTGAGTATGAAAAACAAGATGGACCGACATAACATCTGCGATACGCTGCTGAAACATAATGAAATCGAGCTATTTCCGAAGCAAATTATAAGTAGCGATGAAAACTGAGTAAAATATGAGAGTATCATTCGAAATAGATCATGTAAAAACGATCACAAGCAATTTCAAAGCCAGGATTGATGGCCAATAAGGTTATACTGTGTGTATGATGGGACTGGAATTGAATTGTTTATTATGAACTGCTACGGTTTGATCAAACTGTTAACTCGGTACTGAACTGTGAGCAACTCGAGAGATTACGCCAAGCAATTAAGCGCAAACTCCCAAAATTAATCAATAGGAGTGTGTCGTCTTCCACCACGACAACGCTCAACCACCCACACATTTAATGACTCATCAAAAATTAACAAAGCTTGCTTAGGAAGCATTGGTTTTATCATTGGTTTCGATCTCTGCCGAACTTTTAAGCCAACTAAGCTGGATTCAAAATAGGCCTGCGAAAATGACTTGATTTATATTTTTAACCAGAAACTATTCGGTTTGAATAAATTAATTTTAACACTCTAATTTTAAGTGTCCCTGTTTTACTCAAAAACGCCTCAAATTTTTTAGACTAACCAATAATTGAATGTACCAAACACGGTTTATTTATAAAGTATATTCAGCATTATTCATAAACATCAATAGATGGTAGCAGTATCACGTAGGACCATAGATGGTAGGACCATACCCTTGGAAGGTAATCCAGCATGCTAATGACTATGCGACTAGGTTGGCTTCCAAAGCCTTAGATCAACAAATTCCTGAATGCAATACTACAAAATAACTTTGTTTCCTTATTTCACAAACACACTTGAAAAAGTCATTTTAATCAAAATACTTTATGAATTTAAGTATTAAAAAGTATTATAGTTAATTTATGACAAAAATGCTCTGTCAAGAGTATAATAAAAAATTAATAGTTACTTTTTTGTAAACTTTTCTGCCAGCTATCAATTTGTCAATTGTAAACAAGACTGCAATATAAATGCAATTCGAGATTCTAACACTGCATGGAAATTAATTAACAAACCAAAAAAAAAATCGATATATTTCGTTTAAGCTATATTTTTTCTTTATATGTTTAAATTAAAAATATATTTTAATAATGAATTTTAAAATTCCGACCATAAACATAACAAAAAATCAATGTCAGTAAAATATGAAAAGTAGATGGCAAATCGCTTCATCTCAACGAAGCTGTTTAATCTTAGATTAAAATACAATAGTATAATTTACTTGTATATAATTTTTCAGTTATATTCACATGAAAGTCGTTAATTTTGCCAATCTATCAAAACCAACCGATCGTGGTTGATTCATTTATCTAAACTATTCTTTTTATTTTTCTAGGATAAATACCAGTAACGTAAAATAACTATTTGACAATACTTGGAATACTTGTAAAGCTGAATTAAACAATTACAGACATCTAAAAATAGATCAGCTTATGATTTATGATCGATATTATTGCTGACGCCACAGCTCTATCTCAAGCGAGCTTTTCAACGATACTGAATCAATACTTGATGACGTAGGTACTGTAATAATAATATAGGTATCACGTTGCTGAGAGCCATCTATACGGTATTTTATACTTTCCTGTTAGGTAAGATCCCCCCTCCCCGCCCATTTACCAAAAAAATATAGGACCATTTCGGAAGTCGATGGAAAAAATGTTAAAATCTGCTGCATACCATAGTAAAGTCAGGATAAAGCTTTACACTATCATTAAAATGTTTAGCATTAGACAAAAATTAATAAAATTATTAATTTACTAGTATGCGAGGATGAATAAAAGCATCCGAATCACCTTCGAAACCATTTAATTTCCATAATGGCCTTACACGCATTTGCACATCATCTACAATATAATGGGATTTTTAATTTGTCGGTAGAAGATGCGATTCTTAGTATGAGGAGTTTCATCATTATTAACTCTCCCCATCTTCTACCATATGCTAACGGCAGCAATATTATGTGTGATCTAAAAAATCTAGACGAAATCCCTGCGCCAATATTAATGAAAGTAAAATATAATTCATGGCTGAAGCGTCGGCTTCAGAAAGAAGGCCCACCTATCACTAGTCGAATATAGATCCTTCTCCTATCTTGGATCAATAGTCACAACCAATAACATTATGGACGTACAACTATTATCAGCCAAGAGAGCTATTTTAATCAACTAAATTATTTTAAAACTGTTGTTATTTAAAGCATTTATCGTCCCAGTCCTCATATATTTTTCGGAAATTTGATTCCCGAGCAAAAAAATCGTTACAATCATGGTCTGCTCCGTTGTGGCTTATATCAAAGTTTGAGATACTGTGATACTTTAGCTGGAACTTCTAGTTGTTGCACAGCTGATAAATAATTTTCTATAAATTCTTAAATTGCTAAGTAACGAAATTTGAGGACCGAGGTTATGTGTTGTAGTAGTTTCTATTTGATAATGTGAAGTTTGGAGCGAATAAATCTATACTAACTAAAATAAACTCTATTTGGCTATCAGTACTGAAAAAAGGAACTCTGTCAAGTTCTGACCGGTTATTTTGTAATATTTGGGTTTAGATAACCGTTACTTATTATAAAAAAGCAACTACATGGATATTTATTCGACGTTTGTCTTTCTATAATATAATTAAAATATCAATTATTCTATTTAGGTATTATTTAAGCAAATATTTATGTTTTGCCGTATGAAATCGTCCTGCTCAGACTGTAGTTTTTTCACTAATTTTATTTTATGTCTCAAACATTTCTCCTAATTATTTCTCTCTAAGATTATTTGCTTTTCCATCAATATTTTTAATAAACTTTTTAGCTATGATAAAACAAAAAAAAATTTCGACACGGTATAAATCATGTTTAATATGGAAAATAATAAAGCTAATTATCTGAAATAGTCTATGGTGATTGTCTGCAATATTTATTATACAATTTAAATCCCAATGTTTCATTGTTACAAAAAAATATGTATGATACAAATAAAAAATTGTGCTAAAAAATTTATAATTTTGGTTATTTAGTATTCGTATAAAAATAATTATAATTATAAAATTACTTTTAATGTGGAAATGACTTTTTTTTATTAATTAATAAGAAATTCGAAAATTCATGTTCTAATAATAGCAAATATTATCCGTAATGTTACTATATATTGTTTCCTTTAGAATAGACAAAATATTCCGATACAATTATGTAATATTTTATGAATAAATGTCACATTTTATCTATTTTATATTACGTTCATGACACTAACAAATAACCACAACTTCCGAATACCATTAAAAAGAGGACAGGATGAAATTATTCAATTATAATCTCTTCTTGGTCAAGACTATAGTGTGTATTTTACGACCAACAAACAGACTTGCTGGGTTCTAATATTTCTAATTTTTATCTAATCCGATAAGTAACAGTGATATAATATTAAGATGTTCGTACAGTTGTCCATACAGTTGCCTTGATTTATGTAGATTCCTATTTAATCTCTTGTTTGTTAGTTGACACGAGGTAGTTGTAATTACAGATTTACTTCCAATTAACTTGTTATCTCCGGCTGGGTACGAAAATTAAGATTAAGAAACGTGATCTTATATTTATTGATTTATACGATCCTAACAGATTTCATGATATAAATATAGAATGTGGATGGTTGAAAAGTGAGGCAGTGAGAAGAGGAGATAGAAACAGTCCTGTGCGAACACGAACATTGGGAGGAGTAGTATTTAAATGAATTATTCGAAAGTAAGAAAATTCAACATCGTAAGGGTCTAATTGAACGGCAGAATCTTGAATATGTATAATAAACCTGGTGGGAGTAAATATCACAATAATTTATCAAAATGGGCTCACTCGATTAAAACTTAAATTAGGATAATTTCTATTATTATTTATGTGCGCCTCTTCATCAAACTTGTAAATTTAGAAAAGGGTTCGAATATTAATATTGTTTAACTATTACCTAAATATAAGTTATTACTCTCTTTTTTTCAAAGTATCTGCATTATTGCAAATCTGCCTCTTGTGAACAATTAGCAATCTTTCCAACTTATTGGAATTATTGATACTCTGAATACATTATGTCTGGTTATTATACATTTACAAAGGGCTTAATTTAACAGAAATTTATTTTAAAGTTATTTTTAGTGACATTTGTAGTAAAATGTAAATTCTTGATACCACGACAACGCAAGCCAATTGGCGACAATTAAATTTTTGAACTTAGGACCGCTGTGACATTCTGAGTAACAAAATTTCAGCAACAAAAATACTTTTAATTCAGAAATTACCTTAAATTCGAAAATTACCTTAAAATAAGATTTTTTTAAATATTGTATTTGGTGTAAAATGCGGGATTTTTGGCAAACTTTGAGTGTTCATTTTTAAAAATTGTTTCAATATATTTTATTCAAAGTATTGTCCATCGGAAGCCACTACTTTTTCCCATCTTTCTGGCAACATATGGATTCCGTGCCAAAAAAACTGCTCCAGTTTTGAGGCCAAGAATGAATCGAGCCAATTTTTGATGCCCTGTTCTGAAGTGAAGTGTATTCCGGTGAGGGCGTTTTGCATGGATCCAAACAAATGGTAGTCGGACGGGGCAAGGTCTGGGCTATAAGGCGGGAGAGGCAAAACTTCCCAGCCACTGTTTTCTAAATAATTTTTAACCGGTCTTGCAACATGAGGCCGAGCGTTGTCATGATGGAAAATTATGGCTTCGTGTCTGGTCGCATATTCCGGGCGTTTTTCGGCCAATGCTCGCTTCAAACGGATTAATTGTGTTTGGTAGAGGTCGCCTGTGATCGTCTGGCCCGATTTCAATAGCTCATAATAGATCACACCCTTCTGATCCCACCAAATACAGGGCATTACCTTGGCGCCATGGATATTTGGCTTTGGCGTTGATTTGGATGGTTGGCCGGGCTTCACATACGATTTTTTGCGCTTTGGGTTGTCGTAATGAACCCATTTTTCGTCGCCAGAAATGATTCGATTCAAAAACGACTTCTTTTTCTGCCGTTCAAGCAGCATTTCGGACATGCAAAATCGCCTTTCAACGTCTCTCGGCTTCAATTCATATGGGACCCAATTTCCTTGCTTTTGGATGAATCCTGCTGCTTTGAAACGTTTTGAAATGGCTGCTTGAGTGACTCCCAATGATTTTGCAATTTCTTCTTGAGTTCGACAACAGTCTTCGTCGAGTAATGCCTCCAAATCTTCATCTTCAAACTTTTTTGGTCGTTCTTTGTTTTCCGTGTCAAAATCACCACTTCTGAACCGCACAAACCATCTCTCGCACGTTGAAATCGATGGAATAAGCTTTGGTGAGCAATCGATGTGCTTCAGCTGCACTTTTTTTCAAATTGAAGAAGTAAATCAACACTTCCCGCAAATGGGATTTTTTTTGGTACGAAATTCGACATTTTTCGACAAAAAACTTTGTTGTTTACATTTTGTTCAATGACTGATCGAGAATGAATGACAGATGGTTAACCTCCAAAATGCCATATGAGTTATTATTAACTCAGATCATGTGTAAAAGTTATGCCATCTGTTGTCAATCCCGCATTTTTAAGTTATACACCCAAAAGTTTCCATGTTGTAGAGACTTACAGTTTGTTTTTAACTCATTATAGTTGAGAAACCATGGTGAAAACGTTAAAATATGGACTATCTTCTTTAAAAAAAACGATGTGCAAAAATGTTCAGACCTATTGATTGTTTAGAATCAATAAATTAAATGATGTATTCTTTTTATATTGACACAATGAATGTAAAAAATAGAGTTAATATTGACATGTTGATAAAGGTCGCCTTTGACGACATCACACATATGAGAAGTGTTTCTTTTGCAACCATTTGAGTTTGCTTTTAGACAATAATATTATCCCCTTCAAGTTAGTTCCCATGGGCAACTATATATTGTAGAATTGTTCTAATTTTATTAGCTCTTTGTAGCTGCGCTGGAGGGCTTTAGCTGGAACCGTCTGCAGATCCTCGGTTACACTCTGTGATCAGATGAATGGTGGGCCGACAGCTAAGCTCATTGATTAAGATAACTGTATGAGTGATGGGATTATCGGAGCATCCAAGTGAAGTGCAGAACACCTTTTCTGAGCCTTTAGAACACTTTTTTCTTCAGTTTCGTCTACTTCCTTTATAACACCGAAAACTTGTTCTCATGTTAAGAAATGTTCGTCATAACTCGCGGATTCACCGCTTAACATAAAATTTGAAGGCACGTCGTTGCTCTGTAATTAATCGCTGTTCCATATTTTGTAATACACTAGAATTAAAAAACCTCCATTATCCACGCTCTTAATGTACAAATTCTAACAGTCACTGAAAATGTAAACTATTAACCCAGTCTGTATGAATCTTTTTATTAGTTGTTGAACACGATTACAGAATAGCAATCTGATCGTGGATAATAAAATATTATAATTTGAATAAGGAAGCAGTTTTTTAAAGATCTTCCTAAAAATTAGAGTAAAAATAAAAAATAAACTTAAATATAACTAAATCTAGTATTTTTATATATTTTTATTCCTCTTATTTACAATTTCCACTTCTACTCAATTATAAAAGACAAACATTTATTTAAATTGTTTTATTTTGATTTTAAAAACTACAAAATCTTTGTTCATATTTCTTGACTTAATTTTAAAATCGAACACAAATTCAATGATGAATAAATCCTAATTAAATTAACAAAGCGTATACTTAAATTAAATACTTTAGAAATTAATAAGATAAGATGTAACAAAATGAATTAGTAGTTTTACGTGAGGGAATACAATACAATAAGATCTATTACGCCTTAATTGATCGGATAAATCTTGGAATGAAAATAGTCAATCGATCTACTTTTGTTATACTTACCGTCTCTGTTGATATAATACTTGTATAATTAGTGTTTTAAATAAATTCATTTGAATTGATTAGTTGTTAGACCTGATCGTATTGTTAAATTAAATGAGCATGTCCAGAGATTTCGTGCAGCCGTCTGCTTAAATGACGAAACGTTCAATTAACTCTAAAAAATACTTTAGAAAACGTGCACTTGAAGTTTACTGATCTAGTGGTTGCCAGTTTGTGACATTGGTCATTATTATAGCTGAAACGATTCACACCAGTAAATGATAATCGAAAATATCTACAGAGTAAATAGTCACATATAATCTGTTTAGTGTACTCGTATATAGCTGGACTCGAAAAACGGACTCAGACTAAATAGATTTTCGACGATATTTCAATGAAACAAATCCCGATTTGGTTGCCACTAATCTACTAATCGGCATTAAGATTGATTGAGGTTTTTAAGTTCATTCAAATACTTTTATTAATCGTCTTCAGTCGTCGTCTTCTTCCTCTTTCTCCTACTTTCAAGACTACAACAACTCACTTCTAAGGTAGTCTTTTTTCCCTCGACTTTATTTGTTTGTGTCTATTTAGTCAATTTTTTTTCTCACATTTTTCCAATATTAGCTACACTTAGTTGGTTAGATAGTTTGCGATAGTAATTAGTTGTTATTTCTATAAAGTCATGCTTCTATTATTATTACCGCTGGCATTAGAGTCATGAAAATGAAGCGCAACTGGCAGGTCAAGCATAAAATTTTCGACTACTTACGACAATGAAAAGAGCCACAGCTATTTAAACCGGAATTTCCGACGGCGAAAAGGCAAACAGTGCGATAACTGAAAAGAACAACATAACAATAAAATCACAAGATCCTTTTAGTTGCGTCGTAAAATCATCTATAAAGGTATAAAGCCAAAATGTTTTTTTAATGCTGCTTGTTTCGAAAGATGAAACTGTATCGTGCCGTGTTGCGCCGAGACTGAGCTGGGTTATGCCCTGCCGTGCCTAGACAATCTAAGTTATAAATACCTTGTTGTGTGTGTTTATTTTCTACTTTACCATTTATCCATCCATCCATCCATCCATCTATCTATCCATCCATTCATTCATTCATTCATCCATCTAACCAACCATCCGTCTACTTACCTACCTATATATATGTCCATGAGCGGTTATTCCACTGCCATCACATTTATTCCATTATACAAAAGAAATGAAGAAATGCATTGTAAATCCTCACACTATCTCTTCCAGGTGTTTGTAAAGAGCTGAATGCTAGTACAATCATTAGGACCACTATTGCCCCTGAATGGCAAAACGAACGTTCGGCAGCTTGTTTCATTGAAATTATATAAAGTCTTCCAACTGAATATGTTCTCCGAACATTTTCATGATGAATAGACAAATTAGACCTTCGGTTATATTTTCAATATCCGAAATATATTTATGATCAATTAAAAAGAATCCGACAAATGAACAGAAAAAATCAAATACTAACACTTTGTCTGCAGATATCATTGTATAGACAAAAAGGGAAAAAAAATTAAACAAATAATAATAATTTTCAAACAAAAAAAACCAATCAGATACGATTTCAGTTAATTTAAACGAAGTGATTTTAAAACGCAAACCCAAACGTAAGCTTCTTGCATTTACCTTAACGTGATCTTTCGAAAAGATTTATAACAAATAATATAATTTCTTTATCACATCTATTCCCACATGCTAGGTTATTGATTGTATTGGCAATTACCAAATTAGGGGCCATAATACTTTTCTGGATGGCTGTGAGCATATAAGAAGAGGAGAAGATACGTACGACCATAAGTCTAAAAGACTGGATAAAATAAACAACAGTATTTTTATGCAATAAAGTAATAAAATAAGACGAGTTCATCTTTTATTTTTCCATTTAACTTTTGTTTTTGTCCTTTTTTCATTGCTTTTGCTTAAATAAAACCGCCTATATATCATTTAACTGATATTTTAATGTTTTAATGGCACTATCATTTCCAACTTATATACTAGCTTTAACTGAAAATTTAAAAATAAAATAAACGAAGATAATAATCAAAAGTTTCAAAGGTAAAATATTTTTCAAATGTAATCTTTAGGTTGTAAAATAACAGTGGTTCCAAAAGTGTTCGTTTCTATATATATAGATTATACCGTTCGTGCAATGCACGGTTTTCTCCTGCCGTGCATTGCACGAACGGTATAATCACTGATCGTGCGATTGTAAGTTTTTTGCCTCAGAAAAAGCAACTTTTGCTTGTGGCAAGCATGGAAAAATAAAAATGGTGCGAACCTATACATGATTTAATCGTGCCTGCTCGTACATATATTATATATGACGTCGATCATGCTGCTTATTGCAGACTCATTTGCTCACCATTTATTTTGACATTTGACAGTGTCAATATTTACTCCATGCTTCTATATTCATTTTTTCGTATTTATTTTATATTTATATGATAAATTTAATTTAATTTATAACTTTATTATATATTATTTATAATTTAAAGCTATTTGGATAAATGTAAAATGAAGGTTACCGGATGCAAATTTTAAAAAAAAGAAGCAAAAACTGGAATAGTTTGGTGATCCGCAAAAATTGTTCGCGTATAAATTTATAAGTTTAATAAAATGACATGAAATATTAATGTATTAATATTAATTAAATGTTAAAATAAAATACAAAATATTTACTTAAATAAATCAATGAATTGAAATAATCCAAAGAAATAAATAAATGTGAAAACTTCATTCATAATCCAAAGTAAATAAAATTAGAACAGTAGCGACCAACTAAAGAATTGATCAATAAAAAATGCACAAACCGTATACATCATCCAAAATATATTTCAACAAGTTTAAATTTATTTTAGCTAGTGTAAATTGCTCGTTCATCGCGATAAATTATTCCTGCAGGTTTTCATTCAAGCAATTACACTATAATTGGACTGCTCGTGCAATGTGCGAGTTTTGTTTGCAGCGATTTTACTCATTTTTTTTTTTATTTAAAAACGTAGGGCTGACACATGCTCTGTACATCCTTTGCTTATATAGTAAATTAGTTTTTAATGACTAAGTACATGAATTAATTACAACTATGGCTTAAAAATTATATGTGCTTGCTCAAACACTATATTCTATATATTTAATTGCTTACAGACTAACCTTAATTCTAGACTTAAAAAAATTAGGGAAAGGAATATTCAGGAGAGTGGATTAGGAGTTTGGGATTTTTGGGAATTTTGTGTTGTTTCCGCTAACCACGATGGAAATGGGAAGTTAAGGAATTATAAAACTGAACGTTCATAATATCACTATCTTTAGCAAAATCAGATATAATGAATGATGAGGCATAGAGGTAATCATTGTGTAACAGTTCGGCTGAAAAGTTTATAAGGTAACACAGTAAAAATATTTTTTTTTGCAAAATTCATTTTTATTATTCAATATAGTTTCCTTCGAGGGCGATACAGCGATTATAGCGATCTTCCAACTTTTCGATACCATTTTTATAGTACTCTTTCGGTTTTGCCTCAAAATAGGCCTCAGTTTCGGCAATCACTTCATCATCGGTCTTAAATTTCTTGCCAGCGAGCATTCTCTTGAGGTCTGCAAACAGGAAAAAGTCGCTAGGGGCCAGATCTGGAGAATACGGTGGATGGGGAAGCAATTCGTAGCCTAATTCATTGAGTTTGACCATCGTTTTCATCGACTTGTGACACGGTGCATTGTCTTGGTGAAACAACACTTTTTTCTTCTTCAAATGAGGCCGTTTCTTAGCGATTTCTTTTTTCAAACGATCCAATAACGCTATATAATAGTCGCTGTTGATCGTCTGTCCCTTCTGGAGATAGTCAATGAATATTATACCATGCGCATCCCAAAATACAGACGCCATCACCTTGCCAACCGACTGTTGCGTCTTTCCACGCTTTGGATTCGGTTCGTCCCTCGCTCTCCACTCTGCCGACTGCCGATTGGACTCTGGAGTGTAGTGACAGAGCCATGTCACATATCGACGCAAAAATTCGGGTTTATTGCGCTTGAACAGCTCCAAACACTGCTCAGAATCATCAACACGTTGTTGTTTTTGGTCCACAGTGAGCTCACGCGGCACCCACTTTGCACACAGCTTTCGCATGCCCAAATATTCATGCACGATATGTCCAACACGCTCTTTCGATATCTTCAGAGTCTCAGCTATCTCGCTCAACTTCACTTTACGGTCATTTAAAATTATTTTGTGGATTTTTTTGATGTTTTCTGCCGTAACCACCTCTTTTGGGCGTCCACTGCGTTCTGCATCAACTGTGCTCGTACGACCAGTTCGAAATTGACGAAACCAATATTCCACAGTTGAAATAGCTGGAGCAGAGTCCGGATAATGTTTGTGAAACCATGCTTTGGTTTCCACTGTATTTTTTTTCATAAAAAAGTAATGCTTCATCAATACACGAAATTCGTCTTTATCCATTTTTTTTCAATAACAAAAGTTGCTTCACTCAAAATGCTATATCTCACGAACCAATCGACCGATTGCTGTCAAATTTTGACAGGAATCATTTGAAAGATGGTGAATTGTGATAATTAAGTAGATTTTTGCGTCATCTAGACGTCAACCTTATAGACTTTTCAAATTTTGTGTTAAGTTTCTGTGTTGGGTGGCTTGGGATTTAATCCTTTCTATTGACTCTTGAATGAGTGGATTGGTATGGTCTATTAAATGCTGGAGAAAGTTTTTGGTTAGAGCAACCATGTATGAAATAAAAGGAGTAAGATTTCTTTTCTGATATATGTATATAGGAGTTAGAATAATGCTTGCCGTCTATTTTACGATATTTTGAAAGGCATTTCATAATGCAGCGATTTTACTCATTCCCATGCACGAGCAAAAACATTACTCTGTTAGACGAGCAAAAAGAGGGAAATTTCCCATTTAAGCTTTAATCATAAGATCATGAGTCTTTAAAATTTCTTTTAACAAGAATTTGTAACAAGATTAGATTTTTAATAATACCTTTTTTATCAGTTGACTATTAATTTTTAAAAAAGCAACGCTAATTTTTCTAGATGCTGGACCTATTTCTTTTTTTTATTTTATTAAATACATTTAAAACTACTGGTATTTTTTTCTTAATTTTTATAAATAGAAAAATAAACTTTTCTATCATTAACTAGTATATTAAACTTTGTTCAATGGCATCAGTAAATTTCTCGAAGTATTTTTGTGTATTTATATTAAAAGGATAGTTTTTTTTTAGAAATTTAAAAGCTGTTTTTCAATAATATAAATACTACTTGAACTTTAACATTAGATATCAAATAACACAATAACAAAGATTTCATTTCCATTGCCTTTGACTTGATTATCATATATGTTGTTTATATTAAGACCCTACAAACATTAGGCAATATTGATAAGCACGATGATGGTGTATGTAATATGACAAGCAGACTCCAAAGTGCGAGTATTGCGGATGCAGATAGAACCTACAAATTAATATAGGAACACACCATAAACATTAGCCAGAGATCATAAGCAGTGCGATCATAATAGCGACGTATTATGCAAAAGGCAGTATGAGTATACCCTTTGTAGCAGTTCCAGCATTGTAGAGAGCCTACATGCGTTGGGTCCAACTGAAAGGTCAACCACTTGTCCTTCTATTAGTTTTTTTTGACCAAATTTAATGTCAATTCTATATGCGACTCGTTCGATGAAGCCTTTCTAACGGAGGAGCAGTTTCCCATACATTTTGCAAAGTAGCTTTCCTTATAGTTATATAGAATTCGAACCAAAATGTTCATCTAGTAACTTTCCTTAAGAAATTCGAACCATAATATTCATTTCAAATCAGCGTTGTTGAGTTTTTATAAAGGTGTAACTTGATTGATCCGGTTACTACTAATTAACCAAAATTGTATGTCTCAGCCTAAGTAAATCTATTTTTGTGAGTATAATTCTCCTTGTATCTGCACATTGATTTGATTGCTGTTTGTTTTTGAAGATATTGTTGTGGAGACTGAAATTTACATTGATTGTTTTTTAGAGCTAAAAATATATTAATATTGATACAGTAAAACTTTGTTCTAAATATTTAGAAATAATTTCTTTTACAAATACGTTTTTGAAAGATCTTTTGTTGGGCCCATTTTCGTCTCTTTAGAAAAGAACTTACAGTCAGAATTATCCTGATTAGAACTCCCGGTCAGGTTAATTTTTGGTCCCTCTATAAATTCTTTATTCTATGTTATCATAGCATTTGTTTAAAAGTTAACATATTATTGACCCGAATTTCTATCCATGGAACAATTATCCAGTAACATTTTTCCTTATATTGGTAAGAGCCTGGCATTGGTGTTATCCTATAGAAGATTTTTCATGGCCTACAAATGTCATCTTAAAAAACCATCTTTCATAGATCCACTTATGAGGATAGTAGTAAACCCATTTGCCTATTTGGAATATAGCTATTACTACAGCTTTCGCTAATCATCCATATGATATTTTATGATTTAATAAAAAATTCCATTGCTAAGGTACTATTAGACTTTGTAATAATGCAGTTAATCTTAGTTTTTTCGGTAATTTTGAAATAATTTAAAAAAATGGTGTTGATTTGAAAATCATATAGTGACTCATTAGCATAGGTGCATATGTTGCACAAAAATCAATTTTTCACAAATCAAAAAGTTATAAATTTCTTTTTCTCTTATAATATTGCATTAAATGACAAAATATAAATTGATAAGAAAAGTACTGCTCATCTAGGAAAAATTTGTGTTACAATATATAGACGGCAAAATGAATGAAAATGAAATCAAAGTAAAAACAGAATATGTTAGTTGATACTCGAAATTAGAATCAAATTAGTTGCAAAAAGTTTTGTTAACTATAACACACCAAGGAATTATTATGTAAACCCAAAAGCCTAACTAAAATAAACGATTGCATATGAAATGTTCATGCATAAATATTAAATATGCCAACCACATTCATTTTGAATGCATTACAACGAACAGGGTGATTGTTGGCGAAATAGACCGAAATACATTTAGTACCTATAATATATGTGCGTTAGTATATATATACTTGTAGATGCGTATACGGGTGTGTTGAGTATATCGAAACAAAATGGAACGTGTACGATATAAACTTTCTGAATAATCGGCATAATAATAATAATTATGTTCCATTGCGCCGAAATTACTAAGCATTATTCATACAGTCAGCATAATCCATACAATGTGACGTGCTGTTAATGCTCATATGATTGTTACAAATTAATAGTATCCAACGACCAACTAACTACTCGTACATGTACTCGTACATTTCAGCCACCCCATTCAAATTTTACGAGTACTGGAGAATCTTGACTGCATTGAGAGTGTTTTCGGTTTCACCAGAAGTCTGAAACTTTTTGTGGGCACACACACGTGTGTATGGAGTAATAGGGTGTGAGTTGAAAGTTTTTTTGTTAATAAAATATAGTATAAGTATTGTTGTTTTCAAAACGGTACCTGGTTTTGTGGAATTATGTTGCCTAACAATAGATCCTACTGCACGGATCGAAATTCCTACTACTGACCACATCGTCATTTTTGTCATGGCCAACAGTGTACTTTTGATACATAAATCTATACTTATAAGAGCATAAAATGTTATTTAATATGAGCGACAAATTATATTGTACAACTTTTCATTGATTATTTTTACGACATCTTTAGTTTCCTATCGTAACACTCACTCTCTTCTACGATACGCAGTTCTTATTTCTCAACTGTAAGCGGTATTTGCATACGAAAAATAAACCCTTTTCTAGATAAACAATCTGTTTAGTGAAGGATATTGTAGATAGTAAAGAATGGTAGAAAATTGAACAAATTCGAATGTAGTGGATCAATTTTTTTTTGATAAGATTAATAATAATAGAGAGGAAACAGAAAAATGGAAAAGGAAGAAGCAACATTATTTAAATATGCTTATTAGAAAATGAGTTTTTATAAGTAAATAAACTAATATGGAAGAAGAAGTAAAAATAATTTGAAATCGAAGAAATAAAATGAAAAATAGAAATATGTACAATAAAAGAAAATGGAAAATTCGAATTTCATGTACAAATGATTGCATTTAGTGACAGTAGCCCACGATCTCATACTTCAACCTTCTGACACGGACGAGCATTTCTTTTAATACATTTCCTTTTCTCTCCGGAGGAATGTCCGACGAACCGACCTTCAGGCAATAGTATTTCTATCTAATCCATTCAGAGAAATTGATCGGTGGACGCCACTCAAAAACAGGCGAAAACGAAACTGCTAACCGACCGGCCGACCAACCAACCACCAACCAACCAATCAACCGGGCATTCTTACAATTCATGTGTATTCAATTCGGAGCACACAAAAACTAATAATTACATGACGTTTGTTTGTTTTCTTTTTTCATGCCTATACATTTACTCCTCCTTTTCTTTTTCTTGACTGTTCATTATTATTGGAATTTCATTTGTTTTTCGTTGTATATTTTCTCTTTTAGATAAAAAAGAAAATTTTCTTGTTCTTTATAAAATGGAAATGACTGAAGTACGATCCATAATAGTATTAGTGATACAAAGGAAAGATGATGGAGGAGATAAAGAAAAAGAAAAGTAGAAATTTGAAAAAAAGAGAAGGAAGATAAATTAAGCTATTAGTGGGTATGAGGTTATAACAACCTATAATCAGCTAGTCAACAAAATATAGAGACACTCCCAATTGCGTGTAGTGGGGGCGTGGCAAAAGTGCTTTTGTTTTCGTTCTCTTTCTTCGTTTGGCGCATTCGCAATGGACAAAATGTCGGAAATGGGAGATTGCAGCCATAAGAGATGACATGAACAAACACAACCACAATTCAGAAGAGAATACTGATACTAATCTGTTCACATAGTCACAAATGAATTAATTTTTTGATTCACATTCGCACTTTATGCTCGCATAGTCGAGCCGAATGAACACATTCAAAACTAAACTTTTGGGGGTGAACGATTGCGCCGAATCGGTATTATGGGTATTGCTATGAAAACAGGAACAAAAGTAACTAAAACGCTGGTCTTGTACAATACAATCAGGATGATGATCCTGTGATGGCCAGGACGAGGCATGGCGTTTTTAACAGAGTCCATTTACGAGTTTATTGTTTGAATATTTCGATTTGGATTGTTTTTATTTCATTGTCGTTTTTGTTTGTTTTTTTTTCCTCCATTTTTGGTTTGGATTCTATTTACAATCTTATGATTTTCCCTTTCTCTCTAGTTCAATCAAGAGAAGGGATAAAGTTATGTTTCCCAATTTTTCGGTATACAATTTTATCAAATTGCTATGTTATGCTGCTTGCTGTATATGAATTGTTGTTTATTTAATTTTCGTTACATTTGACTTTAGTTTATCTATTATTGTTCTTATTATTTTCAATTTTTTATTTATCAAAACGATAGACAAATGAAAAAGAAAAAAAACCATTGAGAAAAATATGGAAATATCATCTATCCAGACTATTTGGAAAGTATTAGGAATAATGTAGACGACGAGCGGTATGAGAGCGAAATAAGATTTTTTGTATATTTCAAACAATAACCAACCAATCATCCAATCAATTGTAATGAAATTTTGTGTTTGTATGTTTTTAAATGGTCAAGCAATGAAGAGAAATCATTTGGAATGACTTTTTAGTTGACCCAATACCGAAATGTGGAAGATGATTAAAAATACACAATATCCATTTTACCAGTTCAAAAAGATTTGTATCTACTCGTATCTTTTTATGTAGACATGCATGTATGCATGTATGAGAAATAATAGTCGACAGTATATGTATGTGTAGGTATGCCGTACTCATAGAATAGTTATGCAGAATACTCTTATAGTTTTTATGATATTTTGGTAGGATTATTTCGAAGAGCTGTAACAGAGTTGAGGTGTGATGTTTAAGAGTAGTCTCAGGATTATATAAAAATGGAAATTCGTTTTGCTTGGAACGCCATTCATATTGATATCGATCTCATCTCATCTTGTCTGCAGGGAACAAATTTAATACTGCCAACCAATACTATAAGAAATCGAATAAATCGAAAATGTTGGATTCCCTCTGATTTAATATCAATGATATATTGCTGGAATAAATTTCAGTTTGATTGATTTTTATTTACATATTATACCTATATACAATACGAGTATCCATTTAGGTATAAATGGATTTATCTATGCTTGCATAAATGTATATGATGGAGTGTTTTTTCTTTCTGTTTTTTTTTTGTGAGTTGATGTAGTGTTTAAAGCAAATTATTTCCATTAAAAATGAGACACATACTTTTGTATGTGTATTCGAACGAATTGTTCCTTGCTCTAACATTACTTCTTTACGAATACACCGCAATTGTCTACAATAATTTTTGATATGGCAGAAAAAAACAACAAATTTTATTTATGTTTTTACAACGTTCAAAAGTGAAATGGAAACAACAAGAATTAATAATATCATTTTTTATTAGTGATCCTCACTACATTGTATATCTCCCCAAACATGTGCACTCACATATAGATATATGTAGTCTTACGTACGAATACTCCCATAAATCACCCCATGAGTATTTGTATTCATTCGATTAGGTATGCGAATTGGAAGTAACGTGCAAGTAGAATCAATTCATTGACAACAAAATTTCCAGGGATTTGATATTCATACGTAGACTGGCGTTTATCAAGGCTTAACGCATCACAACTAAATCATATAGTTTTTGTTAGTGATTCTAGACACATGCACGCATCTATATATCTGTATACATATGTATTTATGTTTATATATACGTATTGTAGCTTAATATGTTTGGACGAAAGATTGTTTTGAAAATCGTTTTAAATCAAAGCTTCATAAAAGAACGTTAAACTGGTTGCAGATATTTAAGATCTTACATCTTATAGTAGATGTTTAACATCGTACTTATTTTACATTTTATGTAAGGCGGTATCCCCGTTCTCCTCTACTCTTCTACGCTAAGCAAATGGATTTTATTTTCTTATTCATTTCTTAGTGTTCGAAATGAAAAACGCGCCGCGTCACTCGCTGTGAATATAACAGTATCAACTTTTATGGAGCATCCTCACTTGTGCATTGTCAAAAGGATTCTCCTCTAAAAACTCTAAATAAACCATTCGAACAATGAAATTTGTATAAAATTTTAATAAAAGTCATTGCACTTGGTTGGGATTTTTTACAATGCAGATTTTTTTTCAAGCTTATTACAGGTGAATTTATGATTTTTTTGCATACTTGATGAACCCCATTTTTAACGCAATTTGTATAACACCAAAAGATTGTGATGGGGTGTATTTTTTCCATCTTTTATCAAATAAAGGGTTGAATGTTAATTGAAATTTTCTTTTTGGGTTTTTAAATTATTTTTGAAGTGAACTCGTACATCGTTTTTTCCCCCGAATTTAAAGATGATATAAAAAGTTATAAAATCAGTTTTTTATGTAAAGTAACAGTGTTTATTTATACTCTATGCAGTCTTAACAAAATTAATTTATGGAAGAGAGTTTTCTGAGACAGTCTTAAAATTTATTTTATTTGAATTCGTATAGTGATTATTCAAACGAAAACTTTTCCATTTTCTTTTTCATTATTCAATTAAAACAAGACGGCTACTCTTGTTGGATTTTAATTTATTCGCGTTAAAAATTTATTCAGTTTTATTATCTTTTATATGAAATTCAATCAAACTTGGCTAATTATTTTATAAAGGAAAATGATATATTTTCATTCCTCTACCTGCTAAGAATTATAGTAGATGACAGTTTTTGGTGTTGACTATATTTAAAATAAAATGTGTACTTTACTAAATTTAAAATATTTGGTTAAAATTTGTTTTTCATTAGTTTATTCGATTTTCAAGAACTCTTGGGAAAAATTGTTTCTTACTATATAAGTTCGGACAATTTTCAATAAATATAACTAACTACTTTTTGGTGTAAAAAAGAAATACATTAACAAATCTTTGAATATTTATTATAACCTAGAAAATCTACAGAACTTTAGAAATTTAAACTTTAATACTACCCAGAATATTATTTTCTTACTAAAAAATTATACCACTTTAGAAAAATCTATAAGCCTAAAATATAGACCACAACCGCAACAAAACGATATTCAAATATAAATAAGAGACTACAAGTTCTATGAAAAGACATTTTTTTAAAAATAAAAACATATCCTTTATAAACGTTCCACAGAAAAAATTCGAATTATAAGTAGAACATTTTACTTCGGTAGGATAAAAGATGGTAGAATCTATACTTTAATAGATGATTATAATAAGTGCTCTATTAAATTCAATGAAAGCCTTCAGGAGCTATTTTATAGGAGCTATTTTATTGATAATTTCATTTTTGATTTGCTAACTATAATTAGTTTGGAGCAAAAAAAACTGAATTTGGTTTTTAAGTAACCTATCACCTTTTTGACTAGGTTATTGAAAAATTGCAAAAAATGCTCTGTCCGTCTCTGTTTGTTTGTATGTAAATTTTCTGTGACAAGAGGCTGCGACAATTTTGTAGCATCACGATCTTGAGGACATTTTTTCAGGTCTTCTAACAAAGTTAAAAACCTTTTGGGCGACAGCCACGATGTCCAATTATATTAGGTGGAATAAAGGAAACAAATGAATTAAGTCATTTGAAGAAATTAAAATTAAAAATTTCTCTTTACAAAAATAAAAATTTTTTCGTTTGAAAATAAAAAAATAAAAGTTATTTTTGGGAAAAAAATTATTTCCAGAAAATTTAGATTGCTTATGAAATTCATCAGTTTTTATTAATCCGTTGTGGTCAATAATTGCAAAAATATTTACACGAAGAATATTTATTATAATAAAACATATAAACATTTTATTTAATTCAATTTATTAGCAAACAAAATGTTAGAAATCAATAGAATTTTTTTCCCAAAGCCGGTAAATTAAATTTTGAGGAATATTTTAGCTCAGTAGAAAATCATGGAATCATCAGAGAATATGATTATTCATTCTATAAATAATAATAATATAACAATTTAAAAAGAATGTTTTTAGAATCATGAAAAAGTATTAGTGTATACTCGTATAAGAGGAACGGGACTAGCAGCTGCTATTTACCAAACAATCCGCACTACATCGTTTTCAGATTGTCGACGATTGCTTGTTTTCCATGTTTGGGGCGACAGTGTCCTTATTATGAGTCCAATTTGCGCAATCTCGAAAATCAAAACGTCTGAACGTGATGTTATGTTTCCGCCAGTACGCATTGGTATACATTTTATGACTCGTTATTGTTATTATTATTATTATTATTATTATTATTATTATAAGTATTCTTATACATAAGAGCTGGATTTATTGTGAATTTAGTTAATTAATTAAGGAACAAATCCTCCTTTGTTGGAAAATTGAGGCAAGTTAGTTTTAATTTTTGAATAAAAGTATTTAAAACAATATTTCTTCCCATTTATTATTTCTCATAATACAAATTATTTATGTTGTAAAATAGAAATAATGTCTGAAGCTGAAGTTATGATCCCTTCTATCAATATGTTCAGCTCAATTTCAATAAAAATATATAAAATAAGTGTAGAGAAAATATTGTTGAAAATTTTATAGATTAACGTTCTATTTATGAGGGAATTGTTAGATTTTTTAAATGAAAATCAAAAGGTTCCGTCTAGAAAATCCTGGCAAAATCAGTTGGAACAAAAAAGAATAGGCTCTACGTACTGGAATATTTTTATACAAATTATGTATCTAACTTTCATAATTTTCCCGAAAAACCCATAAGTAACGATATTGTTCTATTATTTTATTATTAGGCGTTTTATTATTCTAATGGAATGTCCCAGTCGAACATGATCGATAATTCTGGTTAAGAACTCAAGACTTCGATAGATGAGGTCTGATAAGATAAATTTATGGGCTTTTCTCTAAATTAATCAACTTTGAGGTAGTAGGAAGCATATTGACTAACCCTGACACGAATTTAACCAACAAACATAATTACAAGTAAATATTAGCAAATCTAGAAATTATACAATTAGCCAATTATTATATTAACGATGAATTGCTTATATCATTAATATAATATGGACACAACTTTTAGTTCTTGAATGAAAATTAACAATATTTCCATATTAATTTTTTTTTTATAGTGTACGTATTTCCGAAACACTAATAGCCTATGTCTTGAGTTATATTGCATATTAAGTCAACAATTCAGAAATTTATTGTAATTAGTATCATATACACTATACACAATTGAAGTGATGAAGAAAGCATCTTCTTAATAATCAAAACTCTTTAGTTAAGGTCTTATTCAAAAGTATCCAATAAAATTATCCAATTTTCTTTTAAGTATAATTCAATTGATAATCTCTTGTTTTTACAAAACTACATATTTATAAAAACTAATAAAGTTTTACTTGAATTTTTTGAGTAGTTATCAACAACAATTTTGAATTTTAACAAATTTCATTTACACATTATACTATTATATCATAAATAGTTTTTGGAGTACTAGTTTATGCCGCAGACCTTTCTTTTATTCCTATAAAATACTCGTATGACCCATACGTCGTGGTCCATACCTCCTGATAGTTAATTGGGACTTAGTATTCATTGTCTAGAATACGATGAATAGTCATCAAATATGCTAATTTATTTCGGTAAGTAAAGCGTTTTGATTACAACAATCTGCGACTAATCCATTAAAATTGGATTAAGTAAAAATAACTTTATTAATGCTTTTATAAGTTCAAACTATCATAGGCTTTCGTATTTATACAAAAATTTCTTTTCAAATTTCCTATTGCAATTAATGTAAATACTCAAAAAAAAAACAACCGGATGTGTACAATTTTATAATTTTTTTTATATACAAAACTGAATAATATGATTCAAATTTTCGTGAATCCTTTCAATAACATCACAGATAAATTCAATAAATACAAAATTATTGCAATCTTGTGAATTTATCACTATCGAAAATACCAAGTTTAGTCGATTTTCAATGGTTATCGATAAAAATTTACAATTTAATATGATGTTTGTGATAAAATAAAATTTTCTACGTGACCATCGACAATTGGATATTAGGTATTTTGTAATGGTCATCGTAAAAAAGGGAATCTCTGAACTAGTCAAAGCAACGATGTGTCGATGGTTGTCAGAAAGGTCAAGCAAAACGATTGAATCGAATATTTAGGGGACGGAATGTGATGGCCCCTTATTCAGTTCTCACAAGGGATGGAAATCAAGTGAGTGGAATGACAACAATCCGAGCAAGGAGTGCTCAGAAAGGGTAAGATTTTAGCATCAACTACCAATAATAAAGTGGATTGGAATATGGTATAAAATGAAATGGAATCTTACTAATTGATTTAAAAGGGCATAATACCACAGTAAATGCCATTTGTTAAACTGATTTGTCACGCTAGTTAAGAATCCCCTATGGAGTGTTAGGTGGCAGTACCAACAATACATCCTCATAAGAGAATATCTATGGCAGTATTTTGGTTGTTAGTATTTGAGCTATCAATTACGAAAACGACTCGAAACCGGTGTTCAAAAGGGGCTCTCATGTTAATCTTTATTAAATCAGTCATTTATTAAAATTAACTTTTTAATGGAAGAATTCGTTCCTTTTCTCTTGTTTCATAATCACTAAGTGTTCTCTATCATCTATGTTAACTCTATATTTCTATGTTTACGAATACATATACTATATAAAATTAATCATATTTTTGCAAAATAATCTAAGAAGAAGAGAAAAATGATAAAAAAAACATTTATTTTTATTTTGGACAACCCTAATTTAATTATCCCTAAAATTCCCAAAGGAATCTTTTATGTCATCAACCGCGTGTTTAACTAATTGAATTTATTTGCAAGTTAATTTTATAAATTATTTAAATTTTTAAAAATAAAAGGGGTAAAAACGTTTTTTTCTTCTTCTTTTAAAGAGATGTTACTTACGAGCGAAAAAGAACCGTGCAAGAAATGAGTTTTTTTTATCGATCATAATTTAAATATATAAAAGAGTGGTCTAAAGAGTGATGTAAATACCACACGAAAGAAGCAAATATTTTTTAATGTAGTTTTATTTTATTAGTAAATGTTGAGGGCATTTTTTAAAAGTTAGTAAATTGCTTTATGATCTAAATTCTTGACTATGAATTTTTATTTTTTATTTTTTCATCAATCATTTAATCAGTTTCCCACTGTAAACAGGAAACATTATTTACAGATAATTAAATTTAATTCGGATAAAGTTAGCTTGGACGAATAAATTCATCTTGGCAGTGATTAAATTTCTCTCAATGGCCTTATAAAGAACTTCTTTGCAAGATTTACCGTCCTCTATGAAAGGTGTACCAGGTAGCGCAGTCGTTATCCAAGCGGTCTTGGGTTCGAATTCACTGAGGCACGGACCTACGCTACTTCTAAAAACTTACTTTACTTTCCATTCTACTTTAATTTCCTTATCTTGTTCCCATCAGGAAGACGAAAATATCAATAATAGCTTCCGGAAAGACCCGTATTGGCCAAAGACAACAAACCGGAATGGATATAATGACTGCCCCTCCTACTAGACGAAATGCGTATAAGATAAGGGGACATTCGTTAAAAAGGTCCCCATGTTCCAAAAAAAATGTAAAAAGGTAAATAGATTTGTGAACATGAAAACTGGATAAAAACTTTAAAATAATGAATTATAAAGCTCCAATCGAAAAGCCGATAGTGTCGGTCTTTGAAAACTAGAATACATCATTCTGTTGTCGACCAAGACGAATGTGGTCCAGCTGAATCTGAATAGTCTGAAACAGCAGAAAGTGAACTGTGTGTATTTAGCTTATCCAAAATTTCCACTATAAATTTTTTAAATGTATATAAAACTTTTGTTTCTAAAGCATAAGATCATCCTTTACACTAAATATTTAAAACTTATTATTTTACATGACATATGCAACAAGTATTGTAACAATGAGATTTGTTAACATTGATTTTATAATAATTTTTATTAAAAAACTAATTTTTATATTTTTAAGTGTTTGGATATTTTCTTAACAGAGCAGGTGATAGCTGAAATATGATGTTTTAGAATCAAGTACGTAAAACAAATAAATAGAATATACTTTTGTACTATAGCAACAAAGTCAAGAATTTAAACGGGGTTTGTCCTTATCGCGTTCGTGAAATCCTCTTCTTTAAAAATTATTAAAAAGAGGTCGCGTAACGAATATTTACATTTTTCTATGAGAATTTTTTACATTTTTCTCTGGAATTATTAATAACATAGAAAAAATAGCATATAAAAATCGTTCTTATTAAAACTGAACAAGAAATATTCTTATAGCACAACTAGGTGTTTTTGAAGAAGGAGAAAAAAATATCTGATATAAAATGGATTCAGTTCATAAATTCAAATAAATTCAAACGTATTTCAGGTACTATTTTGCCATTAAGGTTTGTTTATATTAACGGGTGAAGGTAATATGAGAAAATAATTTTAGTGTATCGGCAAGCTGCAGTGTATGAACTTTATTAGTAGGCTTCGATGTGAATTTAAAAGTTTACGTTAGATTATAATCTAGTTAGTAGTTTTAGTTTACTTATGTATTTGTATGCATAAAAAATTTTGTTTTATAAATATTATTTTTATAAAAAATTGTGTTTATCGGAGTTGCCAATTAATTTTGCGATGAACTATCGATCTATTATCATTTTAAATCTGATATAGACATAAGTTGTGATTGAAGTACGAGTATGCAAACTGTTCTACTTTATTTTTAGTGAAATGATAACTCAGCAGTCCAACAATACACAAATCTTCAAAAGTTACCTTTTTTTAACAAATAAAGTACATAACTGTTTATTGCCTCTAAACGTTACATTTATTGCTTGACTGACATATTTAGAATTTATTTTCTGATGCCTACTGTACTATATAAGACGTGTATGTATAATAGTGGTCCTTTAATTTCGTGAACGAACGTGATCACTTGATAAAACATCAATTAAGTGGTAAGTTTCTAGGGTTTTTAACATTCTATTCTATAGAATATGAATTCCGTTTAAGACTAAAAAACAATTTTGTTTTGGAAGTCGCCAAAGAGTCCCTATTCGCGACACTATAAATTCTTCTCTGGCAATATTTATTACGAGGGTCGTTTAATAAATCCTTAGAAAAAGATGGAAAAAAAACTGTTTTTTAAAAAAAAAAAATTTATTTTTCAACATAATCTCCTTTTAGCTCTATACACTTTTCCAACCGTTTTTCCAAAATTTTTATCCCGTCCAAAAAATAGGATTTCGGAAGTTCTGCAAAATACTCATCCGTTTGAGCAATGACGTCCTCGTTGGAAGTGAACCGTCGTCCGCCAAGCCATTTCTTCAAATTGTGGAAAAGAAAATAGTCAGTCGGGGCCAAATCTGGTGAATAAGCGGGATGCTGCAACAATTCCACAATTTTGGCCATTGGAAACAGCGCAGGTGTGCACACGCGCATAGTCCTGATGCAAGAGGATTTTTTTCTTCTTCAGATGGGGGCGTTTCTCCTTGATTTCCTCGCTCAACCGTTGCAATAACGACGCGTAATACGCTCCTGTTATTGTTTTTCCTTTTTCCAAGTAGTCGATAAAAATGATGCCCTGCGAATCCCAAAAGACCGTGGACATTACCTTGCCGGCCGATGGCACAATTTTTGCCTTCTTCGGAGCCCGTTCACCCTTGAAAATCCACTGTGATAACTGTCTCTTTGTTTCTGGAATGTAGTAGTGTATCCAGGTTTCGTCCACAGTGACATATCGACGAAGGAATTTGGCAGGATTGCGATGAAATGTTGCCAACATAGCCTCAGAGTCCACTACACGATTGTGCTTATTCTCCTCTGAGAGCAAACGCGGCACCCATCTTGCCGAAATTTTTTTCACAGACAATTTTTCATGCAAAATTGAAGGGACTGTACCTTGTGATATGCCCGTGGCCTCAACTAATTCGCGCACTTTAATTCACCGATCGTTCAAAATCAGATCGTGGAATTTGTCGATTATTTCAGGAGTAGACACCTCAACTGGGCGTCCTGAACGATGTTTATCTTTTGTGGATGAACGGCCACGTTTAAATTTATTCACCCAATTGTAAACCGTCGCAAACACAGGTGCAGATGTGCCATGAACTACATCCAACTGGGCTTTGATTTCTTTCGGGCTTAAGCCTTTTAAATGGAGATGTTTGATGACAGCCCTAAACTCGCTTTTTTTCCATTGTTATGCACAAATAAATGTCGTTAACTTTAATCGACGATAGAAATTGACCTACGCTATGGATCGAGCTGAAATGACAGCTTTCCTGTAGATAATGCTACTTACAAAAAAAAATCTTTACCGACACTACAAGCGCAATTTTTTGTATTTTCTAAGGACTTATTGAACGACCCTCGTACATACAAGGCACAATCGATTTTATATATTTTGGTGACGGTTTTTTATTTATATAAACTAAATAATTTTTCTATAAATATTTTGAATTCAAACAAGCTACCAAAAGAAGGGAATGGCTATTCTTGATCAGATTCAGCAATTATTTGCACAATTCAATAAATGTCTTATTCAACCTTTCGGGAATCCTTTTTTATAATTATTATTAACGGTGATGCATTTTCTTTGGGCTCAATATATAAATAAAATGTTATCCCACGTAACGCTAATATCAGTTGCTCTCACCATCGAATAGAATATTTACAACTTCCTTAGATTGTTAGCTTTTTTTATTTATTTTATCTGCAATTTTATTGTAACAAGCAGATTTACAAAACATTTTAATTTACAATCTTGTGCATCATGAAGTGGGAGTAAACACTCATCAGCGTTTCTCCAAATAACGGAAGTTAGATTCCTCTAGAAAATCTCTAGGCCATTGTCTCTTAAGTCTCCGATGAGTGTTTCCGGGGAGGGCAGTACAACACAATTCTCTCACAAGTGGATTATGATGATAGGGTAAACGGGAGTGAAATTTTTGATAGCGGGAAATGCACAGGTCCTGAATAAAGGAAACATTTAGGTCACAATGTATTACAGTGTTACGAACATAAAAGGAGGCATCAACAATTTTACGGAGGATCTTGGACGCGATAGGAATTGAAACGTTTTCCAGGAATTCAATTCCATATGTCCAAATAGGTTTTATAATTGTATTGTAGATTAGAAGTTTACTTTTGATTGTTATTTTCTAGCGCTTGTCCAGTAGTCTAAGAAGTTGTAGGTAACATCTGTTAGCTTCAACTCTTTTTAATCTATTGTAGTATGTGGGTTCCATGTAAATCTCTTGTCCAGGTAAAGTCCCAAATAACGCACCTTATCATATTGTGGAATCATGTTCTATTAAGGTATAAAAGGGTAGGTTTTTCTTGACAAAGTGTGAAAGTAATGTGAGCACTCTTCTGTTCATTTACCCTCACTCTCCATCTTTTTAACCAGGATTGAAGGTTGTGTATATGGAATTGTAAATTGTTGGAAGCTATGTCAGAATTTTTATGGGTAGCAAGTATGGCCGCACCGTCTGCATAAGTAGCAATGATAGTATTAGGATCAGATGGGATGTCATGGGTATACATATTATATAAAATGGGACCAAGGATACTGCCTTGTGGGACTCCGGCTACAATAGGATATACTTCCGAGGATTCTGAGTTAATTGCAACTTGAAAATGACGTTGTTAGAGATATGAATTTATGATACGGTAGTATATTGAAGAAAAAAAGCTCTTAAGTTTCCAGAGGAGTCCAGGATGTCAAACACGATCAAAAGCTTGGGATATATCTAAAAATACTCCTTGGCAATACTCTTTCGTCTCAAGAGAGGATGCAATATGATCAACAATGCGATAACATTGCTGGATAGTGGAGTGTTCAGATCGGAAGCCAAATTAAAGATCAGGAATAATTTTTTCATTAATATAGAACTTGGTAGATTCGTTTTAATAGGAGTTTTTGCAAATATCTTACCAAGAATCTATAAGAGGAAGGAGAATTAATGGGTTTATTTGGTTTAGGAATTATTTTAATGACAGAAAATTTCCAGAGTAAACGAAAATAGGTTGTGCGCAGCATACTATTAAAAATGTATGTAATTAAAACTAAGGCTTTTCGGGAAATTTGCTTCAGAATAGGAGCTGTTATTAGATCATAACCAGGAGCTTTTTTATTGGGAAGGCGCAGAATAGTAGATTTAATTTCCGAGGGCTTAAAATTTTTGGGAGGAAGACTCATAGGAACTGGAAATATTAGTTCTTCGATGATTTTATTTAAATGCGATTTGTCTTCTATATCATCATGTGTAGCAAAAGTATTAACCAAATGTTTAGCAACTTCGGCTTTTTCTTTGTCTGTGTTTGCGCAGTTACCATCATTTTGTTTCAGTTGGTGTGATGTGTTTTTGTACGAAAGTATTCGTCTAGTGGCTTCCCATAAAGAAATATTGTCACTAAGCGATCTTGTATAAATTTAATGCCGTTCATTATAGTATTTTCTAATTTCCATTTTTAGTTCACGTTATAGTTAGTTAAGTTTCTGTTTGTAGCTTAGGATTCGTAAGCGTTGCCACTGCATTCTCATTTTTCTTTTTTCGTACGTATATTAGGAAAATTTTGTTGCTGTGCTTGTGTCGTATTGTAGGAGATGTGAGAGGTTGTGGCTGCATGTTGTATATATATATATTGAGGTCGTTCGTTTTAAGTCAACAGTTCGGCTCAAAAGTTTATAAGGTTGACATCTAGATGGCGCCTTAATTATCACAAAGCATCATTCTTCAAATGATTCCTGTCAAAATTTGACAGCAATCGGTCGATTGGTTCGTGAGATATAGCATTTTAAGTGAAGCAACTTTTGTTATTGAAAAAATAATGGATAAAGAAGCATTTCGTGTATTGATAAAGCATTGCTTTTTGATGAAAAAAAATACAGTGGAAACCAAAGCATGGTTTGTCAAACGTTATCCGGACTCTGCTCCAGCTATTTCAACTGTGAAATATTGGTTTCGTCAATTTCGAACTGGTCGTACGAGCACAGTTGATGCAGAACGCAGTGGACGCCCAACAGAGGTGGTTACGGCAGAAAACATCCAAAAAATCCACAAAATAATTTTAAATGACAGTAAAGTGAAGTTGAGCGAGATAGCTGAGACTCTGAAGATATCGAAAGAGCGTGTTGGACATATCGTGCATGAATATTTGGGCATCCGAAAGCTGTGTGCAAAGTGGGTGCTGCGTGAGCTCACTGTGGACCAAAAACAACAACGTGTTGATGATTCTGAGCAGTGTTTGGAGCTGTTCAAGGGCAATAAACCCGAATTTTTGCGTTGATATGTGATAATGGATGAAACATGGCTCCGTCACTACACTCCAGAGTCCAATCGGCAGTCGGCAGAGTGTAAAGCAAGCGACGAACCGAATCCAAAGCGTGGAAAGACGCAACATTCGGCTGGCAAGGTGATTGAGGTCATTTTTATATTGAGGTCACTTTTAATGTTCGTTTTAAGTCAATCTGTTGGTCTAATTTGTTTCTAAATATTATCCAATCAATTTTGCCATTTTTCAGCATAGGATGAAGAGTCTTAGAATTAAGGGTAAGGAAACCAGGACTATGATCAAAGTTTAAATCGGAAAGAGTTTCAATACTAGAATTCATGGTAATTGAAGGAGTGCTAATGAAGTAATCGAGGATATCAGGTCGTTTTGAACTAGAAATTGGCCAGTATGTTGGAAGGGGAAGTTATTTGATATGATGTATGGGATAGAGCTTCTTGAAGAATCTATCCTCGACGGTTAGCAATGCGGCAACCCCATTGAGAGTGTTTAGCATAAGATTGTTAACTAAATAATTTATTTAAAGTGGGCTTGTTCTATCTTGTTTAATTATGCTTGCTGGATTTTACATGATTCTTGTTGCCTTCCTATACGCGTATCTGTTTTACATGTTCCAGCTAGAATAATCTTTGAAATTTGAATTTTTGGATTATGGAACTTTTGACGTATAATAATTTTCCATTCTCCATCAACATGTACTGGACAAAGTAATTGGAGAAATATCTGCCTCGCTAAAGATTTCATCCTCTTTAATATATGATTTTTTTGTATGGCCCTATTTTGTTCTGAGTAAAAAATTTAAACCTGACGAATTTCCAAAAGCTAAAGTAGCTTCTTTAGCAATCATAATTGTTCGCCTTATTTGCAAGCTGATGTTTTTGCTGCAGTTAACATTTTTCCCCAAATATATAAATTTCCTTAAGACCTTGCTGATGATGGAAGGCACATTTTTGATTTTCTAAGGGTAGCTTTGAATTTGGTACCGCAACTTACAGCCACGCCTATTATTTTTGCTGCCTGCTCTATTTACAGAAATACTCCGATAATAATGCGCCAACACCAGACAATTATGTCCATATAATCGGGGTGGGCAATTATTAGTAGGTATTTTTTGTTTAATTTATGACAGTTGCAAAAATGTTGCTCTTTTGGTTAGTATTTTTTCTCGAAATATTTTAAAAGATCACATTACGCTGAGGATATTACAATAGTTTCATATTTTAGTAAGTTTGTTTGGGATGCCAAATTAAATATAGCCGTATAAGAGCTCACCTCCGTTAATGCTTTTTATATGCTAGCTTGAAATCAAAACTGTCGCAATGTGAAAATCTGGTCTGCTGTTTAGTTATCAGATCTTTTTTTATTTTTTAAAATTTTAATGTTGTCTGCAATTACATATAATTTCTAATAAGCAGATTTTTTTATAGACGGAAATACAAGGACATGAGGACATGTAGAGGAAAACACCCATCGATGCCTCCCCAAGAACGGGATGATATATTTTATGAATTTCGAGGATCTCAAGGCCATTGTCATTTCAAACGTCGATGGGTGTTTAAGGAAAGGGTAGGAGTAAACAGTTTTCTAGTAGAGGATTGGGATGGTAGGATAGACGCGAATGAAATTTTCTATAACGGGAGATGCACAGTTCACGACCGAATGAATAATAGTGTTTCGTACATAAAAGGGAGCATTAACAATTTTTTGAAGGATTTGGGATTGCAGGGCTTGAAATCGCCGGGAACTGAAATGCTTGGTTGTAACCCAAGTTGAGTCCGTATGTCTATTTTGGTTTACCGCTATTTGTATAGCGATAATTTGTTATTTATTGTTAGTTTTGACCTGTATAGTAATTTTTTATATTGTCCGTTAAGCTCATATCTTTTTATTTTCATATGAGGTATCCCCAAGTTAACCGTTTATCGATTGTAAGTTCGAGGTAACGCACACTCGTTTTTATTACCAGTTAGGATTATATTAGGTACAAAGTACAAAAGTAACATGAGCACATCTTTACTCATTCATCAGATCTTATTAATATGAATGAATTAATAACATATGCGAAATTTTGTCGTCTGTTTTGTTTAATGGTACAGCTCGTTGCAATACTTTTGGTGGGCATTCGTCAGTCCAAACCATAACAATGACTTGGCATCTGTAGTCAACCAAATCATAACCTTCGACTTTTTTAAGTGTCTAGCACTAATATTATCTGGAATAGACGTTCAATTATTAATTAGCGTTTTAATAACTGACTTTACTTATCTGAGGATTTGAGGCTTTAAGACTACGGGGTTGAGTGCTATGGCTACTTTTCCCGGAGGATTGAAAGCTGATTGGCCACAATTTAGAATTTTTATGAAGAACTCCTTTCAACGTTTTTTGACTAACGGTATTTTCTTCATATAAAAATAAGTCAGGCGAGATAAGTTTTCGTCAAAAGTTTATCTATTCTACAATATATTAAACTTTAACTTAAAGAGCAGAACTAAGCTTAGCTTTGGTTTTTTAAACGTTGATGACTGAAAAGTTTTTGAAGAGAACTGGGTAATGAAGACGTGTTATCAAGTATAGCAAAAGTAAAAAATTCCAAGTCTCAGTATGACTACAACAGTATGACTAATTCTTAACCTGTGCAGTTTTCTTGTTTAGAATTTTGGATTGGTTTCTGAGTACGTAATCGAAAAAGCATGATAATCTAATCGCAATATTGCGGTGTTTGACCGCAAAGTGAATTTTATGCGAATTACCACTTCTTATAATACGAGTACCTATTATTATATATTTAATTAATATTTTGCATTTCGGTATCAATTATAGTAGTATTCTAATTAAGCAACATTGAGGCTTTGGGGTTGAATCAATATAGCGAAATAGTCGGTGTTCCTTGAGTTTTTGTCATATATCATTGATTGGAATTCGGGTTATATGCTTGTTCACCAGTATTTTATTTATTTTCTTCTAGTACAAACAGTATCTCAACTGCAGATTGCAGTGTTATTTTTTGCTAATTTTATGCCAGTATGCTCGTCGATTACAGCTTAGTCAAAAATAAGTAAACTTATAGGCAACATATTTTTTTAATTTTTTCGCTATTATAATAAAAAAATTGAATATATAATAAATACCTCTTGAGTAAATTTACGATTAGTATGCAAAGATATTCGAGTTCGAATACGACTTAGGACACCCTATCGATAAATAGACGTTAGTTTCATAGCGCATAGAATTCACATTTCAGTACTAATATTACTTAAAATGAGAACGAATAAAACTAATGCAGAAATTTACAAAAAAAACTACAACTTCTAGTAGGAAAACAATAATTAAAAAGTGCATCCGTTATTATTAATTATAGCAATTTGAAAGACTCCATTCACTGAGGCTTGCTCAATTATTATTGAAGCCATTATTTTATAGTGAATGTGCAGCTTGATTAATCTTTTTATTGGTTAGATACGTTATTGCGAATCATCAAATTTCTATCATATATTATTACTAGAGGTATTTTTAATTCCAATACTAGTGATCTTTTTTTTTAAACTGTTATAACAACAATAAAATATTATCTTGAACTATCTAAAAGAACTAAATTAGATATAATTTTAAAGTCAATTTTATTTCGTGGACAGTCTCTCTATTGGAAAAAAAAGTTGAACCACCGTATTGAAGGTCTGAAGCTCTTGAGAGGACTGTTTTTTGCGTAAAAATTCCATTTCAGAGAAATTCATACTATATGCACATACATATTTACAGAATTTCATTTGCATGGATGCATGTATGTAATTGGCTATAATATATAGTTTGGGAAGAAGAATTGTTGACATTTTTATTTTTCGAGGGTAAATAGAATCCAGAAAGGGAAACATCTGTGAGTTGAATGCGTGTTGTCGATGGTACAATTTTTTTTGCTTTTTGTCATTTTCAAAAATCAATCTACCCTCCTGCATACAAATGCATTTATTTATGAGAGCGGGTTTTTTTTTTGGCTGAGTTTGCATTTGATGAAGTGTAAACGTGTGAGTGCGTATTTGGTGTATTGCGTATTTAGATACAAAAATTGATACAATTTTAGGGGAGGATATTGTAAAATTGAGTGAAATTTTTTCTACTAAGTGTTTTTATGACCGTCCCATTAAATTAAAATCTAATAAATATTCTTGCTTTAATGTCATTACGACGACAATATCGTCATTTTCAATTATCTTCTTTAATACACTACGACTATAGCTATGCGCGTACACACATGAATACTAGCACAAACCGATGAGTTATTGATAGATGGTAACTGATTCTAAAAACAGCAATATTTCAGCTATTTTCATATTAAACTAATCTAATATGTCCACTAGATATGCTTTCGTATATTACGAATAATAATTGCAAAGCATCCAAAAAGGCATTAATATTTTTCCATTCGAGTGATGCATATTCATTCACATTTGGATTTTGATTTTGTGAAAAAGTCAAAAAATTAATCTACAAATCCGATAAAGTGACTGGTTTGATCCTTTTCAGTTAATAGAGAATATTTAGGGTGAACTAAATCGGATCAGTCATAAAAATAAACAACAAACTATTTAGGGTGTTTTTCCATTCAGGAACCCTAGACTGATCTGATCTGATCCTATCCGATCCAATTCCATTTTTACCAAACCAATCTGATCGCCCTAATGGCCTCGAAAATTTGTATTTGTACACGTTTGATTGTCATCTTTTGTACTTAAAACCTTCAATTTACTTTCGAAGATGAAATGAATACCACCTTTTAGTGTCCTTCCCTTTTCATCTATTGTGTGAGGCATATATGGCAGTTAAAGACAAATTTTCTAAAAGAGCTACATGATCGATTACATACCTGCCTATATTAGCGTGCATTGTGTACACTTCCCTTCTAGCATTACGAGTACAATCAATTAGGAAAGTCCGGTATTTAATTTGAGGATTTTATGAACCGAAAAATTGTTCATCCGATAATAATAATTTGAATTTTGAAAAAGATCGAAAGGTTCTGTTAAATTTTTTTTCCTATTCAATTTTCGATTAGTTTGAGTATATTGAGTGAAAAAAAATACAAATAATAAAAGGAAGAATTATTGAAGTTAATTTCCCAAATAGAAATGATTTTTTTGGGTGCTTCTTTTAGGCTTTCATGAGAAAATTATTACAACGTGTCTTTATGCCCATAGATATCTGCGATTTATTACGTAAAAGCCCGACTATTAGGAATAGTCTAAACTATAAAAGTGAAGAGGAAGTGAAGATTGTTTTTCACGGCAAACTAAAATGGTTAGAACGAGTGCAGTCGAATACTAATCGAAGAGTAGAATACTTTTAAAAGTTTTTTTCAACTATTTCTTGGAAATTTTTTTGCATAAAAATTAATTCTTGTTATCGTTTTGATAGCTTACAAAGAAATAAAAAAAAAGTAGTAATAAACTATAACACCTCTCCCTTTATCATTTCTGATACCATCCATATACTAACATTATAAGCATATCATGGGCTTATAGGGGGAGTGCGTTGTACAAACTAATATAATGTCCTCCAGACATGTGGCAGAGGCCAATTTATGACACCAAGACCATAAGCCCATTTGCGGACCTCATCTTACGTGCGGGTGAGAAATATCGGTTTCTTAAACGAAACTGGTCTATAGTCAATAGGCTCGAAAAGACAAAATTTAATTATATATTCAACTCTCGAATATCTCTCCAATATTTGCTAGTGTTCCACGGCAGAGTTGACTCCATCCTCTACGATATTTATATATCTGATATTCCAATTTTTCCTAAAACCTTCTTTACGTTGCATCCATAAAAAATCCCTAACAAAAGTCTTCAAAACCAAATAAAAGTGAACAAACGGAAATGTGTCCACGTAACTTTTACTATTTTCAGGGCATCATCTCCTCCCATATATTTTAATTGCAGTAAAATACGACAAGACACAGAAGTTCAGTACTTATAAGTGAACTTAGACAAACGCTTGACACGGAACCCATACACGAGACTCGAAAGATTAGAACTTAGCAAGCGTTACCGCCAACTACTTCGACTTCTAGACAAATGCTCTAAGCTTACTATAGACAACGAAGTGCTTTCGCAGAATTCGCTATTGAAACTAATATAGACCTACAGTCTAGAACTCTAGTGCTCTACTAAGAATTCCAATTACCATGTTGTGTCGGAAAATTTTTAATAGTTCATGGTTTCATCTTTAAAATACAATAGTTTTATTCACTTTTGGTTTATTACATAACCAAAACGGACCTATTGTCCTTGGCGCCTTTTAACTATAATAATAATTTACCAACAACTTTGTTGTTACTTCTAAATATCAAATAATTAAAAAAAATAATAGTGCGCTTTTATTTTTTACTTAATTTGATTCTTTTACGAAATATTTTTCTTTTAAGACGAATTAGAAATATTCCAATATATTGTATCTCACCTGCAGTTTTATAAAACTTAAAATTTGAAAAAAAATACGAAATTTATGCATTTCTAATCAGTTTTATCACTTAAAAATTAATTAAAGAATATTTTGTTGCTAGCCTACTAAATAATAACTGTGAATCATAGACTCTCAATAATTCGGATACATTTAGCTGATTATCAATGAAATTACAAAATGTTAGCCTGGTACAACTTAATTTAAATAAGCCCTGCTATTAGGGGATAACCCTGAACATAAACATAACATAACTGCTACTCGTAAAATTTCTGAATTAATAACATTAACATCAAAACGAATTCTTATTTAAAATTCCTAAAAACACTTGTTGACAAATATCTTAAAACCACACTTATAACAATTACTACAAAATTTAATCTTTCTTGAGCTGAAAATTATAATCACAGTCACGTTGGGAAAATTTTGTTGGAAAATACAACGGAACGGATTGGTTACGGATCCATCGAGGCAAATAAACAATCGCGACATTCTTATGAATAATCTTTATTTATTCGTAACTGCGTTGGGAGTGTGAAAATAGGGGAATCGACTCTAAGTTGTTCAATTAAGCATAAACGCTCATACCTTCCCTCATAGTTACATTTGCTTTTTAGTTTTGTATGAAACTGTGCCTATCAATGGCAAAAATCAAGTAATTTTAAAGGTGTTTCAGCAATTAATTGATATTTTTGTTTTGATGTTTCCATAATTATTAATCGGACAAATTTTATTTTAGAAATAAAATAAAATTATATTCAGTTAATATATTTAAAAATATACATTAGAGTACCATATATATTGAGCGTCTCTATTTTATTTTATTACGTTTAATTCTGGGTTTGTCAGAAATCGTGTTTGCGTTTCGAAATAAATATAAAAAGACCGTGTTGTGAAACCGTCTTCCATTGCCCGAATCGTGTCAATATGCTTTGTTCGACGATATCCGTTTATAAATATTTTCTTTCAAATTCCATTCGGAGTCCGGCATTTATTATGGTGGTTGATCCTTCTTACCCCAAAAAAAAACTACTTCGATCACTTCCTTCGCGTTTTCGGAGCAGATCTCAAGTGGAAATTCACCTAATCAAGTTAGCCTCTGATAACTGATGTGATAGCTAGACGTCTTACCGAGCGATATTATTAGCTTTCCCTTTTATGACACTCATAGTGGTTATGTCTTTTATCTTAGTAATATTTTACGTTATGATCTTAGACGTTCAAATTTCCTAACAGGAAATTTTTAAACCATTATCGCTACTCGTTTATTATTAGAGCATCATATCCATAAACAGCAACCCCTTTGCTGTGAGTTATTAAAGTGGTTCTTTTCTATCTTATGATTTCGCGCCATATTAGAAGTCACAAAAAAACGACGTTTTTTTATAAAATATAAAGTAAAATGCAAATGCTAGTACCAAGTACAAAAAGCTGAATAAGTCATTTAAACTAAACGATTATCCAACGTGGGATAGTTAATCTTTTACAACTGATAGCAGCCATGTTGTTTCGTTTTTGGACGCGAGCTTTTAACAAATGGATTAGTACGGTTTGACATTTGTCAAGTGGAATGGGTATACAACTTAGATTATAGAAGAACTGGATAGGCCTCTACACAAAAATTGTGGTACAATTTTGTTGGCAATATTTTCATAAAACGCACAGACATGCAAAATAACAGAAACGGCGTAATTCATTGGGAGCAAATTTTAAACTTCATTTATACGTAAACAAATAGATTTTTAATATTTCGGGTTTTGTTGTTTAATGGAATTAGTTATGGAAATTTGCAATATAACGCAGTATTCTATTTTAAAAATTATATTTTCATTTGATTTATTTTCCTATATAAATATTATTAATTAAAACAGAATTATAAAGTGGAAGAGCATATAAAAATATAAATTGCAAGTTATTTGATTATATGAAAACAATTATGTTCACAAATAAAACTCAATTTCAAAAATGCAAAATGAATTATGTTTATGTTGAAATAAAACCGCAACTTAGTAAATATAAATTTTAATGTTAAACAAGCATAATTAGATACAATACAAAAAAGCTAGGCATTTAAATTAAATTAGAAAAGAAAGCATTAATTACATAGAACATTACATCAAATTCTTTATAATATAGAAGTTAATCGTATATAACCTTAAAGGAAATACTTTAAAACTAAATTTTCGTTCCCTTAAATTTTCTTACAAATACTTTACGTACGCCGGCACTGAACTATTTTCTGGTAAACATTGAACTGTCAACATCACATTTGTTTACATTTATTGAATACCGAACTTTTCACTTCTTAACCATTTTTTGGACAATATAAATCATTAAAAGACATAAAGACACATCACAAACTAAATTGTGTTTAAATTGTATTTTTGTTTCCAATAAGTGAATTTAAATGAATATAAATTATGCTTTTGGAATTCAATAAATTTCTATTACGAAAACTAGATGGCAGTGGGTGTCATAAAGTATATAAGAAGTACGATTTCTCGCCGCTTCTGCAATAGTTATGCCACAAAATTGTGTATACATATACGGAATCTGATCCAGGTATTCTTTAATCTAAGGCATACACTGAATTTTTAAAACTATATTATCCAAAATGGTAGTACAAGGCGTCAAACTTTTTGGACTCTAGGCATAACTGATTCCTATTTCCTTGACAATGATTCTATTGTTATTACTGTAAATGATGATTGTTACCGACATCTGATTGGAAACTTTAATAGGCCGAAATTAGAAGGGATGAATCTGACCATTCAAAATGGCGGCGATACATATTTTACTGCTAGAGAAACAAAATATCCATTAAAAAGGAGAGTCAATTGTTTTTTTTTATTCCAATATTCAATAACTCAAAATGTTATTTAGCGGCTTCTGATAAAACCAGGTTGGTGTGCTGGTAAGCTACATTCTGTTCATATCAGATAACTTATATGATACGCTTTATCAATGCGATAGAGATGCCATCTACACTATCAAACGAAACCGATGTGATCATTTATATGACATGTAATAAGCTTTAAAAAAAATATTTTTGTATCAATCGTTATTTTTTTCGATATTTAAAAAGCAACTACAAAACATGTTGAAAAATTTAATAAAATTCCTACAATAATTTCATTCAAGTAAAAGGAATAATTTGTTAGTTGTAAATTAAATTTAATACAATGGATCAACTCTGGCCTTGTAGTTAATGTATCCTACTTTGATAACATTTTCCAACACTCTTTCACACATTTTCGGGTAAATTTCATTGACTTCACTGCGTATGGCTTTAAGTTGTTTAATTATTTCTGATAGGTTTGCGTAGACCTTTCTTTTTAAGTATCCCTGCAGAAAGAAATCGGGACGACCAATGTCTATTGAAGCACGTGCAGTTTGTGGCGTGGCGCCTAATCCCTAATTGAACATGTTTTTAAAGTCAAGTGTCATTCAATCCTAATAGATTCAATTCACGGATGGTAAAATTCGGAAGGATCTTTATATACATCTCACCAGTAGCTGTTACAACATTGTCAGCGGCGTCATCAAACAAATACGAAATCATTAAAAGCTCTACGAGGATGTAAAGACTACACGTGAATTGCGTCTGGATTTCAATGACCCCAAAAGTGAATATGTTACTTATAAACGAAGCACTATGTTACTTATTAATTAAAATGCGCTTCGTTACTCATGATCTGTAAAAAACAATATCTTATCTATACAGCTCTAAAATGTTTTCGTTCCATTACCAGTAGCACATATGATCTCTGGTAGCGCATATGATTCTAACATCACCTGAATTTTGTACGAGGTTCCTGTTTTAAGATGACCAGAATTTGGTTTATCAAATACTACAATATTCTTTAAAATTATTCAATATACGATATAGAGTGCAACTTAGACACACATTATTCCAACCCAATTTTTCACGTAATTTTCCGAGCAACAAAAAAATTGATGAAATCATATTAAAGATGTAAACCTACCTTTAATACTTTCCTGTATATAATTATAATGGTAAAATATATCAAAATAATTATTTTATGAGTGTTTATGTATGTTAAAAAATTAATATTTGGTTACCATCATCCTTCCGAGCTCTTTTTATGTTTATACAATAATACCAGCTTCTTTCTTTGGTATATAACAATCAGCTTTCAGCACTGTTCATTAAAGATAAATATTACTTAATGAAAGAATATTTTTGAAATAATTTAATTTAAACTCTGACTCATAAGACCACAAACTCTTAAACCAATCCTTCTCAGTTAAGGGTGTCTTCCCGCATTTCTCTAGCAATCATCGTTTTTTGACTAATAGGAAAATTTAGACGAGAACTATTAACCAAAATGCAATGAAGCTTTTTCTATCTCTCAGAAGTATTGTATTAATTTTCTTTTCCACAAAAAACGAGAACTACACCTTTTTATTTCTAAAATAGTTTAATAACATATTGATATTACCATTCGAACATTTAATAATGTTTGTTATTTTAAGTTGGAATTCCCCTTGTTCTACTTAAAATTATATTTTTTAACCGTTGTTCCAAATTAAGCTATTTCTTTTAGTTATAATTAAATTAAATACCAAATTGATAAACAAACAAAAATTAAATTAAACAACTTAAAACTATTATTATGACACTGTATGCCAAACAAAGCCATTTTTGTAAAATAATACTTTCCTCAAAAACATCATAATTTATTGCTTTTTACTTAATTAATCGTCAATTTAAGGTATAAACAAGAAACAAAACTTCTATAAAAATCTAGCAATAATGCACAAATATGTACTTATACATTAGACACAGGTACAATAGGTCCTTAATACTTCTGGCCATGGTTGTGAGATTGATTCATAAAAAATTGTCTTCGAAATGTTTTGCTATTGCAGCCCGTTACAATCTAACAGCCAAGCTATTAAGCCTCATTACTTTGGTGGCTATTGCGAATTCACCCATGAAGTTTGTTGGAATTGGAGGAAAATATAAAATAACCTGTGCTTTGGAACATCAACTTTTAGGCACATTTAAATTTAATTGTTACCAATTACTTTAAAAAAATAGTTTTAATAACTATGCTGCTCAATGTCGGTTTGTAGCAGAAGTTGGTGCTGCGAAATTTCGGTGTATTACAAAATATAAATGATCTAATTTATGTAAGGAATTTTTCAAATCTGATCATATAATTTCAAATGGACCGTGTCGCCGTTTTTGAAACAACAAAATCTTTTGTCAATGCCAACTGTATTCAGTAAGGTTTGCTATTTACTCATGCAAAGATATACGCATAAGCAACGCTTCCAAATTATCCAATTTTTTTTATGAAAGTAATCGTTCTTTTATTGCAACTTATCGTGCACTTCCTCCAATTTATGGTTTAGTGTGTCCGCTATTCGTCGAACTGTGGTTAGTTTTCAAAACAGTCTTTCTTTATACACGTACAACGTTCGTGTGCCAGTAAGATAAAGATCCGGTTGAAGTGCCGAGAATATTGCTGCCGTACATGCAAGTGTTGATGAACTTTGTTCTCAGCATTTGAGACTATCTGCCGCAACAACATGGCTTATTTTACGATTGGATTTGGGCCTACATCTTTACAAAATTTCTAACAAATAAAAACTGAAGCCGTTCAACCATCGCTAACGCTGAGAATTTGCTGATTTTGTTCTAGAACAATTTGAAAATGATACTAATTTTTTCAAGAAAATCATCCACTCAAATGAGGCGCATTTTCATCACTGTGCATCGGTGAATAAACAATGGTGAGCGGTATTGATTGATGATACCGAACTTTTCGTGGTACAGATTGATTGAAAGATATTGATTTAACGAATATACTATTTAAACAAGATGGTGCTACGTGCCACACGTCCCATTCCACAAACGATTTATTGCGGGAAAACTTTGACGACTCGATAAATTCAAGACATGCAGATGTGCAATATCCTCCAAGAAGTTCTGATTTAAAACTTTTGGACTTCTTTTGATGGGGTTATTTGAAGTAATTTGTCTATGTCAATAAACCAGCAATGATTGGAATATTAAAATTGCATATTTAACGCCAAATACGTGAAATAAGGCCGGATTTATTGCACAAGATGGTCGAAAATTGGAACCATAGTATTCGTTTCAGTAAACGGAGCAGAGGCGGCTATTTGAATGATGTCATTTCCAATATATAATTGCCTCGATTATACTTCAAAATAAAATAATAAAAAAATTGCTCTGCCACATTTATTTTTTGTTTTATTTTTAAAAAAACTAATCTTATTGAAATACCCTGTACTTAATGAGAACAGTAATCTCACCTCAAAGCTCTATAAGTGAGATCTTGAATAAAAATATATAGGGTAAGCCCATTACTACAAGTAAATTTTCAGTGATCCGCGCTTTGATTTAGCGGCACTCGAATGTCTGCGTTTAGGATCCAGAAGTCTTAACTTCGAATTTGACTAGCTAAGCCGAAGCAGGCCCATATACAATATTATCTCCTAATAGCATAAGTTGTCGTGGGGGTTCAGAGTCTACCTTTCAGTAAAAATTAAAAAAAAACTTGAATTTAAATAAAAATAAAAACTTTTAATGATCACAAAAGTAGTATAGGGTCTTCCAATAAGAACTTATAAAAATTCCATTATTCTTTATTGAAATATGTTGCAAAGCCTTTATCATTTATAAATAAAGAACAATATTAAGCAAATGTTAACCACGACTACGTTCACAGACATCAAACCTTTTTTCGGTTAAATTTTTGCATAATTGTGACTGTACGAGTATTTCACGAATGACGCGGTTAACATTAATTTTGCGCTCTTTTCTATTTCCATAAATCTTATTTTTCATATATCTCCCCAAGAAGAAGTCCAGCGGCGTTAAATCACATGATCTTGGTAGCCAATTGACATAACCTTCTCATGAAGTTAGGCATCCATTGAATTTGGCACATAGTGTCAAAAAAATTGTCTAAAATAAGCCATAAGCAATTGGTTACCATTTTTCTTTAGTGCGCTCCATCGACAGTAACTGTAACACCAGCCTCAGTTTCGAAAAAATACTGACCATTAAATGCCGAAATACGATAATTTTGCTTGTTAATATAGCGGTTCAAAGTAAAATGAGATTCGTCCGAGAAGATGATTTTTTCCGAACAACCAACCTCATTTACAATGATGCAATCAGTAAAATTTTGACGTTAAAAATGATCGGGTGGCTTTAATTCTTGCACTAATTGGACTTTATAAGGCTTAAGAGCCAAATCCTTGTGTGAAATTTCCTATATGGTCATTATAAATATGACCACATGGTACATTTTATACCCACCGTAATTGGTATGTTTTGTGCCCAGCGATTATTACGTCAAAGAATACCGCGAATTTTACGAAATGTGGTTTTCACAGATCAACCATTTTCTTAATGGATTCAAATTATGTTTAAACGATTTTTGATCAAAATTGAAGATATTATAGCAAATGGTAAACCTTCTATTGCGAACATGTCAAAAATCTGAATGACCGATTTGTCAGCATAGCTAATTTCAGCCCTATTGGAAAAAAATGCTTAATTGGTAGACCCGTTATAACAATGTAGAATAGAATATCAGGTGTGGGATGTTTGGTGACAATTCTTGGGATAAAATTCTTACCAGTTATTCAACTGATTAGAAACTATGAATTTTACGAAAAATATTCATGAATAACTTCATTTTGTGGGTCTCAACGGCCGAAAATATAAATTATTCACACAAGAAATTAAGAACGAAAGATTTTTAATCTACTTTAGCTTTTAATTTACAATGTTAGGATTTCTAAAACATGAGGCTATATTAATTTTTACCAAATTGTGACTTATTAAATTTAGTCATTGTTTTTTATTTAATTTATATAGAAAATAATTATTAGTAAAAATATTCATCTAAAAAAATACAATAAAAACAAACAAGTCCAAACTGTGGTACCACAAAACATGATAATCTGTTGGAAATTTCCAAAATTAATATTTTTGCGGATATAATTGAGAGGGGGACAAAACGACTCAAGTCGTTGGCAATTAATTATTAAATTTGCCTAAACCCTGTCAGTTTCTACAGATAATTACACAAGCATACCAGATTTTATAAAAGGACAAGGCAAACACTTGCATACTGAGTACAAGCATAGTGAGTACAAGAATGGCAGTGAATGCCAACTTTGAAATTTAATTAATTACTTCCTTCAGGAGTTAAGAACAAACAGAAAAATGAGAATAAAACCAACAAAAAAAATTCAAATATTAAATAAGAAAAATACAGCATAGAAATTTTGATCTAACACCCGTGATTCTCGCCCACATTCTCTATTTATGTTCTTTTCTTTTTGCAACATTTGGTTTAGTTAAGAGAAAAGAATTGTATCTACCCCCCCTCCCCCCTCCAATGTGGATATTTTTGCTTTATTATTTCCACCTATTTCTACCAGATTTTTTTTTGTTATTTTTTCTTCTGTTCTTTTCGTTCTTTCTTACAGCACACCGAGAGAAAGTATAAAACAGTAGGAAAGTGCACATTTTAATTTCTTACTTTTAATAATAACGGTCCAGATGTCAATTTACAATTGTGTAGTTGATACGCCTTGGAGCGCAGAAAACTCACCCTTTTTTTAGTTGAAGAATGTTCAGCAGGAAAGGTAAGAAAAAAGTCCAGCAAACGTGCAACTACACTTAAACAATTCTATCAGTACACACCCGAAATCAGGCACGGACAACTATACTACTATAATTACAGTAAATTTTTTTTTCTCAAAATGGCCACAGAAGGTAATTGTCATTTTTTTTCTCAATCTTTCACCCTCACTACACCCTAAAGCCTGACTCTAAAAGAGAATAAATAATTGAAGTAGAAGCTGAACTACGAAAAAAAATCACGTGTCAACATCAATACCTTAGCTTTTTGTAAGTTTTTTTTATGAATATTTTTTAGCGCCTTCTTTTACTTGATGTTAGTTAGTTTTTGTCCTTTATATTTGAAGTGAAATTTTTAATTTGCTTCTCGTTTCGAAGCAACGATCTAACTAACGTGGTACATTCGCGTACGCCATTTGGAAGTGACAATCGAGAACATTTCATTTAATATTTCTACGCTATTTTTTCATTTTTCAAATTTTTTTGCTTGCTAGTCTTTTTTTACTATTTTATGATTATTATCGCTCTCAGTACTAAGATTTAAAGAAAAACAACAAAAGGAATTGGTAACAAAATGGCGAAACAAACTTTTCTTAATTCAATTCAATTTTATGATTTATAGATTAAATTTTTCGTGTTTTCGCGACAAACAATACATAAACCACCCCCTCAAAGACCATTTATATTATTAAACCAAAAAGAAAAGACAAGAAAACCAGAGCTCACAATGAACATATTGTATACCACAAAGAAATTTGGACCGGGAATCGGGAAGGTGATAACGACTACGACAATATTGGCTGGTGGCTTATTCAATATAATTTTGACCGTAAGAGGAGTCGGTGAAAGGTGTATGAAAATTGAAAGCAAATGTTACAAAATATAACAAATACCATCACCACCCTTCAGCCAACAATCGAACAGAACGTAAAGAATAAAGGAAATCGAAATTATTGTCATTGAAAAATGCGTTTATTCTAGTCCGGGATCCGGAAATCATGAATTTATATTACCAGTAGAATATAGACGGTAAATAATAAAAATAAAAACAAAAATTAACCCATCAATCAATGGAAAATTTATTATTGCAATTCGATATAATTATATACGTATCAATACCGTTCTAAGTGTACTGGAATATTTAGAAGTACTTTTATACAATATTAGAAAGAAGGGTGCGACTTGGTGAAATTGTTCATAAATATAAAAATTAAGTTAAATTGGAAAAATGTCATGCACCATTTGCAGTATTTTTTAACTAATTTTTTATATTTATTAATTTACCTTTAATTTTTAAATAATATATAATACTTTGTATTATACGATTACATTTTAATCTATTTATAACTAAACAACAACTAAACTATAACTAAATTGTTATACCATTTAAAAGAAAATCCAGTAAGTATTTGGTTATTGTTGTAACATATCGGAAAATACAAATTCAATTGAAACAACTAAGTTTAATATAATTACAAGTCAGGATCCAAAGGAAGTATTGGAGTCTCTCAATTCAGTGTAAACTCCACCACCAAATCGAAAAGTAAGGTTTCTTTCTATTCTGCATGCCAAAACCTCAAAGCACTTTGATGACTCAATATGATTAAGGAGCAACAATTTTGTCCTATAACCGTTTTTTTAAATTCAGTGTGAATACCAGAACAGAATTGGATCAAGTAACAGGGTACAAAGTCATTCAAGCGATTTCCATAATATTGACGCTGTATTTGTAAGACCTCAAATAAAACACTATATCAGCAAAAACTCTAGGTTAGTTGAAAAAATCCCTTGCACAGGAGGTAGGTTTACAACTATTGGGTTGCCAAGAAAGTAATTGCGTTTCATTACGAAATTACTTTCCGAACAACCCAATAGTTTATTTATTGGCCTTTTTTCTTTAAGTGAATCATTCAATTTGTCCAACTGATGACAATACACTTCAGAATTGATCGTTGTGTTGCTCGGTAGAAGCTCAAAATAAACGATTCCTTTGAAATCCCACCAAACAGATAGCATAACCTTTTTTGATGAATATTGGCTTTCGAAGTGCTTTGAGCCGGTTCATCTTTTCTACTCCAGGATCTTTTGAGCTTAACATTGTTGTAGACAACCCATTTGTCATCCCCAGTAATTATACGGTTCAAAAATGGATCATTTTCTTGGCCTTTGAGAAGCAAATAACAAGCGTCAATGTGACGGAACAAATTTTTCGTAAGAAGTAGAGGAACCCATATGTCAACCTTTCAGATAAAACCCAGCCGTTTCAAATGATCATGAATGGTCGTATTCGATAAATTTAATCTCTCAGCGATCTCACGAGTTATCATTCACCAGTTTGCATCCATTAATGCCTTTATTGTGTCTTCATCAGCTTCAATTGGCCTTCCAGAACGTGGTGCATCTTCGAGATCAAAATTGCCGGATCGAAATTTTGCAGACCAGTTTTGGCACTGGCGCTCACTGAACTCATCTTTTTCATACACATCGGATAATTTTTTTCTTGCTTGAACAGCATTTTTATCTTTTCTTTAGTAAAAGAGTAAAATATGCCGAAAATGCTGTTTTTCACTTTCCATATTTAAAAGGGTATCAACCAAAAACTACTATGCAGAATCAATCGAATTTTTTCACAAGCAAGCCTTGCTATGTCAGATGTCAAAATACATATGATTATGCGGCTTAAGTGTGAAGTTGGTTGTGAAAAAATACAATTAATTCCTCTATTGGGAAACAACGAAATTACTTTCTTGACAAAGTAATTGCGTCAGCCGCGCTTTTCGAAAATTTCTCTAAATCATTATACCATCCCACTAATGTGCATTATACTCTTTTAAATGGGAGCGCATTTTGTACTAAAATTATATAAGATATCAGTTTTAGTATTATTTATCAAAAGTATACAAATCAATGTTTTAAATCATGGGCCCAAATGTTTCTGTAGATGGCAGAATAATCATGTGCTATACAAATGATGGATAATCATTAAAAGTGGCGTAGCCTTTTAAATAAAAATCAAAAAATTAAGACAACATCAAACAGAAATATTTTTACATTGAACCGCTAGCAGATAAATGAATTATTTCAGATTTGAATCGTAATATTATCATTTTATATATATTTTAAAATGAATTACATTACTCATCTTGTGTTATTCACTAGTTTAAGAGGCTGACCATCACTAACGTGCGACGCTTGATTAAAGTATCCAGATCTTTCTTGCAACTATTAAACTTCAGTTATTAGTATCCAGTAATGAGATACACTTTCATTATTCTTTTGATTTTTTTACATAATTAGTTTGTTAAAATATAGATAATACATTATATAATTATTTTATTATTTGAAATTAACATTCTTTGGTGACCTGAATGAAAAGAAAGCTGTTTTTTTTTTTTTTGTATTTTGTTTTCATTTTTAGTAATTTTATACCTATTTGGTATGATCACGTAAAAGGGTAGGCTGTTGCAGTAGATAAGAATACCAATATAGATAGAAATACACGTAAGTAGATGATAGAAAAATATATATTCGTAGGAAACAATGAAGGAAAAAGCGAACGCAGAGAGATGAGGAAACAAATAGTGAAGGGACTGACAATATGGAGGAGGGACAACATGTTAGAATATTTTTTTTAACCTTTTAAATGTAAATCCCTCTAAGTCCTTTGGTTTTACTCGAGGATAAAGGATCAAATTATTGTTTTTTTTTTGGATGTACAAAGGATACTTTAAAGTGAGCTGCCCTTAACAAAAGAGAAAAAAATCTTTGTACAGCTGTGACCACACTATAATCGGGTAACAGAACAATTTTACTCCAATAAATACGTTGTCGTCGGCAGAAGAGCAGAAGAAATCGTACGTTAAACTCTTCTCACCCCTCAAATAAAAACTACCCAAATATAACTACAAGTCATCGTCTACAAGTGTGCATATTGGAGTATTTTGATTTTGTATTTTTTTGTTGTAGATATAATATTTTGTTTCAGTTTTTATTTCTGCAAATATTAAATATGTTCTATGAGTAAAAACTGAGAATTTTTGTCTTCTTTGAGCACAAGACATGCTGGCAAATGCAAAAGCGCATATTACATACTCTGTACTATCATAATCAGAATTATGTTATTCAAATAATTTGAGTAAATTTTCGTCCTTTTTTCCTGGTATTTTTGTATTTTTCGATAAAAAACTCGATGATAATGTTTGGCGATGACGATATTGGCATATCTGCCGTTCGTTTCCTTCGATTGCCGTATATTCTTTCATAGCATTCAAATTGCGATTCTATCGACCAAATGGTGAATAAATACATATTATGCGATGTGACTGGCATCCGTTTTTTATTTTTTGGCTTTATTATATCTTTAAAGTAGACATTTTCTTCAATGTGTATATGCATGTTGGTTGGTGATACCGAAATAAATTTGGAACACATTATTTTTTAGTGAGGATGGGGTAACAAGCACAAACACGTAAACACAATTTCATCCTCATTTTTTTTAGTGTTTCATTAAGCATCAATATTATGTGGCGTGAATTAAGAGGTAATTAAAATTGGATGCCTAAAATTTTCGGTTTGAATTGAATAGACCAGAAGTTTTCACATGTATAACATTGTCGAAAATATTTAATTAAGAAAATACTCAACCAGTAGATCAGGAAACTATAACTAAAATCAAAACTAATTACATACCAGGTGTATAAGCTTAAATCCGCTGTTTTTAGTCAAAAAAACGTGCTTTTTTATAGGAAGCAAAAATAAATTTATTCAAAGTACTTACCCTCGCTAGTTACACATTTTTCCAATCTCTCGGGCAATTTGTGAATACCACGCCAAAAAAATTCCTTCTCTTTCGAGGCAAACCATTCATCAAGCCATTTTCGGACCACTTCGTAAGAATCGAAGTGCTGCGCAGCAAGCGCATGGCCCATCGACTAAAACAGGTGGTAGTCGGAAGGGGCCAGTTCTGGTGAATAAGCGGGGTGGGGTAGCACCTCCCAGTTGAGTGTCTCCAAGTAGTTTCGGACCATTTTTGACGTGTGCGTTGGTGCGTTGTCGTGGAGGAAAATCAGTTTGTCATGTTTTGTTGATAATGCGTCCTTTTTTCACGCAGAGCACGGTGCAATTTGATCAGTTGTTGGTGGTAACAGTGGACATTGACAGTTTGACCAGGTTTCAACATCTCATAGTAGACGATACCCTGCTGATCCCATCAAACGCACAGCATCGTATTCCGTCCGAAGCGATTTGGTCTTGGGGAAGATGTTGATGGTTGGCCGGGATCAACCCACGATTTCTTGCATTCAGGATTCTCGAAATACGTGTATATCCACTTTTCATCGCCTGTCACAATCTGATGCAGGAAAATAAAAGTTTATTTCAAAAACGTGAAAAAAGTAAGTCTTTTATTGTAAAAACATCCGAAAAAAATATTGTCTCGGAACCGATGGGAATTTTCTAGAGAAATACGTTTACTAAATTCACTTTGTAAATCATTATTTAGGGAATAGGCGATTAAAAAAATTGCACTTCCTTCTGATAATTTCAAAAAAAAACCTTCTGATAAGATTTAAATAATTTGGTTGAATAAAATTCCCAAAGATTAGTAATACCTACTGATATGTTTTATAAAATTTGTAAAGATCATGTTCAGACTTTCAAAAAAAGTTCAACGCATCCCTTCACATTCCAAAAAATGGCCAACAAATTATTGAAAGTATAATTATTTGCTCCTAATCATTTCATAACAAACATTTTTTTAAAGTTACAATCTTAAAAGTATTTACAAAAATAAAAAATTATTCAACTTTTTTAAAATTAACATGAATGAAATAAATATTATAATAGGAAAATATTTTTATGTTTAAATTAATTATTTAAATCAAAATGGTTTTTAGCGAAAATGTTAAATCATCAACATTTTACTTCCTCATGTACATATTGTAATTCACATTAGAACATGTTTGCGTGCCCTTATTTTCATTCATGAACAAAATTCTCAAACAGTTCACAAATCCGACATCATACTAAACATACAATTCTTAAAAAGAAATACACACAAAAGTTCACACATTCTCTATTATTCAGTTGGAAGAAATAGACAGATTAGCAGCGCAATCATTGGAAAGAAAAGACAAATTAATAACTTCATTCATACTTTCAATAAAAAATGTATGCAACAATACGAAATACGCAAATAAATAAATAATTGTCAAATAATACATGCTCACGAACAATGCATGATCACCGTATATTCTAACCTACACATTTTAACGATCTTCATTGCAAAAAGGATACGGAGAAAACTGAAATACACGCTAAAGTGAGCGAATGTTTGATTGATTAAGAATGAAAAAGATAAAATATTTGCTCTCGTTGCTTCTTCGTTTCTCATCCACACGCTTTAGTATTATGAATTGGTTCCGAATTGCGTATGCTCGGGAGCGAAATTCTGACACACACATACACATATTTTCTCATTTCTTTTTTGAAAATAATTTTATTTCGAAAAAGTTCTGCCTATGGCGTATTCGTTGGATTTCGTTACATATAGCAATTTTCTCCGTAAAGCCTGGTATGCAGCTCGAGCTAAGATAAATTTTCATACGATTTTTAACTAGCTAAATCGAAAACGAAAAATTTAGCTCACGATTTCGCCGGGCAGTACGCAGCTCGAGAGTGAAAACAAAGTCTCCATTGACAAGTCTCCACGCGATTTCACTTTGGTTTTCGCTACAATTAAATGCACGGAACAATAATCAAAGATAAATTTTGACGTTTGTGTTTCACTCTCGTTTAGCTGCGCTAAATGAGAGAGTAGTGGAGATCGCGTTAAAATTTATCTTCGCTCGAGCTGCATACCAGGCATAAGGCCTGGTATGCAGCTCGAGCTAAGATAAATTTTCATACGATTTTTCGCTAGCGAAATCGAAATCGGAAAACTTAGCTCACGATTTCGCCGGGCACTTAGATTAAAGAATACCTGGATAGGCCCTGACCATATATGTATACGCAATTTTGTGTCGGAATTCCTGGTTTTGCTATCCCGTTGTTTCCATTTCTCGCCGCTTGGCATAGCTTTGTTCAGATTTTTTTATGTAGAAATGACACCCACTGCCATCTAGTTGTCGTAATACAAATTTATTGAATTCAGTTATTGGAAACAAAAATACAATTTAAACACAACAATTGAGAATTTTTATTTTTTGTACAAACTTTTGATATGAAATGGAATTCTATTTTAGGTTTTTATTCATTTCGTAAATATCATACAAATATAAAGCGCCTCAGTATTGTAGACTTGCGGAGAGTTTGAAAACTTTAATTCTCCATGAAAGGGGAGACTTAAAGGGATAGCTTTGTCGTTTGTGAACTTGTTATTGTGTGAGAAAGGAAAGTGAAGTTTAAAGTGTAATTTTAATATATTTTGAAGTATTTACGAAAAAGTAAGTATTTTTATAAATAGTTATATTATTAATAAAACTTAGTACGAATTTTTTATTCCAGAAAATAAAGTGTTTCGTTAATAAATGCTTCTCATACGAAGAAATGAGGAAACCGGGAATTTCTTTCTTTCGGTAAGTTGACTACTTTATTTTTGCTTAATAAAATAAGAAATACTTTATTTGTGATGTGCCTAAATGCATTTTAGTGAGTTATTTAATTGAAAAAGTGGTGAAAAAGTGAAAAGTTCGTCCGTCAATAAATGTAAACAAATTCGATGTTGACAGTTCAATGTTTACCATAAAATAGTACAGTGCCGGTGTATATAAAGTGTGTGTAAGAAAGTTTAAGGTACCTAATTTTTTTAATAGTGCAAAAAATACGTGAATTTCTATTAATTCTTAATTGTAAAAGTAAATGTTACGATCGTATATTTATATGTTAACTTTACAGGTTCCCACAAAATAAATGGTTGCGGGAAAAGTGGATTGTGGCAGCAGCATCCGGTATTCCCAAGAATAAATAATATACAGTGAAATAAATAAAATGAAAATACATAATAAATAAATAAATATTTAAAAAAAAAAATACTGTATTTTATTGCATATTTACAAAACTAATTCCATCAAACAACAAGACCCGCAATATTAAAAAATCTGCTTCTTTACGAATAAATGACATCACATATGAAAAATGGTTTTAAACGAACCGCTTCAATCGCATACTGAACTTTTAATTTGGCCCCCAATGATTTACGCCATTTCTGTTGTATTCCATGTGTGTGCGTTCTACGAATGTATTGCAACAAAAATCCGACAGAATTTTTATGTAGAGGCCTATCCAGTTCTTCTTTAATCTAAGGCCGGGCAGTACGCAGCTCGAGAGTGAAATGAAGGTGAAAAGGAGAGTGAATCTAGTGAAAAGTAGATGGCGGCATTGACAAGTCTCCACGCGATTTCACTTTGGTTTTCACTACAAATAAATGCACGGGACAATAATCAAAGATAAATGCTAGCTAAATTTTGACGTTTGTGTTTTTTTTTATCGTAGTAAGGCCGGTATGCAGCTCGAGCTAACATAAATTTGTAGTGATAACTTTCGTTGCAATGGACGAAAGTAGTCTAAATTTATACCTTATATTTCTACTTATGGAATAAATAATTCCATAAGTAGAAATATAAGGTATAAATTATATTCTCCCTCAATATGTTGATAAAAAATAATCCTTTATGATTTATTTAAAAAATATAAAGAAACATTTGAAATTAAATATCCCATAATACCCCCTATAATACAAACAAATAAAGTTATTAACTTGAAATAATCAGGTAAACAAATTATATAAGGAACTGGAAAAATTAATCAATTTAATATACTTCCACCAATAACTGCTATAAATAATAATCCCATTATTCCCTTTAATATAATTCAACCCTCATCATTTAATAAATATAAAGATATAACATTAAAATTTCCAGTCATTGTATAATAAACTAACCGAACTGAATAACAAACAGTTAATCCTGTAAAAAAAAAATATAAGAAAAAACTAAATATATTTAAATAAGATAAAGATACAATTTCTAAAATCATATCCTTTGAATAAAATCCAGCTAAAAAAGCTATTCACTTCATTTATTTTTAAAATAACAGCAAAACATAAACATCGAAATTAAAAAGTTCCGAAATGTCAAAACTTATATCTACACAAAAAGTTTTCACTCTCGTTTAGCTGCGCTAAATGGGAGAGTAGTGGAGATCGCGTTAAAATTTATCTTAGCTCGAGCTGCATACCAGGCTTTATCTGTAATTCGACCAAAAAGGTATCTCTACCCAACGACAGATGGCGCTCGTTTAGTAAATTTGTAAGTAGTGCTTTTGCCCTATAATTGTTACGTTGTACGGTGAAAGCATAGAAATGTACATATGCCCAACGCCTATAGAAAAAATTGATTTATGATCAAATGATATTTACTTTCAAAGATCAAATGAATACCATGCATAGATTTCTTATAATCGCAATGTCTGATTATGATATTGTCCATTGTAAGAATAAGATTGTATTATAAGTAGGTAGAGTAATTTGTCTTTTCTTTCGCACCTATATCAATAATGTTTATATTTCGTGCAACTGAAAAAATAGGGAATTGGAAGGGACTTTTATATTTCCCTCATTCACAATTTTTGCTACGATTTCTGTTTGACTAAAAATTGATGGATCTCCTCTGACAATTCAACGTGTTTTAACAAGTGCATTTCTTGACAAGAACAAGGCAACAGGTTGCTTGAATTTATGATATATCTGTAAATTATTTACACAATAAATTATTTACAATAATAATCAATAAATAATTCTATTGTAATTAGTAGTTATCGAACGTATTTTTTAATATATAATACTTGCACTTGTTAGAATTAATTTTTTATTGTATGGGAAATCTTCGGAAGACAATTAAGAGGCACGTTCTCCACCAGTGTGAGATTTTTACGCACTTAAAACAGCTTTCTTAACTGAATTCTTCGTTTTACAATAACCGTAAAATATTAATTTGTAAGAACTATTTGTAGAATCAATAAAAAAAGCCTTTTTCTTTGATAGTATCAAAATGAAAATATAAATGAAAACGATCAAATAATATTAAAATACTCCCTTTTTTATGAATAATTACAAAATATCTTGCTATTTTTTACTGCTCTTTAATCAAATTACCAAACGAATTAACATATATTGATGTTACTCACATTTCTTTGTTAAGTACGGGCAAATATTACCATATTTTTTATATTTTCTATAGGAGTTGGTGTGTAAGAATATTGTATGCATTTTGGAACTATTATTTTCCTTATATTTTCAATATCTAGCGAAATAACCAAAAAAATCTCGAAAATATCAACAACGTTTTTTGCAAATTAGGTAAACGTCTTAAGAAGGTATACACATATTGCTTGAACTCAATTATACAAATTTGTATGATCTGACTCATGGGCATTTTGTCGGTATGCTTCACAAACTTTACCAATATTTTGCATAGTTTTTAATGAAAAGCACCCTAAAAAATATCATCGTACTTACACTCTTGATTTCATGCTATTAGTATTGAAATCAATAAATACAATAGAAATTGATATGCTTAATACGAAAAATATGTAAATATTTTTCCTTTAATCATATTGGGTGTATAACTTAAAAATTCGGGATTTTTGGCAAACTTTGAGTGTTTATTTTGAAAAATTGTTACAATATATTTTATTCAAAGTATTGTCCATCGGAAGCCACTACTTTTTCCCATCTTTCTGGCAACATATGGATTCCGCGCCAAAAAAACTGCTCCGGTTTTGAGGCCAAGAATGAATCGAGCCAATTTTTGATGCCCTGTTTTAAAGTGAAGCGTATTCCGGTGAGGGCGTTTTGCATGGATCTAAACAAATGGTAGTCGGACGGGGCAAGGTCTGGGCTATAAGGCGGGGGAGGCAAAACTTCCCAGCCACTGTTTTCTAAATAATTTTTAACCGGTCTTGCCGGATAATTTTAATTATGGCTTCGTGTCTGGTCGCCTATTCCGGGCGTTTTTCGGCCAATGCTCGCTTTAAACGGATTAATTGTGTTCGGTAGAGGTCGCCTGTGATCGTCTGGACCGATTTCAATAGCTCATAATAGATCACACCCTTCTGATCCCACTAAATACAGAGCATTACCTTGGCACCATGGATATTTGGCTTTGGCGTTGATTTGGCTGGTTGGCCGGGCTTCACATACGATTTTTTGCGCTTTGGGTTGTCGTAATGAATCCATTTTTTTCTGCCGTTCAAGCAGCATTTCGGACATGCAAAATCGCCTTTCAACGTCTCTCGGCTTCAATTCATATGGGACCCAATTTCCTTGCTTTTGGATGAATCCTGCTGCTTTCAAACGTTTTAAAATGGCTGCTTGAGTGACTCCCAATGATTTTGCAATTTCTTCTTGATTTCGACAACAGTATTCGTCGAGTAATGCCTCCAAATCTTCATCTTCAAACTTTTTTGGCTGACCTGGTCGTTCTTTGTCTTCCGTGTCAAAATCACCACTTCTGAACCGCACAAACCATCTCTCGCACGTTGAAATTGATGGAACATATTCAGAATAAGCTTCGGTGAGCAATCGATGTGCTTCAGCTGCACTTTTTTTCAAATTGAAGAAGTAAATCAACACTTCCCGCAAATGGGACTTTTTTGGTACGAAATTCGACATTTTTGAAGCAAAAAAAAACTTTTTTGTTTACACTATTTCGTTCAATGACTAATCGAGAATGAATGACAGTTGTTTAACATCCAAAATGCCATATGAGTTATTATTAACACAAACCATGTGTAAAAGTTATGCCATCTGTTGTCAATCCCGCATTTTTAAGTTATACACCCAATAATTTTTTAAATTTATTATAGAAATGCGTGAAACATTTTTCGATATGTTTTGTAAATTAGTTAGAGAGCATTAATAAATAGCAAGATATTTTGTTATTATGTATGAAAAAAACCTGTTTTAATTATTTGATTGTGTTTATTTTTATTTCAATTTGCATTATTGTTGAAAGCCGGGTTCTTCTAGAGTCTTTATCAGTTGTCTTGTCGAAACTTTTCACAAAAATAACGAATCTAGCTACTATGCACGTAAATATAAGTATATTTTAATGAATTGCAAGTATGATACAATAAAGATAAATTAAGGAAGTAGTTCCTTAATTTATCTTAAAAATTTACCGACTGGGCGTGGTTAGTACTTGGATGGGTGACCGCTTGGGAACACCGCGTGCCGTAGGTTTAACCGACTCACACTCGGTAGGTAGCGGGTTCGATTCCCGCTGCCGCCATCTCGGCATGGTGCCGGGGTGAGAGGCCGACTACAAGCCTTATATGTAGTCCGTAGGGTCTCCCAACGTCACTGGAGGTTACTTCGCTGGCCTGATAAGCCGCAAGCTATAAAAACCACCTTATCAAGAAACAGCACAAGAAGAATCAACCGGACCGTACCTCAGGCAAAAAACTCATCTGGTTTTCATCGAACAACGCAGACGGGTGAACACTTCATCTACAGCGGCAACGACAGCGGCCACCACTGTGGAGTCGGATTGATACTATCGGTCAACGCAAAAAAAAGAGATCTCTCATGGGCTACAAACCGGTCTCCGACCGCCTTCTAAAGCCAGGCTCCACTCGAAGTAGATGATGACGCCAACAAAAAAAAAAAAAAGAAGCCTTCTACCACCAACTGGAGACGTGTATTCTCTGTGCCGCTATATGCTCCATAGGAGCGACTGTGTCTCATGACTATGTGTATATGTGTCATAATGTATAATGTAGAAATGAAGCCTGTCAAATAAAAAAAAAAAAAAGGAACTACTTATGACTATTACAATAGTATTATTAATTGTAAATAATTAATTGGTATATGTACATAATCAAACAATTTGTTCCTTTATTGGAATCAAGAAATGCACTTGTTCTCTGTTCCCTTAAAAACACATCGAATTATTCAAGCAAATCCTTCAATTTTTACTCCAACACAAAAACGATATTATTAGGGATAGTGGGTTCTAAAATTGGTCATGAATTGTGTTTTTCTTTTAAGTCTTACTTCTTTTAAAAACTTTGTTAATTCGTTTATTGTAATTTTTTTTTAGAAATTAAAAATGAAACGAACATTTCAATAAAAAAAATTCATAATTTAATGTTAGCAGATTTATATTGATACTATGCAATTTTATTTTAATTAAATTAGAAAAACCTACTTGCAGTTGACACCTTCTTTACTCTTCCTCACTATCTAGTATTGCATACGTGTATGGGTTTTGATCTTTTATACTTCGCGGAGGTTTACTCCTTAAGAATAGTGGGTTCTAATACTATTCCCGCATTGTTTGAAGACAAAAGGAAATATTTTTGTTTTGAGTTTTACTTCTTTTGTGATCTTGGTTAATTCAATTTTTATAATGTTTTATAAAAGCTTTATATTATTTTTAAATGGAAATAAAACGGAAGTTCGGAAAAAAATCGTCGACCTAGACAAAAACATGTGAGCTGGTATGTCTTTTTTATTTTTTTTTATGTTTAAATTAATGAAGTACAGGGGGAAACCTTCAAAAGGTACTTGCCTGGAAATTTTTCCTACCAGACGAGTTATGCGGGATTTTTGCCTCGCTAAAACCTAACCTGCACCTCTAACCTTGCTCCCGGAACGATGGTTCCCCGGCGGCACTCTTTTTAAATACTACTTCGCCGGGGCGTTCTTATTTGATGCTACTGCTGTCCCGATGTTAGGACGCCTCGCGGCCTATTCTTCGTACGTTGTGTGGAGATCCTTGATAATGGATTCCGCGTACTCTGCAATTCTGTTCCAGGCTCTTCAGCATGCACTCCACTATGTTTTCTGGACTGATGGAACGGTCCGGATTTCTCTCCAGTTCTGCCCGTATCCCCTGGTAGAGGGGACCCTGGTAGTATGCCCGAAAGCATCCATGCCCAGTCAAGAGTTGGGTGATGTAATACCCGACTTCCCCGTGCAGGCGAGTGACCCATTTGGTAACATGTGGGATCAGCCAATGAGTCCACCGACCCTTCGTCGAGTTGTCCCATCTCTCTTGCCAGAGGCGAAGACTCTCGGGTCTCTCCTCTTCGCAGAGGACCTTTCGCCGCTCTTCCTTCTTCCTACGATGTTGGCGTTCCCGCTCTCCTGCCAGGATGTCGATGGGTGGGCATGATGCCACGATGTTAACCGCATCGTGTGATACCGTTCGGTATGCTGACGCCCCTCTAATCGCTGAGAGCCGCTGGACTGATGTCATTGTCTTGCGGTATGTTGTTAGCTCTAGCGATTTCGCCCACACTGGTGCTCCGTATGGCAAGACGGAGGTAACCACAGTTGCCAGTAGTCGCCTTCAGATTTGCCTGGGGCCTCCGATATTGGGCATTATCCGCGAAAGTGCGCCCTGTACTGCTGATGCCTTCCTGCTGACGCTGGAGATGTGCTCCTTGTAGTTGAGTCTGACATCCAAGACCACTCCTAGACACCGGATGTAGGGTAGCGACCGGATGTCGTGGTCGCCTACTCTTATGGTGATGGTCTCCATTTTCTTCCGGCTACTCACAAGGAGTGCCTCGGTCTTATGTCTGCCGATGTCATCCACTGTTTTATGCTCCGGATGGTGGTGGAGAATGCGGCTTCCAGTTCCTCCAGGTGTTTGGCTACAAGGACAACCGCTACGTCATCCGCGAAAGCCACGAGTGTCGCGTTCGTCGGTAATTCCAGATGGAGTAGACCGTCGTACATGACCTTCCACAAGAGTGGCCTCAGGACAGAGCCCTGTGGTACCCCTCCCGTGACCCCATACTCCGCTGGTTCATTCTCGGTCTCGTAGTGCAGTAGTCGATCACTATAGTATGATCTGAACATCCTCCGTAGGTAGTAGGGCACCCCCATGTTCTCAAGAGCCTCCAAGATTCGATCTCATCGGGCCGACATAAACGCATTCTTGATATCCGGGGTGACAATGAGCCAATACTTTTTAGAACCGCCTTTCCATCGCTTTACTGAGATGAGCCAATACTTTTTAGAACCGCCTTTCCTTCCTTCGCGATGTTCGTGACGAGTTCCAATGCGTCGATAGTCGATCTCCCCTTCCTGAATCCGAATTGAAATTCGGAAAGTTGAGGATCGATGTATTCCTCCAATCTGTCGGCCACTATCCGCTCCAAGTTCTTCCCGTCCGAATCCAGCATACAAAGTGGACGATAGGATGCTGGTTCGTCCGGTGGTTTCTTCCCTTTTGGGAGAAGAACCAATCTTTGTTGCTTCCATCGAGTCGGATATACGCCTTGCCGCAGGCATGCGTCGTACATGCTTCTGAACATGTCTGGCCTGGCGGCAATTGCATTCTTCAGTGCGATGTTGGGTATGCCGCTTGGTCCTGGTGCCTTGCCATTCTGCAATCTAGTGCAGGCCCTCGTGAGCTCTTCCATGGTCACTCCAAGAATTTCCACTTCTTCATCCTCCGGGTGCTAGTCGGGGAGTTCTGCTTTCTCCGGGAACAGATGTTCTACTATTCTGTGCAGCATGTCGGGACAGGTTGGTGTTGTTGCGGGTAGGCTTCTAATCCTATCCATGACCGTCTTATACAGTCTGCCCCACGGGTCCCGGTCTACTTTCGCGCAGAGTTCCTTCCAACATTCTCGTTTACTAGAGTTGATGGCGCTTCTGAGAAGACGCCTTTTCTCTTCGTAGATCCATCTGAGTTCCTCTGTCGAGGCCCTGTCTTGCTTACGAGCACGCTGGTGTTGCCTTCTTGCCTTAAGGCATGCTCGCCGGTGTACGGCGATGGTCGGGTTCCACCAGTGAACGGATGCTCGGCCATTGTTCGGGCGACTCCTTGGCATCGACGCATCGCTGGCTGCCACCAGGGTGGCTGTTACCTCTTCTGTGATGCCCTCGGCAGTTGTTGTCTGGGGCGCTGGTGATCCGCTCATCATCGACCTGAAGGTCTCCACATCAAATCATTTGCTGTTCCAGCCCACTGGCTGCCTCCTTGTGGGTCTGTGACGCCACCCGCTTCTGGGACTGGTGTTGATTTCCCAGATTATAGCTTGATGATCGCTATTTGTGAACTCTTCATCGACCTTCCATTCGCAACCCCTTTTTGTTAGGACACTGCTAATGAACGTCAGGTCGATAATGGAGTTCGCGGCGCCTTTGCGATAGGTGCTCGCAGTTCCCTCATTCATGAGAGTGAGGTTTAGTGTCGAGAAAGCCTCTTGCAGGGCTTCACCTCTTCTGTCCGTATCACGGCTGCCCCATTCAATGGACCAGGCATTGAAGTCTCCGGCGATTACGACCGGGCCATGTCTTCTCACGTCCTCTGCGAGAGTGTCCAGGAAGTCCTCGAACATGTCAATCGGAGCACTCGGTGGAGCATAGCAACTATACAAGTGCACCCCTCCAATCTTAACACTGACAAACCATGAGGTGGGGTTAGTTGGTAGCTGTTCGAAAGGCAGTCTACCGCATGCCCATATTGCTGCCTTTTTTGTGCTGTCTGAAACCCATGGTTGGGTGTCAAGATCGTCATACTGCTCGCACAGCATAGCCACGTCAGCGTCCAATTCTCTGACTCGCTGTGTCAGTAAGTCTTAGGCTGCCCTGCAGTGGTTGAGATTAAGTTGTAGCACTCTCATTTTCCGTACTCTGGACAGCTCTCCTGGCATTTTGGAAGATGGGACATTTCCATCCACCGGCTGTATGGTTACAGTCACTCTTTGGATCCTTCACACTGCAGAGGATGTAGTTGGGAGGCTCCTTGCACGTTGGTGCGTTTTGCCCTTCTTGTCCGCATCTAAAGCAGGTCCTGTTGCGGTCCACTCTCTTCCTGCAATCAAGAACTTTGTGGCCCAAATGCCAGCACTTGAAGCATCTGCTTGGCGATATTTTCTCCCGGATGCGCACTGTGCCCCAGCCTACTCTGATTTTAACAAGCATCGCCGCTTTCTTCACGTGAACGGCCGGCAGGCAGACCACCGCGATCTGCCTCGATCGGTGGTGAGGTCCTTCAGGTCTGGGATATGGTGTTTTTGTAGTTTAACTACCTCTTCTTTGGTTGCCTATTAGTCCAGGTCCCTGACTTCTATTTCCGACTCCGGAATCCTCATCTCTACAGTCGCTTCATCCTTGAGTGTCTCCCTAATGGTCGCCCGTTAGGTCTCCATCTCCTTCTCTTCAGTTTTCCCAAACATAATCAGCAGATTGCTTCCTGCCGTCCGTTTGATTTTTTTGACTTTCTCCCCGATGTCTTTCAATGCGGGGTCTGCCTTCACCTTCTTTATTAAATCGGCGTACGTCGTCTCCTCGTGTGTCTTGTGGAGCACTAATGCGTTCGGCGGTAGTGGTTTCCTTTGAGCTTTTGCCGGGGATTTATTTTTCTTCTTCTTTCTCCCGCTAGCTTGCTCCCATTGTTGTCCGTCAGAAACTACACCTGCAGTCTTTCCTGACTGTTTCTGCTGATCACGCTCCGGATCAGAAGTTGGTTGTGGAGGTATATCCTCTCTCCCGGTGTTGTTCTTACTGGTTTCCCCTCCCGTACGGTTTGTTTTTGGGGGCGTCATTTGCACAGTGTTCATGCGCCTCTGTGCTTGTTTCACCTTCCAGAGTTGGCTATTAGGTGAAGGCGGAGCCTTCCTCTTCTTTCTGTTGGATCCATTCTGGCTCCCTTGCGCATTATCTGGTGTTCCGCACACCTGCGCCCAGCTTTTTTGTGCAGTCGGAGTGGTTTGCGTTTCGTTGGAAATATAATAAAATAAAATAAAATAAAATAAATGTTTATCTTCCATAAAATAAAATCAATATCAATATCAAAATCAAAACCAATTTGTCATTTGAATAAACTACTTAAAATAGAAATTTCAAATTTCAAATTATAATTCTTACCTTAATTTTAATTTTAATTCAAATTCTTATTTTAATTTTAATTGTGGTTTTAAATAAATAAAGAATAAAATTGATCGTTTCCCAATGAATCCAGTCGTTGTGAAACTACACAGACAGTTTCTTTGTTCCAGCCCGAAATCCGAACAAAGAAATAACTGTGCCTATGCACAATCACTATCATCAACACCATCGGTCAGAAGCACGCACGATCACCGCATAACATCTCTTTGTTCTCTCACTTAAATTATACTTAATATAATTTCTACTTCGGTTCTATTTTTTAATATTATTTAATATTATTCATTAATAATTTAACTAAACTAAATTTCGTTATGTTAAGTGTTGTTTATTATTATATGCTAATTAACACTGCTCATGTAAATAATAATTATTATTATTATAAAAAATTAATAATAAATATTAAATATTATCGCACAGTAATTGAAAACGTGCGATCAACTCGACGCGACGATAAACTCTTCTCGATTCTAAGCTGGTATGTCTATAACATTGTGTATGTGAAAGCGTCCTGTTATGATGGGCAGTTGGTATTGACGGAACATTTCTAATAAATTTGCAGATGGTTTCCACTAACATTTTCGGATCTGGTCCTACTTTTTCATCGATAAAGTATTCGCCAGGGAGACAAAGAGTGGTTCCATAAAGTATTTTGACTGCGCTTGCTTTCATGTCCTGCTTTAGACTTAAACGAAATCTAAGGAGTACAATGACCGATGGCACATTAGATCATTCCATTTGTAAGCGAGTGATAGTTTCTGGGGCTCCCAAACGACTAATTCAATCAGCGAAGAACATGTGGAGTATTATGTCAGCTAATATGTCTTTTAAAGGTATAGCCTCTGGCCAGTGGGTAAATCGGTTAATGCGTGTGAGGCAGTCTTCTAGGATTAATGAGGCATCATGACGATATAGACGTGAACATGTTTAAAGCGTTCGCTGGGAACTTTAATATATTGTAGTATGTTCTTTACGTGTCGGTAGCATTTGCTCTGTTGGCATGGAAGGTATGTTCACGTCCACCTGACGATGTCACCGTTCATATCCGGCCAAATATGACTGATGAGTATTTGCGTGGCACGAGCATTTGATTATAAAAGGTTGTGTGTTTTATCGAAAATTTGACGTCTCAGTGTGGTTGGTGCGGAGGATCTCACGCTTTCTCTGGCCTAATGTCGCAGTAGATGACTGTCGTCCACTCTGAGTTTTCAAAGTTGCAACGACGTTGTTTGTGATTTTAGTAAGTGCCAAAGTTTTGATCATTAATTTAGTGTTGAGCAATGTCCTGTGCGGAGGCACTAACTGGTAGATTGATTGCGTCATCCACAACGTTTGATTATCCTGAAACGTATAAAATTTTTGGCGTGAATTGACTTATATATTTCAGTTAGCGTTGCTGTCTTGGCAAAACTCTATCGGAGTGTTGGTCAAAGGCGAAATACACGGGGCGATGATCCATGATGACGATGATATTAATTTAGTGTTGAGCAATGTCCTGTGCGGAGACACTAACTGGTAGATTGATTGCGTCATCCATAACGTTTGATTATCCTGAAACGTGTAAAATTTTTGGCGTGAATTGACTTATATATTTCAGTTACCGTTACTGTCTTGGCAAAACTCTATCGGAGTGTTGGTCAAAGGCGAAATACACGGGGCGATGATCCATGATGACGATGATATCTCGGCACTCAATAATATGTTTAAAAAAGTTTTTTCGAACTACTGGGATTTCATCAATGTTTTGGCACTATAGATAGGTGAATCCGCCTAGAGATGAAATAATCGATTATTACAATTATAAAGGCTACCATCCGATGGTCTTGTTTATTGCTGCAGACTATCGATACAGATTCACTTACATAAATATTGGACTTACGAATAGTAATTGAAAAGCTTTTGTAAAATATAAAAAATATTCATTTATTTATTGTATTAAGAAACTATTATTTATTTCTTATGATAAACTCTAATATTGATTCTTGTAATTTTATACTGCACGTTAGTAAATTAATCTGCTTTCCATCGTTTTCTTTTTCACATTGGTCAACAAAATTTTTCAAAATTGCATCTTCTTGTTTTGCAAGATTCAAAAAAGTTTATCCTGTTTCTAGATTATGGAATGGCATAGATCTGTATGTGCTGAGGATAATCCAGCTGCAGAAGATGACTGAGCTGATGCAGCATCACTGCTACTACAACTATCGGCGCTCAAACATTCAAACATAGATTTGTATTTGGCTGCTCATTTTCTGCATTGCTTATTTCTTCAAATTAGTAACTCGCATTTATTTAGCTTTGCATATATGTTAATATTAATTTGAAGTTAAACGTATAGAAATGTGAACATTTCTTACTTATACTTTTAATTATGAATTCCTCAATCTGATTGTATTTCAAATTTCCAATGAATTACTTATTTGATCGAAATATTCAGTTCATAATGGGAATCCTCATCGATGGGCCTATAAATCGCATTATGAACTTAATATGGCATTGAAGTCAGTAAAATATTAGGTTGGCGTATAGAGAAGTTCAGATACCAGTGAAACCACGACAATATTCGTGGTATCGATACCAGGAACGTTCATCGAATACAAGCTTTTTTAGCTCGATTTAGAAGAATTGGAAAAGAAGTGGAAGTGTCACTATGTGATATCGATACCAGATGTATGTCTATAGCATTATTTATGGTCCGAAAATATATTTTGTCAACCAAAATTTATTTACGAGTCCACTATATCTCCTAACCACAGATAATATATATATTATCTGTGGTGAGGCGATATAGTGGACTCGTCTAAACCAGATATTCTGCATTTGTGTCCATTTATTATAAAGAATCTACAAAAAAGAACTTTTTAAAAAATTTGAATAAAACACACATTTTCTATAAAAGTTTCATCATTTGTTATATAAATAAGTTGCAGAGACTTTTCCATTTATGAATGAAAAACAATATTGTGCAAATATCCACCACGACTACGTTTGCAGACAGCGATCCTTTCGATCACATTTTGATATTTCATAGATGACGCGGTTGATATTGGTTTTAAACTCTTCAATTATGTGTGGACTATACTCACGAATCCTATCTTTCACATAGTCCCACAAGAAGAAGTCCAACGGCGTTAAATTATATGGCATTGTTACCCAATTGACAGCACCTCTTCGCGAATTTAGACGTTCATTGAATTTGGCTTTCAATAAATCGATTGTTTCTTGGGCAGTCTTGGATATAGCGCCATCCTGTTGAAACCATCAGACATCGAAATCCATGTCACACTTCATTGAAGGATGAAATCGTGATGAATGTAATCGTTGCTTTTGGATTTTCAGACTTACCCATTTCTTCACGTTTTCTCATGACGCAGCTGCCTTATAACTCGGAATACGTTTTAGCACCATTTGGAATTGTTCGCCGATTATTTTCTCCAGATCCTTTCTTTCTCCGGTAAAACATTTACAGTGGAAGAAGACATGTTCCGCATCCTAGATTGTGGGCCAACAATTCGTATCATCGTACAGCTTATAGCGATATAGATATGCCCTGAATGACCCATGTCATCAAAAATTGGGCCATATTGTGGTTCCGTTCCACTAGCCTTCAGTTAATAAGTCCCTATACAGTTTCCACCTAGGCACTGTTGCATTTGTTTCAACTTCCTGACAATGCTAAATTATATAATTAAATAAAAGTTAATTGTTAATTAAAATTATTGGCTTTTCCATTTCGATCCTCTTTCTTTCTTTATACAATATTTCTCAAAGCACAATCATATAATTTTTATTTAGCTGTTAAAAATAGCATTCATAATAGGACATCACCAATTCTATACTGGTTAGAATGCTTTAAGGCTATTGGCTTGTCTATTTCAATAAATTACTTGAATGGATCTCTTACTAACAAGTAAAATTGGTTGCTTAAGACATATCCTCATTTTTTTACATAAGATATGATATTCTCTCGATGCTAGGATAACTAGATAAATGGTCAGTTGGTAGAATCACTTTAAAGTATTTATGAATTATATAAAAGCTGTTGTCCTGAAAATAAAAAAAATTATGGCATATTTTCACGAAAATTCATCTCATTTTTTCAGAAAAACAAAAAAAAATACTCAACTAACATATCTTTATTTACTGTTTATTTAGTATCGTTTTAATTGCGAAAACAAGCTAGAATATCATTCTCAATAATATTCATAATTTTTTAGAATATACTAAATAAAAACTAAAGAATTTAGAAAAGGTTAATTTAATATTAACCTTTTCTAAATTCTTTAGTATTTAAACATTGAAAAACTCAGGCAAATATTAGATGATAGGTCTTCTTACTTCTCGTAAAAATGCAAATTATTATTGAGACTTAATTGTTTACGAATGTAACTTTAAAATTATAGTTTAATTTTCAAATTAATTAATTAATATTAATTCTTAAACTTTCCATCAAACAATGCTTCAGCTCCATCAAAGCGTGTGCAATTTTTTTTCTTAAAAATTGTACATTTGGGGAGCTTTCTCAATGAAAATAGGGTGCACTTTGGATTATACAGTAAAATCTAAGGGATGCAGCTTTTGCTTTGACTATCGATAAAGATAAAAGCATTTTGATGGCATACTGCGGTTTCTTTCCAGGCGGTCAGAAAATATGTTAGGCAAAATGTTAGAAAAATCTTCTGCTTAAGAATTTGTGGTAATGTGAATTTTTTGTAAGGTGTATGGATATTAGATCAACATTTTGGAGATTTCGATAATTTCCAACTTTGCTTTTACAACCAGCGAACAAGAAAACGGACAAAATTCACATATCTGATATTGTCAGTAATATTTAAGCTAATTAAAATTGCATTATCAAATGATGGAGATTTTTATTCTTTCACAAAATTATGGTTTTCATATTATTTAAACTACTTAGTTCAGAAACTCTTCGTATGTATGTGTTAGAACCAAATTTTCCGTGTTGAGAAATCTTTTAAAAATTGTGTTCAAAATGTTTTAAAGATTCATTGGCAGAAAAATTATTCAAAAAAATTCGACTTCATAAAAGTTAGCATCACCATAATTTTGTTTCAATTAAAGCATTATCATTATTATTTATAATGATATGTTGCTGCGTTCAAACAGTGTGAAGCAATATTAGAACAGGGAACACTGCCATAAACCGTCATTGTGTATTTATAAATTAAAGGAAAAATTACTTTTAATAGCATATTTTGCTTAGGTTCTCGTATATACATTACAACGGTTTGCACATTTGGTAATAACTAGTTTGTATCTACGGTTAAGCTCGTTTGGGTTCATTAATTAGATGAAATGCCCAAGCCCAACAAGCATTTGTTGGAAATATCCCATGAGTTTATTATAATTGTATAAGATTAGTCGAGACACAAGGGAAATTTTTTCGAAAGTTCAGGTTGAGCTCACACGATAAACGTGTTTTTTTTTTGGGAAATGGAGGCAAACTGAAAATATTCAAAGAAAATGGAAATTTATTTCTGTGGACTAAGAAATGTGGTAGCCATGGCGATGCAATTTATCTCCCAATGTCATCAATAAGAATAATAAGTTATCTAACTGCAATTGGAGTCACTCGAAATGGGAACGGCAATCGTTCAGCTCCAGTGCATTATTATTTCCATGTAAGTATATTTTCAATCAGATACAAGGAATATGAATCATTCCAACAACGTCTCCTTATTTCCAAACGACTGGAAAAATAGTATTTACTAATCTTACATAATAAATAAACAAATCGAAAATTAATTAATGCGTAACGAACTGTTTCGGAATTAAGCAAATACTGAACGTTTTTATAAATTTGGAAAAACACAATTCTCTTTTCATTTTAAAATTATGAACATTTTTATACATTTTAGCTTAATAGTGTAAAGGGCATTTGTTTAAATGCCCGATTATGTGTATTTTAAGTATTAAAAAATTTTTATACAGACATTTTTTTTAAAGAAAACTTTTATATAAAATTTTTATAGAACATTAAAATTTTAATAGACAATATTTTATGGAAAATTTTTATAAAGGATTAACTGCCGTAGTTACATCGAAGATTGGTGCCGCAAGTGTAAGAACTGCGCATTTTATAGAACATTAAAATTTTAATAGACAATATTTTATGGAAAATTTTATAGAACATTTTTAAACAAAAAAATTTTATAGAAAATTTTTTACAGAAAATTTTAATAGAAAATTTTTTACAGAAAATTTTAATAGACAATTTTTTACAGAAAATTTTAATAGACAATTTTTGTGTGATATTAAATCATTTTGAATAATTCTATCTAACAAGAACAGAGCCGTCATCTAGAGGACAACTGTTGGCGTACTAGGACCTGCTACAAAAAGTTGTGGCGTCCTTCAAAGAATCCCAAGATGAGCTGAAGGAAGAAGTGGCATCCAAAATAAACGAAGTAGAAGAGGAGGTGATAACTGAAGTCAACATAGTAGCAGGGAATGTGATGGCTGAAACTAACAATTGAGAACTATTGGGTTGGCAAGTAAGTGTTTGCGAATTTTGTCAATAGATGGTATTAGCACATTCTTTTGTTATGCCAACGTGTTCAAAGCACCTAACCTATAGTTTTCTTGTTGTTTGGACTTTCGCCTTTCATTGTTTTGTTTTCATCGAAATTTAAAAATGGAAGGACAAGACGTGCATTTTAGACATATTATATTGTATTATTTCCGAAAAGGCAATAACGCATCGCAGGTACACAAGAAGTTATGTACCGTATATGGGAATGAAGCCTTGAAAGAAAGGCAGTGTCAAAATTGGTTTGCTAAATTTCGTTCTGGTGATTTTTCACTAAAAAATGCGCAACGATCGGGCTCATATCAATGCAATTATCGATTCTGATCGCCATAGCACAACACGTGAGATTGCAGAGAAGCTCAATGTATCGCATACATGCGTTGAAAAAAAATTAAAACAGCTTGGCTATGTTAAGAAACACGACTTATGGATTCCTCATCAGCTTAAGGGAATTCTTTTGAAGCAACGCATTAGCATCTGCGATTCGCTTCTGAAACGCAATGAAACGGATCCATTTCTGAAAAGACTGATAACTGGCGACGAAAAGTGTATAGTTTAGAACAACGTTAATCGGAAACGTTCGTGGGTGATGCGAAATGAACCATCTCAGACGACATCAAAAGAAGATTATACTGTCAGTTTGGTGGGATTATAAAGGAATTATGCACTTTGAACTTTTACCAAGAAACCAAACGATTAATTCCACCGTGTACGTTCAACAACTCGTCAAACTGAGCAATGCAGTTTAAGAAAAGACGCCAGAATTGGCAAATCGTAAGCGTGTTGTTTTCCAGCATGACAATGCAAAACCGCACACGTCTTTGGTCACTAGCCAAAAATTATTGCAATAAGGTTGAGATGTGTTGTCACATCCACCATATAGCCCTGACCTAGCGCCTTCAAAATACCATTTATTTAGTTTGGGACATTATACCACCTTGCAAAATGCCTTGGCTCATACGTTGGAGGTAGATATAGTTCGGTAGAATCCGAGAATGCACTAGGTTAGAGCAATTATGGTCGAGGATACTGGTGCAAGTCAAAATGACCACCTGTCGAATTTAATATACTATCAATGCGGAAAACTGGACCACATTAGATCGAACTGCCCGAACAGATAAATCAGGAAAACGATTAAACACAAGGGCAGAAGGGCGTTTGCTGGCTGTTACGAAGAAAGCCCTATTATAAGAACTTTACAGGCTTATGATGGACATAGCCTCGTAATGGATATTCAGGAAAAGTCAATATGAATAGAAACCGCTGATGGTCAGCACATACACGTCAGAGGAGAAAAGGAAATTGAAGTTAACTTTTGAGGAAACACCTATCAACATACCGCTATTGTGGCAGATGACTGCATAATCGAATTTGACTTTATGAGAAGATATCAGCTAACTATCGACTCGACGTGCAAGGAGCGGAGTTTAATGGTAGAAAAATCCAATACTGGACTACCGTGGATTACTGTTTATACGTGGGTGAAATTATCAGGCCCTGCACTGGTGCGGATAATAAATCTGAGCGATGAGGAAGGCGTTGTTGAGAAAAACCCAGTAGTGAGCACCTGTACAGGAATTCCATGGATGCGAAGTGGATGACATCGACAGTTATTGAGGTCAATTGATGTAATGAGTTATTGAAGGAAGAATTATAAGAGGCCTGCGAACTTCTAATGAGTTATAGCGATATTTTCTCTCTACTTAAAGTGACATCGGACGGACTGGATTGGTGAAACAAAACACCTGCACGGAAAATGCAATACCTAGTATTCGCCAAAAGCCAAGATATTCTAACATCGAGAAAAAGAACTGGATGGAATGATCGGTGCGATGTGAGCTAGTAACGCGCGTCTGTGTTGTTCACCGATAGTTTTGATGAGGAAAAAGCCCCGTGAACGACGTCACCTCCACTGCCCCGTGAACGACGTCACCTCCACTGTACACGCTAAGTGAAATGAAGCAGTTCTCCACTTAAAATTTGAAAAGTAGTTACTGGTAGGTGGAAATCGGCGAGAAGAACAAGGAGAAAACGGTGTTTTCTATGGGAAAAGATTGTGGCAATTCAAAGTTATGCCGTTTGGGTTATGCAATCCGCCCGCCACATTTAAGAGGCTTATAGCAGATGCCTGCCTGGTGTATTTGGACGATATAACCGTAATTGGACGTAACTTTGAGGACCACTAGCAAACACTGGGGCGAACTACGGAATTCAAACCTGAAGGAGCCCTAAGAAATGCTCATTTTTTTCAAAAAGAAGTCAGCTTTCTCGGGTAAATTGTTTCGAATGAAGGTATACAAACGGACCCGGAGAATGTTAATTCTATTCCCGATTGGCCCATATCAAGGAATAAGACTGAAGTGCGGGCATTTCTCGGTTTGTGTTGGTACTATAGAAGATTCATACGCAATTTTGTGGATATTGCAAAGCCATTACATCAGCTCACAGAAGAACGACGTCAGTTTAACTGGAACGAAAAATGTGATGAATAGTGGAACTAAAACAAAGTTTGTGTAATACGCCTATTCTGAGTTACCCGCTAGAAATACGGCTATTATTTTAGCAAGGCGTATTACAAACCCGGAGAGGAACTATTGCATTACCCGAAGAAAGTTGTTTGCTGTGATAAAAACACTCTGACACTTGAGGGAGAAAATTTCTCCTGCATTAAAGTAGTTGCTCCACTTCAAAAATCTTGAAGGGCAGGTAGCATGGTGGATCAAGCAATTAGAAGAATACGATTTTGCTACACAACATCGTAGAGGCAAATCGCATGGAAGTGCGGATGCTTTGTCAAGGAGACGTTGTATAAATAACTGTAAACATTTTACTCCAAAAAAATCTCCGATTTGTAGTTCCTATGGAAATTCACAATGACAAAGGCAGAAATTTTTATTGATCGGCATTGAAGAAACTGGGACCAACATATACTCTTTCCATCCCCCGTATAGAATGGTGGTACACAAGCAAGTGTGAACTTTCGAAGAGAACTATTACTGCCAGCGAACCTACTAACTGGAATGCCACCAGAAACACAAAGTAATATGGCAGAGTACGCACTGGATTTGAGAGATGAGTGCCATTCATTCTCTGGTAAGAGATGCCAGGCTACGTCCTGGTGAGACGATAAATAATCGTTACGACCACAGTCAAAAAACTGTGGAATTCAAGGAGGGTTTGGTTGTACTAATTCACGCGAAAAAGAATGTCGCCAAAATTGCAGGCCAGTTGGGATGGTCCAGTCTGAGTTGTTATAAAGTTGAATGGAATTCCATACCGCATCCAAAAGAATCGGTGAGGACTACCGAAGATTGTGCACTTCGACCGCCTGGCCCATTATAATGAATCCAATGATGCTCGAGACAAGCATCTTCTGAAAGGGGATAGTGCTACGACGTAGCACGGCTCTAACGTGTTATTAAAGCTTCCATAAAACCGGTTCGAGCAAGCGATACTCGCGAGAGAGAGTTTAGTTTTAATTTTAGTTGAGTTATAGTAAGAACAGCGGATGGAGTAGAGGCTGCGTAATTTGTGTAGTATTTAATTGTAAATAAATAAAGTGATATATTGGCGTCTCGTAATTTGTGTATTATTTATTTTTGTCTTTTACCCTACTCATCGAATCTACATTGGATCGTTAATAATATCTGGTATCGATACCATGAAGGTAGTGATATGTAAACTACTAACTCCTGATACAAGCCGTTCATGGTATAGTTTGACGTTTCGACTTTTGTATTTTTGCGCGTAAGAAAATGAAAGAATTGTTACCGTTGTATTTGAGTTATTTATCAAATATAAATAAACTGGAAAGTGAATATAATTTTTTTTTAAATTACAAGCAATTAAAAGCCGCAGAAAATATAATACGTATGTAATTCATATTACTAAATAAATTGTATTTTTCCTACATACAATTTATTTAGTAATATGAATTACATACGTATTATATTTTACTAAATAAATTGTAACTAACTTTTTAGTTCTTTTATTTTCCGATGCAGTAGTAGTATGCGAATATGGCGCTGAAGTCAGTAAAAGTACTAAATTGTTGTATAAAGAAGTTCAGTTATCAGGTTGGTATCGATACCAGAAATATTCATCGAATGCCAGCTTTTTCAGCTGATATTTAGCTTGTATTAGGTGACACATACTCTAATATAGTATTCAACGTAGTATCGAAACTATGTGGAATCGATAGCAGATGTGTGTCCTAACATAAATTAAATTTATTATATATATAAATATTTAATTGTTTTACCTCACATTTTATAAAACCAAAAACACAATACTAAAAAAATGAGCCCACACGGAATGATTGCTTAGGTTCGATATGTCTAAACTACAAATTGAAGTATAAAGTAGGCTTCGCCCAACAAAAAGGTGGATCTTAGCTCTAAAAATAAAAAATGTATGTAGGTCGATTGTCTATACTTATATTCTATAATCTAAGGTATAAAGTGTATCTCAGACTGAACGCCGGAATTAAATGAAGCGATATTTTTTTGTAATTGCCGTCAATGATTCTTTTTTAGATATTACATATGACAGTTGAAATTAATTAATTTAGAATGCTACTTGGTTTGTAGGATTATAAGGAGTGGAAAAGCCTGTTATGTTACAAATATTTTGAAATATCAAAGATATTCTTGGATGGGAGGATTATGAGGAATGTAGAAAAAAGAAAGGAATGATCATGAAGTTTTATAAGACTTCGACCAGTTGCGACTGTCTTCAGCGAAAACCTCTGTACAGACGATGAAGGTGGGTCAAAAGTTAGCAGCGTAGTATCAACACACCCATATAAGAAAAATAAATAATGCCAGATGAAACAAGGTTTTACTTGCAACACCCAACGGGTATTAATTTCTCCAAGCGAGAGGAAAAGAAGAGGGAAAAAAATCGAAGAGGAAATAAAACAAATTTAACCAGAAATAGGGAATGAACAGGGCATACAAATTTGGATACACAAAATTAATTAGACAAAAAATTTATTTATATAACAAAATAAACAATCTCGCAGAGGCTATATGTTCTGCCATCAATAAAACTGGTTTCTAAGTAAAAATTATTTTTCATTAAGTAATTATATATGTTGTGCTATTTTCCTCTGCACCTTTAACTCTTTTCGATTTTCAATTAAATACTAATAATATCTTAAACTGAGCAATATTAATTTGTACGTAGTTACTTTCAAACGCTATTGTACCGAAAAATAACGTCTAAAAATAGGTTTCAATCAAACTAATATCAGGGAAAATTTTATGTCGTCAAATTTTAAATTGGAATTTATTTACGTGGATAGATGCGGAGAGGAAGTACAGAATGTTATTTTATTTATTCTATTCCAAGAAATAATCAGGCCGAATAAGGACGAACATTAAAAGATAATATTTTAAGGATCGCGCAAATGACTGCTTGCTTCTGCGGTTAAAAGCAATTGTATTGAAAGGATTTCGAATACTTCAATCATTTTTTTAAAAGGTCTGTACAGAAAATCTTAGTACTATTAAGTTTTTCGTAGCTCATACCTATTCAATTATATTAGTCGATAAAGTAAAACACATCTACTGCTATCAAATAGTGTCTTAATCCTTGAAATACAAATTATTTTTTTTTTACTAGTAATAAATTCAATTAATTTAAATTATATTCATTTATAATACATAAATGAGCCTGTTCACTAAACTAATTATTTAATAACATTCCCTTTTATAAGGACCGATTCTAGTCACATTTTGTTTTTATTACAAGGCGCGTATGGAATTGTTCGAGCACACAACAAAATCGACCTCCCCTAATAATGCGCTTATTTTTCAGAAAAATAAATGCTGTTAATTAATAAACACGTGTTTCGTGGCGGCATATTATAAATGTTTCGAATACGTTATTCGCCATCGCTGCGTTTTGAATTGAATCAATTTCGTGGGAGGTAGTAGCATTGATGGTATTTTGCGGAGTTTTAATAGCTTTTGCTGTTTATATTTACTTGATCGAATATGTTTGTGGTGTGGGACTTTCGGTTTTATTGCAAAATGTAGAATATAACCCCAACCGTATCTAAAATAATCTAAGTCGAAGAAAAGCATAATAAGGAACGGTGACCTTGTAGAATACTTATTAGGAATAAAAAGGGATGAGATTAACTTATAAGATTGTACATTCTGTTTTGTATTCATTATTCGCTAAAGTCAAATGACGTTTACAGTATAATAAAAGCGAATCAATTATAAAGGAGGAAGGGTGGTAGCAGTAGCACATGCCTTAATTTTCACAGTACAAGAATTGTTTCCGATTAACTAACAATCGAAAAAGTTATAATGTTGTGGTTTAAAAAAAATCTATTTTTACCTTTTTTTCTATTTTAATTTGATTTCTTTTGTTGATGGTCAATTTTTATAAAGGTTTTGGAAACATACGAGGTCTGTTCAAAAAGTATCGCGAATGTTGAATTTCCGCGGGTTAAGTATATTTGATTTTCGATTTTTTGGGTTGTTATTTTGGCACTCATGTCTCTCACTTATGCCGACCAGTCGGCTATTTTGAATGTTCAGCTAATTTTTGACAGCTGCTTTGCTTGCATGTGTTTTGGCTCGTCTTCGATTTTTACCCATTTTCGAACAAAAACAGCATTAACATTGCTAAGGAGCTGTTGGACTCTGTCCGCGACGACCCAAATTTGCTCCAGAGGTTCATAATTGGTAACGAATCATGGGTTTAAGGTTATGACGTGGAAACCAACGCTTAATCATTTCAATGGAATCTGCCTCACGAGCCAAGACCGAAAAAAAGCGCCAAGTTCGGTCGAATGTGAAGGTTTTGCTAACAGTTTTCATCGATTGCAGGGGCATGGTGCATCATGAGTTCTTGTCACCGGGTAGAACGGTCAATAAGAAATATTACCTGTAAGTTATGCGCAAGTTGCGCGAAGCAATCCGCCAGAAACGCCCGGATTTGTGGAAGAACAAAAATTGGCTTTTGCACCATGAAAACGCCCCTACTCACGCATCGTTGGCCAAAAACAACACACTAATAATGCCGCAGCCACCGTATTCCCCAGATCTTGTCCCCTGTGACTTTTTCTTGTTCCCGAAACAGATTCTTTGATCCATTTTTTACAATGGGCAAAAATCGAAGACGAGCCAAAACACGTGCAAGCAAAGCAGCGGTCAAAAATTAACTGAACTTTCAAAATGGCCGACCTTGTCGGCATAAGTGAAAGACATGAGTACAAACATAACGCCACAAAAAAATCGAAAATCGAATATACGTAACCCGCGAAAATTCAAAATTCGCGATACTTTTTGAACAGACCTCGCATGTATTCTACGGCTTAAGACTGAATCTCTAAACTCGTATTTTAAAGTATACTTGAAAATAGGTTCAAGGTTTAGCTGGTGAGCATTCTTGGCGAAACGAGTATTACGGTAAAAGGTTGGAATGCCTGTTCGTAGAAATGTGGATTGCGAAGTGAAAATACGAAATCGAGGGTACTGTTGTGAACGAAACAATGGAAAATATTAAAAGTAACAGAAAGGTGCTATTATGGAAAATAATAAAATGAAATTTTAAAATGAAACGGCTAGGTTTTATCTCAAAGCTCGACATATGGGTTCCTCATCTTCTTACGGAAAAAAAATTGTGCCGTCGCATTGACGTTTGTGATTTGCTTCTCAAACGCCAAAAAAAATGATCTATTTTTGAAGCGTATCATTACTGGGGATGAGAAATGGGTTGTCTACAACAATGTTAAGCGCAAAAGATCGTGGAGTAGAACAGATGAACCGGCTCAAAGCACTTCGAAAGCCAATATTCATCAAAACGGTATGCTATCTGTTTGGTAGGATTTCAAAGGAATGGTTTATTTTGACCTTCTACCGAGCAACACAACGATCAATTCTGAAGTGTACTGTCATCAGTTGGACAAATTGAATGATTCACTTAAAGAAAAAAGGTCAGAATTGATCAATAGGAAAGGTATAGTTTTCCAACAGGATAATACAAACCCCACATACAAGTTTGACCATTCGACAAAAGCTTTTAGAGCTTGGATGGGATATACTGCCACACCCACCATACTGTCCAGACCTAGCACCTTCCAATTATCATTTATTCCGGTCTCTACAAAAAAGTTTAGACGGTAAAACGTTTAATTCAAATCAGGAGGTCAAAAATCACTTGGTTCAGTTTTTTGCCAGCAAAGAACAAACATTTTATGAGCGTGGAATCATGCTTCTGCCAGAAAGATGGTAAAGGATATTGGATCAGACTGGACAATATTTAATTAAATAAAATATTAATTCACTACAAGAAAATTGTCTTTCATTTTTATTTAAAAAAAAACGAAATTACTTTCTTGACAATCCAATATTATAAGGTTAATATGAGGCCAGGCACTATTTGTGTGTGAAAATGTTGCAGCGATATGAGCGACAGTTGGTAGAATGTAAAGTAGTGGTTAGACGAAAGTAACGAGAAATTAGTTGATATACGGCGGCATGGTCTAAAATAGAGTAGGCTTTATACTTATCAATAGACTTATTATCATCATGATCAACTAAGAATGCACTTAAGACATTATTGAAGAACTACAGACTTTTTGACATCGAGTTCAGGTTTTCCAGTGCGACAATTCTCTCATACATACGGATAACCCCTGGCAGTCTATTAAGCTCGATTTTGCAAAAACTGAATGGTCTTAGTAACGATCCATGTTCTCATCATTAAACAGGCTGCAATCTTGTACGGTGGCCAAACATTGTTCAGATAATCCATCTTTCGAACACCACTAAGATTTAGCAATGATATTTGATGAGAACCAAAGTTTCCGAAGAATACATTAGGACTGGCAAGGATCTTCGAATTTATAGTCAGAAGTTACAAGCTGAATAATTTAGATTAAGGCCAGTTTTGTTGGTTGCTCCATCGTCTGCAACCCTTTATTACAAGTAAGATAGGATGATTTAAGTCCTATTTATATGTGATCAGGACAGTCATCTTGTACATTGCGTTGCTAAAATTTCTTTGCTCAATTTTGGTGAAGGCCTTCTTTCACAAAGGTTAACACATAATATCGATGTCGTCATCTTATAACAAATCTTGGCAAATTTAATGAGAATGCAAACAGCCGATTCTGCATGAGAATGAAGATCCTATGAATTATCTGCTGTTTTTGAAGTTTCCGTCAGCGTTCCAAAGTTTCAGTAATATTAACAAAGGTACATTCCATTACCCATATATTTAAAAACTCTAAGTAAGGCGGTTTCATGGTATTGTAGACTTTTTCACTTCGTTCGACAAAAGGTTTATATTGGCGATTGTCATCATGGTATTTCTCCACACGTTCGTTATAAATATTGTAGTAACATTTAAAATTCTGCTATTCATAAAAATAAGTTTTATGTGTCCTACATATAAATTGAATGATTTGGAGTGTTGTTTTATAAAACCAGCAGCAGATCTGAGGCGTCATTTATTTGTAGCCAGCAAAAACATTTTCATATTTAAAAATGAAAAATCTAATATTCGTTTCCAGAAAAGTCTGCTAAATTAAAATTGACTAGCAGATACTGCTTTCAAATTTTGCTCCATGGGAGGGTAGACAACTTTCATACTTTAATTTGTTTATAAAGACATAGTAGTATTAGTTAATTTTATTATTTGCAACAACATTCTGATTCTAAATTGTTTTAATTGTGATCGGAGGAAAGCCAGGATTCTTCCAATAACCACAACACCTTTCCCAAATTTAAAATGCTTTAAAACTTTACATTCCAATGTATTAGTTCAACAATTATGTTATTATTATGATTTTTTTAATTAAGTACATTTGCGAACCGAGGTCTATATTAATTGTTTTCTTTAAATATTTTTAAATAAAATAAAAATTCTTACCGTTTCTTCTTGAATAAAACAACTCAAATATTCGTATAAGTTTTACTTTTATTTCATATATTTTTAATTATTATAATCTAATACTACTTAATGGATAAATTTTTTATTCTATATTATAATAAAAAAGATATACAATATTTAAAAATAATTGATTTTAATATAATATCAATTTATTGATAAAAAGTTTTACTTAAAAAGATGAAATATAGTTATAATTATTTTAATTTGGATAATATGAACGCTTTATTTAAATAAAATATATTTTAATAACATTAATTAAGTTATAATAGTTTAACAATGTTAAATCACGAAAACAAATAATTTAAAAAAAAAATTAACAATATAATAATAACTTAACAAAATAAAATACAATAAGTAATAATGTATGAGCTTGTTTATAATTTAATAATTTTTAGGTTATTTATTTTTATTTACATTTATATATTGTTCAAATTCTTATTTTTATAGAATAAACATTAGCTGTTATCTTAATTTTGTCCTTATTGTGATCATATTATATATTGAATCTTATCGGAACTTTCGCAATTAATCATAGTCACTTCTCATATAATACAATGATTTTTATGTATGTTTTTTAATTAATTTTGTAACAAAAACGACCTTATTTTAGTTTTATTTTTAATTACTGTCTTGATTTTTTTAGGATAGGAAAAACTTAAATTGAAGAAAGTTTTCTTTAAATAACGTCACCCAAAATTATCGGATGCACTTTTTACCTAAAATACTTCTATTATCAACATTTATTTCACACTTTTATTATTTCACTTATGTATTCATTCTGCAAAAGTGAATAAAAAATATAAAAAAGCGAAAAAGTTAAAAAATGAATTGTGTGGAAATACCACATTTTTGTAACACTTTTTACAATTTTTGTTTAATTTTTTAATTTAAATTTATTACATTATATTTTAATTGGCGTTAACTTATTTTATTAATTTGCAAAAAAAAAGAAAAAATTAATTTTAGTGTGTTTGAAATTTGCTTGAGAGTATTACGAAATGAACCTGTGACCAAGTATAAAAATATATATTTCTGAACCAATATGTTAAGTAATTTTTAATAATTTCAATCAATTTATTAGTCATTTTGCTTAGAATAATATCGGTTGATTTTATAATGACAGGTAAAGCCCAAACTTTACTAAGCTCATAAGCCTGTCTGTTAAGTGTCTATTATACTTATTGTGTGGTGCAATCATTATTGTTTTAACACTCGGACGGCACGGACGTAGTTTTCTGTGCAGACGGCTGTCCTTTTGAAAGAACATTGGTGGTTTGAGTTTTGTGTGCAGTGTGTGCAAATTGCAATAAAAAGGGTGAATTTTTTTCGTGGAAAAAAGACAAATCGAATAATACGCGGAAAATTGTCTCGATCTGGTCTAGAGACAGACGGTTTGTGTCCGTTGGTTTTTTCTTTTTGAGTGTTGTGTAAAGAATTTTTTGGAACTGTAAAAAAGGAAAAAGAAAAAAGAAAAGGTGCGTGGCAGCAAGTAAGGATGGATCCGGGGGGGCGGGGATATCCCCAGCGATGAGCCACCCTCAACGGCAGTGGAGTTGGACAAACTGAATCTAGGAGGAGCAAAAAGAAGGGCAACAAGAGCGACAGAGATGGAAGGAAAGAAGAAGACGAAGGAAAATAATTGCATAGAGGTAATGGTATGCGAGGGAAAAGTTCTGCCTTCGGCACAGGCAGAGCAAAAGGTAAGTGGAAACATTTCACCAGTTTTTAAAAAACCAACTGCAACGGGGCAGGAGGTGACTAAGTATGACAAAAGTGCCAAGGGGCCTTTCTTTGTCATCGTAGAAAAAAAGAGGGATAGTGGGTATATCAATGATGCTTGCATGGGCAAGATTATTAGAAATATTTTAGGGAAAACACATAAAGTGATAGTCAAAAAAATAAGTGCCTATAAGTGCAAAATTGAGTATGTGACCAGGGAAGCAGCCAATAGTTTGGTCTCTTCACCGGCTATACACATTGGCGAGGCGATGGGATACAATTCGTTCATCCCACAGAACTTCACAATCAGGACGGGCATCATACACGATGTACCAATAGAGTTCGATATGGAGGAGTTAAAAAGTGAAATGCAGTCGAGTGCAAAAATCCACAGCCTCTTCAGGCTAACAAGAAGGGAGCGTAACGAAGGGACAGCAGATACGTTAGCGAAGTACGTGAAGACAGAAACAGTGAAGGTTCTGTTTCATGGCTCCAGTCTACCAGAAAGCGTCACTTTTTGGGGAGCACTGAGAAGAGTAAAACCCTTCCAGAGGAACCCACTTCTGTGCTACAAGTGCTATAGGTATGGCCACACAAAAAATAGATGTAGTGCCACCCAGGAGATATGCAGAAACTGCGGAGATACGAGACACGAAAACAAATGAACCGCTGAACCAAAATGTGTCAGCTGCAAGCAGGGACACGCATCAGGGGATAAACGATGCCCGGAAGGGGTTAGGCAGACAAGCATAATGAAACTAATGGACGAGGAGTGCCTTACCTTTGGGGAGGCCATGAAATTAGTTGGTGCTAAGAGAGGGAGTAAGGGCTACGAGCTCGATACGACCAGAACTTAATAATGAGAAAGAGTTTCCAGCGTTAGAGAAAGGAAGCAATGTGAGGCTGCATGAGAAAAGAACCAGCTATAGGCAGGCGAATAGACCGCAGATCGCATGGAACCAACATCCAAATGTAAAGAGGTGGGAGGAACTTATACCAACACCATTGTAACATAATAAAAATAAAACTGGTGAACTGGAAATGGTAATGTATCTGTTAAAACTAATTCTAGACAAATTGGGTCTGCCCAATTTGAACGGAGATACGGAAAACAAAACCGTTAAGATTGGGGAAAATCAAACAGAGGCTAACTCTGATGCAGGGGAAAGTACAACAAGCACTAAGCTATGAGGATCGTACAACTAAATATACGATCAATAAGGCAAAACATCGGGAAATTGATGGAGTTCATGGGGGAGAGGGGCGCAGACATTGCGATCCTCTGTGAAACGTTCATCAAAGAGACAAATAAATTCAATGTTAAGAATTATAATTTTGTCAACAAATCAAGGGAAGGGAAGGGAAAAGGGGGTGGAGTGGGTATCCTGTTAAAAAAGGATATCCTATATGACACGATCGACTTGGGTAATTTTCTACCACTGGAGGTGATTGCGGTCAAAATTAAGATCGGCAATGGCAGCCTCATTTTGATCAGTGTCTACATGCCACCTAAAACAAGTACCAAGGATATTAGACAACAGTTCAAAGCCTTCATTGAGAAGGTAGAGAAATTGGACAATATTATCATTTGCGGTGATGTTAACGCACAAAATGAAACTTGGTCAATTTGCGACAATATAAATAACCAACAGAGAGCGAAAGCGGACGCCATTATGACGATTCTAGCGGAAACCAGACTAGGTATAATCAATAATGGTGATTATACATATGTGGGGGACGCCAGAGGATCAGTCAGTGCTCTGGACATTACCATGGTTAGAAACAATGACATTGCCTCATGGTCATGGACGACCTACCCGGATTATGTTATCGGCGACCATGTACCGATCATAATCTCATATGAGAAAAAGCCAAAGTCAAAAGACTTCAGGATTAAACGAATCCTTAAAATAGGAAAAATGGCCAAATTTCTAAAAATAGATAGAAAGAAATCAATGAATGAAATTGAGACAAGTCTCCGGAAGGCAATTGGTGAGTGCACAATTGCAATCAAACAAAGACTAACTGGCAACAAACCTTGGTGGAACGATTGTATATAACGGCTGTATAGAATAAAAAAGGCAAAACTATCCAGTTACAATCGAAACTCAACCATTGAGAATTTTATAGAGTATAAAAGAGCCAGAGCCATTTTAAAAAAAAATATCAAAATCGAGAAGAGAAGGTCGTGGAAAGTTTTCATATCCACAATAACACCCGGAGCCTCAATCAGGGATATATGGAATAAAATCCATGCCCTGCGGGGCACAACCAAACAAAGTTTGGCGGTGAATGTGGCCACATCTTCTGAGGAGAATAGAGTTGCATTTTTAAAATTAAATTTCCCTACAACCTCGATGACCATTGGAGATGGTGCGGGAAAGACAATATATGTAGAAGAAGAATTGTCAACCCGATCACCAGGTGGGAGAGGGACTTCACAATGGCGGAATTCAATGGATACTTATTAAAATGGAAATCAACGGCACCGGGACCGGATGCAATTACCTACGATTGCATTAAGAGTCTAACCGGTACACAGAAAAGTATTTTAGTTGCAGCAATCAACACCGAATGGCAAATGAATTATGTGCGGAAGGCATGGAAAACAGCAAGGGTGGTCGCAATCCCAAAACCGGGAAAAGACGTCAGGAAAATTGAAAATTATAGACCGATCGCACTACTGCCAACGACGGTCAAGATAATAAATGGCATGATTAAGGATCGAATGACGGACTTTATGGAAAGGCACAAAACACTTCCAACGAATAGTTTTGGATTCCGTAAGAATATGGGCGCCACCACATGCCTGAACAAACTGATAAATATCATTAAGAGGGATAAGTCTAAACAGCACAAAACGATTATTCTGTTTTTGGATCTGCAACAGGCATATAATCGGGTTAACATACCCAAACTGAAAAACATTGGACAAATGTCAGTTCCCTCCAATGTTAATAAATTGGAAGTGATTATGCATCGACAGGGAAGTGATTATGAATGGACCAGACGGAGAGAGTAAAATCACCACCAGCCGCGGCCTGCCGCAGGGCAGTGTCTTGAGTCCGACTCTCTTTAACATCTATACAAAGGGCCTTCATGAATTAGGGGAGGAAATTGGCACGGTTTTGCAGTTTGCTGATGATATTGCACTCGTTATTAGCGCTGAAACGTGGCCAAGGGCCGAGAAACTCCTCAAACTGGGCATGGGATTCATACACAATAAGTTGCGACAACTGGACATGGAAATAAATTGTGAAAAACCAGGGTCATGTTACCATACCAATCGACGAAGAAGAATCAATTGAGCGATATCCGAATAGGCGGCTCGAATATTGAAATAGTTGGAAGCCACAGGTATTTGGGCATTACAATTGATAACCGACTAAATTTTCAGGAACACTGCTCTGGTGTGACCAGGGGGGTCCAGGGCTCAATAAATATTTTGAGAAATTTGTATGGTTATAAGCACGGGGGACACCCTGCGACGCTGATGAATATTTATCGGGGCCTGATTCGGGCCAGGGTAGACTAGGGGGCGGCGGTCTTGGGGAGCGGAAGTAAGGGAGCACTGGAGAAACTGGATAACATGGTATCCAGGGCAATCCGAATGTGTCTGGGACTGTTGTGCGATACGCCAACGTTGGACACTCTGGCGGAAGCGGGCGAGTGGCCTTCTTCAATGAGAAGGGAATGGTTGACGTGTCGGGAAGCGGCCAAGATGACCATATTCAATGAGGACATGTTCGGTAACATAACCGATCCGAGAATGAAAAAGACGTACATGTACAAAACCATAGCTAAGTATGGGGAGCATTTTGATCGGCTAAAAAGGCTCTCCAGGCATGGTTTAGTTATGGAAATGCCGGAAAATGTAAAAATCATCGGTGAGCTGACTAGTAGGGCTATGAAAAAGAGCGAAACTAGCAATGTGATATGGATGAAATATTTTCACATGTACATGGAAAGGGAAATGAGGGATCATCAGATATTTTATAATGATGCATCATTAAGGAACGAAGTGGCTGGAATTGGAATATTCATTACTGAAACAAAGGAGGAATATAAATACCGCATAAGGGGGAAAATACATTCCATTACAACGGCGGAATTAGCAGCTATAGATATGGCTATAGCTTTGGCTAGTTCCAGTACGGCTAATAGAGTGGCCATCCTGACGGATTCCAGGGTTGCATGCAAGATCCTCGCAGATAGGGAGAAATATTACCGACATCCCATTGCAAATAACATCATGCAAACGATCCGCAGATCGTATAAGATTCAATGGATCCCAAGTCACGTTGGTATTACGGGTAATACCAAGGCTGACTGGCTTGCCAGAGATGCATGCACAAATCCGAATACCGTCATGGTCGAGTGCACTCTGGGCACTCAAGAAGTCCTCAAAACCATCAGAGGCAAAATAGCTAGGGAGTGGCAGAAAAGATTCACCGAGGAGTCTACAGAAAGAAACGGATTCCACTGTGGTACTAATGGCCGACCAGACAATGGTAAATATTGGTTTAGGGGTAACACATGGTCTAGAGAACAGGTGGTTAAAATGTGCCGTATTCGTACTGGCAATATTATGTGCAAAAAGAAATTGTTACGTTTCAAATATGCCGATAATGATTTATGTGATACGTGTGGAGTACAGGAGGATTTCCAACACATCATGATAGCGTGCAGGAGGCACGACATAAACAGACAAAGGCTAATGGGCAATATCAACACCTTGGGAGATCTAGGTAAATTCCTAAATACGGACGATGGGGTACCGGTTGGGAATTTCAGGAAGATATTAAAATTCACGGAGGAGTCTGGCATTTCGGTTGTCAGACGCCTGTAGGTATTGGGGAGCATGTTGAGAGGAGTAGACAGGGGCGGGCGAATGGTTGAGTAGGACCACCCATTGGGGTGGCCGAGTCGGAAGGATGGATTTAAAAAAGAAGAGAAAAATGGGTGCTGCGGCACGAGGGAGACGCTGGATTGGGTGAGGAGGTTTTGTGGTTTTTGTGTGGCGTTGTTTTTTTCCAACCTGGGGGATCCTGGGCGGACCATCAGACCGCCTGAGCAGATGGATGCAATAGCGTCTGGCGAGGTCTAGTGTCCCGTTAACAAACAAACAAACAAACACGTGTGGTGCAATGGTCAAGGTGACCGACTCACACTCGGTAGGTGGCGGGTTCGATTCCCGCTGCCGCCATCTTGGCATTGGTGCCGGGGTGAAAGGCCTGACTACAAGCCTTATACATATATGTAGTCCGTAGGGTCCCCCAACGTCACTGGAGGTTGCTTCGCTGGTCTGATAAGCCGCAAGCTATAAAAAACACACCCTATCAAAGAAACAGCACTAGAAGAAGCATCCGGACCGCACCACAGGCAAGAACTCATTTGGCTTTCATCGTACTCAGGGCAAAAACCGTACCTCAGGCAAAAACCCAAGACCGTACCTCAGGCAAAAACCCAAAAGGCAGAAGCAGATGGAAGAGAGTTCACGGAAGCATCCGGACCGTACCTCAAGACCGTACCTCAGGCAAAAAACCCAAGGCAGAAGCAGACGGAAGAGAGTTAACGGAGTTTTCTAGTGCCGCTATGTGCTCCATAGGAGCGACTGTGTTGTCATGACTATGTGTGTACAAAAAATGCATATATGTGTTAAAAATTGTACAAATGTAGAAAATGAAAACCTGTCAAATAAATATAATAATACTCATTTAAACAGCAAAGATTTTTGGTTCAGCTAGTCAAATTTTTTTTGTCATTGTTTTTTGTAAGTAGTCTTGGCCAGATTTCGGAAATTTTTCTATTGCTTCAAGTTAAATTGGCAAGGCAGAAGTCAACAAAGCTATGTCTGGTCTCTCTTCCGGGATTATTGCATTTGGCAGTACAAAATTACATAATTCGACGAAATCTTCGTTAATTCGACCAAAAGAAAATGGCGATAATAAATAGTAACCACGACATATGAAAGAATTTTAAGTTACGAATTAACAGTATAAATAAGAGCTCTCTCCGAAAAAAGAAAGAAAAATAAGAGCTCTCTCCAAAGTGCCACTATGTCAAAATCGGTATTGAAAAATAAAATTTGGACCAGCAAAATTCGGAGCGCAACGAAGTTCACCCTGCTGAATCGCAATACGAGGAATGTGGAAAAGATCGAATAATCGAATCAGTCGGGGATATAGTGTTAAGTTGGATGGTCGCGTGCAGAAGTAAGGCATTTTACCTCATATAGAGCATGACACCGTCCGGTATATCTACGCATACCGAAACGGATTCTGTCACATGGAAAGCCAAAATCATTGAACCAAATAAAAAAAAAAGCACTTACGGAACCTACAACCGACAGTCATTACCTCCATGACTGGCGATTGCATTTCTGAAAAAGTAGCCCTCCTCGTTTCTACTGCAAATATACTGATCCTCACGCATGCCCGTCATTCCCATGTCCAAAACGTGAAGTCACAGAGAAATAAGTTTTCCTACCACCTATATAACGAAGAAAAGTTATCCTTCTTTTCTTACGAACCTAAATTTAAGCGCCACTTAAAGGAAAATGCAAAAGTGGTATTCTGCATGGGTTGAAGTTCTAAGGCAATGATGGATAGTTAGAATGTGAGATTTGTGTTAGAGAAAACAAACTTGCAAACCTTTTCCTAGGATGAGTGAAGATCCTACAAAGGACTTGTGGTCCTATGCGGTATCCATTGTTTTCAGGCAAATGATATTTTGTATATCATTTTTTTAGCATACACAGACGGCAACGATATTATATGTGGATCAGAAAGAGCTGTACAAAGTACATGATTGCACTGTCGGCGTTGAAGACAAGACCAACTAGCACTAGTCATATACAGACAGGAGATTATAGCTTGGAAACAGTTCAATAATTTTCCTATTTAGGGTCAAGAGTCGCAGCCGATAACAATGTAGAGGAAGAAATTCGTGCACGGTTGCTGGCAGCCAACAGAGCCTACTTTAGTCAGTTTAAATTATTTCGCTCAATAATTCTGACCAGAATATCGAAGCTACAACATTAGTTGTACAAGATACTAATGTTCCCAGTCCAAGATACTAATGTTCCAACATTAGTTGTACAAGATACTAATGTATTCTACGGAGACTTGGGTTCTCAGCAAAATCCATTGCGAACTCTTGTCTGCGTTCGAAAGAAGAATCCTTCTCCCAACATGGAAGGATTGCTCCCAACATGAGGATGGACGATTCTAGCGTCTATTTAACGATGAGATCTTGGAATCCTAATGCGACTGTCCGATTGTGGGTAAAATTAGGCTCAATAGGCTGCAGTATGCTGGACACTTAATCCGTATAGATGAGGAGATTCTGCCCGAAAAGTTTGTAGTAGCTCCAATTATGGTGCCATGTCGAACTGGAAACCGCGGTGCGATATTAGACGTCTGGAGTTTTTTGATTCAGCAAACGTAGACCGAACCCCAGATTGTCGCGTCGTTGATAATGATGATGAATATTATGCAAACTAGTGTGAAATTAAAGACTAATGGCAGAAAAATATTCTCATCAACTTTGATAATCGATGAAATATAATGGAGGATAAAAACATTTTCTTGGTGTTACCATACGCTAAGGTCTAATACGAAATGTCATATATGGTGATTGTAAAAATGATCGTTTCATCGATAAATTCAAAATAAATGTTTAAAGGTACAGTAGGAGTAAAACAGTGATAGTTGATACAAAATAACGTATTACCATTTAATTATCATTTAAACCTTACAAAATTATCAAAGTACTTAGAAAAACTTTCTGTAAAAGATTCTAAATTGAAAAATCATTAATATAGTATTAGAATTTGAAAATATTTTTTAGCTATTACCAAAAAACTAGTAACATGTACAACGATTATGACCATTTTAGCAGATGAGTACATTTTGTGTCTAATTAAATTTTGGATTGTCCTGACTGTAAAAAGTGATTTGTGACAATCCAAAATTTAATTAGGTTGGTTTTAAATCTGTATTTTTGGTTTTTAACCTGTATAAAAACAAACGCCGGGGGGGGGGGGGTAACTATAATTGGTGAACCCGACGTACAAATTTCGTCGGAAAATTTAAAATAATTAAAAAACATCCGGCCAGTGTAATCAACACAATCGCAGCCACTGCAACAACTATTGCAGCCGCTTCAGCAACAACCACAACCACAACCATTTCAATAACAACAACAAGCACCAACAAGCGGCAATAACAACAAGCCGCAACAAACAACAATTGCAGCAACAGTTTTTTATGTTGTTTTTTATTATGTTTTTTGTTATATTTTTTGTTATGAATTCTTCTTTATTTTAGGTATCGGAAATACAATTTATTTTTTTGAATATATACAGTATTCTTTTCATCAATCATTTCGTTTTTATTTATAAATTACTTAAGTATAACAATTTTTTTTATTACCAAAACCAAGTAGCCGATAATCGGAATACAGTGTGCCGTAAATTAGAACTTTTTTTTTTGTGCCGAAAATAGGAGCCCCTCTCAAAAAAGATAATAATGAAAGTTGCAGATAAAATTATTAAAATATCAATAAAATGAGAATATTTATTATTTAGGACAATTCTCTTCAATTCAAATTTAAAAAATTCGCTTTGTTTCTATAAAAGTTCGCAAATATATCGATTACCAATGTCATTTGATCCACTATCGCGCCGATAATTGGTACATTTACCTTACTAATCTGCTCCACAAAATATAACAAAATTCTTAATATTCTATACTACTAACCACAGACCAGTTTCTCTCAGATGACTTCCCACACGTACTACTGTAAAGAGAAAAATTGACGTTGTTCAACATCACCACGAGTGTGGTGAGTAACTCTGAAGTGGAGAAGAAATGTTCACACTGACTGAACATTTTAACGATACTCAGCAACGTTAAGAACGATTATATGAATTTGAACTATTTTATTATTTCTCGTGAACAAACTATTATATTTGTGATTGACTCAAAATACAGTTTGTTGTCTTTATTATTTACAATTAATTAACCTCAGTTCGCTCGAACTGACAAAATTCAGAAGTGGGATCGATTTAATTTAATATGATTAAAAAAAAGAAGTAGACAACAGTGCATAGCGATAGAAATTTCAAAATTCAGAATTGAAATTTCGCGGTGGTCTGGAAAGTCAAGTAAGAAACTCTGGAACAACAAAATCCCCAACAGAAACAGTTTCAACTACAACCGCAACTACTTCGACAGTTACAAAAGAAGCAGCAGCAACATCAACATCATCAGCTACAGAAACAATACAGAAAAATAAACCACAAGAAAATCAAAAACCAATAGTAGCAACATTAAGCTAGGAAAATTTTATTAAAATCAAAAATGAACAAACTATTAAAAATTTCAATTAAATAATCAAACTTCTATTAAGATCCAAATATCAAAAATACAGAATAACCGAAATATTAGAACATCAGTATTATTATAGAGCAACTCATGAAAAAGTCACAATAATTCAACCCGTAATAGAGAAACTAGAATCACATCCATCCGAATGGTTTCCGAATCATCCTAAACAAAAACTGACACTTCATTTGCCCTGTTACACAGGATATAAAAATTTATTAAAAACAAATTTTAATTGGAAACCAATTATGTTTCGCAAATAAGAACATTTCTTGTATTTATGAATAAATATTTCTCAAAGATTGGTGTAACTTATAAAGAGTATAAACCGTGAACTTATAGATTTGGAACAATTATCTGTCAACCAAATGAATTATGCACCCCTTTAAAAATCATTTGACAAAAATTATTCCTATAAGGATTTACACGAAGTTGTGATAATATTATTGATGACATCAAATTTTGGCATGCGACAGCACTTTTAACAGTTTTACTACATAGACTTTGTAAACGAGAGCAGTCATCAACTGATAAGAGCAGTCTCAAGACATCTAGAAGGACTAGGCTATTACAAGTACTATAGTCTATCATCCATGATAGGACCAGGAGGTAGTATATCCGAAAATCAAGGTTCTGTAAAGTAGTCCGCAGCTTATGACATGTTTGCAAATCAATTTTTAATGGAATCCTTTTCTCCTGTTAGATTTTCAACAATAACAGCTTTGACATCTACATCCTTCTTAGAGACATAAATGGAAATAACATTACAAGAGATATCCTCATTCATTTATGCAATAGAGCTAGCACAGGATATAATTGCTATAAATAAACCCAGGAGACGAGGTAGACCCTACCTTCGGAGAAGCGATGGCGTTAATCAGGACACCAAAACCATGCTAGGAGTGTCGAACTGAAAGATCGTAGTACGAAGTCGGGGCGTCTAGATTACTTTGATTCAGCAGGCCTAGATTGGACTTCCAGTTATCACGCTGTTGATGATGATGAAATACTACTGATAATCTGGTGACCCAACTTGGACTGACTGATTTAAAATACATATAACTTTTTTACTTTTGAAATATTTTTTTCCTTTTTGCGATTATAGAGAATTTTAAAAAATGTTATAATGTCATCCTACTAAAAAGCGTGAAAACATTGTTGAATTTTATTTTTCTTCCGGACGATCTATTGTTACAACACAAAGAAAATATCGTCAGCAATTTAATACTGAAAATATCGTCAGCAATTTTAAGAAACTTAAAAACCCGTTTTTGTTTTCATACAAAATTTGATAGGCTTAATAAGAATTATTGCCGAGGGATGCAGCACGACTACAATATGCCAAGATTCATTTAGCTTCCGACAGATAATTGTTATCGTGGGCATTGATGGTTTGGTCATTATCAAATAGGTGACGCACCAATCACCAAGGCCGTGTATGGAATCTTCGTCCAGTTTGTTACCTCGGGTAGTACCAATGATCCAATGACACTTCGTCGAATCAAAGTCAATTCCAATCGGACGATTACGCGATAAGATCGTACGTACGAATGCATAAGAGTGGACCGGTATCATGATGCTATCAGATTGATAGCATCATGATGCCGGAGTGGCGCGATTAAGGATGTTGCTCGTACTATCAAATTGTTCTGCATATAAAATTTTAGTAATTAAATGTAACAAAACCGTTAAGAAGATTGTGTAAAGAAAATTAATACAATGTGATGACAGAAGATATTCTGTAAATATTAAAAAAAAAACTAAGCAAAGAATTAAGTAATTAAAAATGAAATTAGTCAATCCTGTCCACACTGTGTACCAGTCCGGACGTACTTATTCACCTGCATAGATTGATCGAGTCTAAATAGTTTTTTTCATCTCGTTTCTTTTCCCAAGTAAATTTTATCAGTGCTTTGTTTCTTTCTTCATAGTTTCACTTGCTATTTCCCTCGCGTTTGTAGTGAAAATTTAGTGTAGTTGCAGATGCAAGCAATAAAAATGGACGTGGACGTCGACGTTAGCCCACCGGACCCGCCTCGCCGACGGATACAGGTATAGCCTCTACCACAAAATCCACAAAAAGAGCCAGACTAAATCACTCCAACAATACCACAATAAAAAGTGGTAGAGGCTAGGAAAATAATATTTACCATTCCCGTCCGCACTGCGTACCAGTTCGGACGTTCTCATTGTCTTACATTTTTTTTGGGATCGAAAGTTAGAATAGGTTCTTTTTTTTTCATAAGTGATTTTATCAGTGCTTTTCATATCTTTGTACTTTATTCATATTTTTACTTTTTGGCTCCCTCGCGTTTGAAGTAAAAACAAGTGATAGTTACAAGTGCCAGTCATAATAATGGACGTGGACGTCAACCCACCGGACCCCTCCTCGCCGACGTATACAAGTATATTCCTCTCCATTTTCGACACCTCTACCACAAAATCCATAAAAAGAGCCAGACTGAATCAATCCAACAACACCACAACAAAACAAACACAAACATTCCCGTCCACACTGCATACCAGTGCGAACGTACTTACATCCCTACGTAGATTCGGTGAAAAAATTTGATTTTTCTCTCTTTCACGCGTAAATTCTAGCAGTGTTTGACCTTTTTTAATAGTTTCACTTATTTGTTTTGTTTTCCCTTAAGTGTGAAGTGAAAATCGAGTGAAATTAAGTGTTGTTAAACCCATAACAATGGACGTGGACGTCGACTTCAGGCCACCGGACCCCCCCCCCCCCCAGCCTCCAGATACAGGTATATCCCTTTCAATTTTCGACGCCTCTACCACAAGACCCACAAAAAGAGCCAGACTAAACCAATCCAACAATACCACAACAAAAAATTTAAATAACAATCACAACAACCACAACCAAACAAACACGAACCTATCTGTATTAAGTAAATTGGTTAATTTCCCCTCCCTTCCAACTAAAATTACCGAACATCCGCGCTTTCTAGTAATTTCTACTTCACCCGAGGCAAAATTTAAAGCGAACCAACTCTGTCCTTTTAAAACTAGTCTGGCTCTCAAGAATATCAGCAATGATATTCTAAAAATAAACGATTACCGTAACGGTGATCTATTGCTTACAACCAAATCAAGATTTTCGGCTGATAAATTTATTCATGCCAAACCGGTTTTTGTCAATGACACCAAATTGTCTTTCACCCTACACCCCTCCCTCAATCAAGTAAAGTGAACGATTTTTTGCAAGTGGCTTGCAAATACTTCCGAAGAGGAAATCGGAAGCAACCTCACGGATTACAACGTGGTAGAGGCTAGGAAAATAGTATCTATGCGCGACGGTACGCAATCATTTACGGGTATTGTTGTTTTGACCTTTGACGCGTACGAACTCCCTTCCAATATTGACATCCTTTTTCACCGATTCCAAATGAAAACTTATTACCCCAACCCCATGAGATGTCGTAACTGCCAAGTACTGTGCCATACAGCTAAACACTGCAAGGCTTCGACGGTATGTGCTAGTTGTGGGCTTGCGCCTCATCCTGAAAAGACATGTACACGTGTCTTTTGCTTTAACTGCAAAACAGATACACACACCTCAGGAGACCGTTGTTGCCCTTCCTATACCGAGAGAAGAACTATTCTCAAAGTAATGACGGACAACAAATGTTCCATGGCTGCAGCAACAACAATGTTCAAAAAAAATCAAATGGATGCCTCCACAATTCAATCGAACACCTCCTTTGCACAAGCAGTCCGTGCGTCATCTCATCCCGTTAATACATCAGTATCCTCATTGCCACCAACGCCTTCTGCGTCCACCTCACCATTGCCACCATCCCCTCTCCCATCCAAAAAAATTGCACCCTCTCCTTCTAAAAAAGCTTTTGAGCGTAAGCTATCCAATTCTTCAACGCCAATTGTCAAAAACCTTCTACAATATAAATACAGAAATCCACGCCTCTTCTGGTAAATCAATTACCACCGCATCAAAATCCCCACTCTCAAATTCTCAAACACCGTCAACCCACTCCCGATTCACCAGTGAACAAGTTGCTATACTAATTAGCACGGTGAAAGACCTCGACCCAGAAGATCGCAACACCGTTCTAAACATAGCCCAAAAAATTAAGTCTGGAAAACCAGGCACAAGCTCCAAAAAATAACACTGCTAATGTTTTTTCTAAGAGTACGAGCCTGCAATCTAGTGAACAGGAAGTGGTATGCCTTTCGGCAAACCCCTAATGATTCACAGATTTACAGTCCAGTTCTTCTCCACCATATCCATGCAGCACTACTTCTGGGCAGATTACTGTCCTAGTTTTTAGCTTGCCTAACTTTCTACTATGGTAAGTTTCCATAGAAATGGTGTAAGAAACAACGTCAGATGTTCCATTTTGCAATGGAACACCTACGGGTTCCTTAATAACCTTGAAGGTCTGAGCCTGCTGCTAAATCAGTACTCAATTGATTCCCGAACTTCACCAAAAGAAGCATGGAGAGATATTAACTGCATTCTTGGTCGCCAAAAAATGGGATTATCCCATCTATTGAGTCTGAGAATGGAGTTATATCCGAACATTACTTCACGAAAAATATCTCGCCTATAACGTCAGCCTCTACCCTAATCTTGAACCAGCCAGTAACGGTTGCGGAGTTTAACTTTTCGTTGAATTTCTTCAAGGGAACCGCACTTGGCAGGGACAAGGTTTTAAAATGATTAAAGAGGCACCTTCGACTTTTCATATTATAATTGTCAACCTATTTAACAAAACTCTGGAAATATTTATTTTCCCAAATTGCTGAAAGGTCACAACAGCCATTCCAGTTCCCAAGAAAAATCTCTCCCATTCTGCGGCTAACAACTTTATACCAATTTCATTATTGCCCAGCACTTGCAAGATCTTGGAAAAGATCTTAGCTACAAGACTTAACCAGGAGCTTGACAATAGACTCAATCCCCAACAACATGCCTACAGGTCAGGCAGGGGAACTCTGAGAATGCTATTTAAACTCCAACATTCAATCCATAATTGCTACAACCGTAGTGGTTTACTGTTGGTATTGTGGTTTACTGTTGTCTTTCGACTAAGAAATGGCGTATGACTGACTTTGCACACACAGGGTACTCTTATAGTTGGCAGAGTGGGGAGTAGACTTTGCAACATTGGCACTTCTTGTTGAAATTCGTTCATTCAGTTTAGTTAAAGTTTTTTTTTATTTACACTTTGCATGTAATTTGTATTAGTCTGAGTGTGCTATGCTCGACTCGGCTAGCGCACTCAAATGTAAGAGTCATTTCACTTCTCGTTTTTAGTCGAACAATAAAAAACACGCTGATTTTTGTTATCTAACTTTTTGTATCAAAGTACCGGTATTTTTATTTTTTTACTTGTTCCACAATGGAGTTTGGTCTACAGCAATCTGTACGGAAGTCAACTATATTTTTAACACTTCTACGTTCCTACCTAACTGGTAGAACCTTCACGGTACGCGACAACAGTCACAAGGATCTACGTTGCTATTCAATACATATTATTCACTCCCTTTTCCACCTCCTATCATCTTTCAACCATAACATATATGCCGACAATATTTTTGTACTTGTATCTGGTCCTGATCTTCAACAACAAACTAATAAAGCCATCCGCAATATCAACATTTGGAGCAGCATAAACGGTGCGGTGATCTGTACATCGAACCGACCTTGCCTTCATTTTTGCAGAAAAAAAATTGTAGTGTATCTGATTCGTCATTGATCAAATTCCCTCCCCACCCAAAAGATTCCATGAAAATCCTGGGTATCTCAATTGCCCGTGGAGGAAAATGGGATCTTCAGATTAACAATGCTGTTGACAAAACTAACACCACTCTCCGATTCTCCGATTGGCAATCCTTACTAATATCCCACCTTGAAAGCAATTCATCCATCCTCACCCTCGTTTTCCAAACTTCCCTTCCACACCCAGATTGGAAACCGTGGTTGGGAAGTGATTGCTTCTCTTGACAGGTTTAAGAAGGCTAGCACTGATCCGTCCACATATAGTAAACTTTTCCTTGAACAGTTGGACGGATTAAAAGATCATCGACTGTTGTTCACGGATGCCGCCGCTGACACCGATACTACATATTTTTCGGTCGTCGAACTTTTTGGCTGCAGCACCCGCGCACTATGTTGTCGAATCTTCCTTCATAGGGCAGATCCATATTACGAGCAGGATTACTCCTATTATAGAGCTCTTGGACCCAACAACTCTAGTCCCCTATTTAAACTTCTACAATATCTAATCTGCAGATAACGTAAATGTACCAATTTGCGTCAGTAGACCAATTATCGGCAGCTTCGGTAAAAAAAAGACAAAAAACAAGCATGTGCTCAGTTTTTTTAACTAGAAATAACGGCGGTTTTTCAGTTCTGGAAATTAGTAAACTAAAAATAGTACTCAAAGTGTTGTTTGAGTGGAAATGCCAATACAAATGTTCAGTCTTGTGTCAAGTGTTGATGGCTATAGCCCATATCAAAAAATTTTTGCAGTTTATTCCTTAAGTAAGTAAAATTTCTTGTATTTATGCTTAAGAGTTTCTTTATGCCTTTTTTATATTTTAGTAGCAATTAATGGTACTTTTTATAAATTTTGATGATTTTTCAACATAAAAGTACAGTAATTTTATTAATTTTATGATTAATTTATATAAGAGTCGAGTAATGCCGGTATTTGGGACGCAAAGTTTTTTAGAATGTTCCAAATTTCGGCATACTGCCGGTCAATCGGAACATGAAATAGAATTTTAAAATCATTTTTTTGTAATAATTTATGGTCCTTTCATAGTAAATCTGTGAAATAATCCAATTGTTGTCTATAAATTATTATATAGATTAATTTCCGGCATACTAAGTCCAAACAAGTTGTAACATAAATTATCCAATTAAGTTTGATGTTTGATCAAAATATTTCGTCATGTCGAAGATTGGGGCAAAATATGCCGGGAATTAGATATTCGTGTTCCAATATTAAATAATTAAAAAATCATACTTAATTTCAATTAATAATATTTATAAAATAATTTTTATTAAGAAAGAGTTTATAACCGTGCGTAAATTTGCTTTCTGTAAGGCGAAGAGATGGTCAAGGTGAAATTTGCTTTTTGTAATGGTCAAGGTGACCGACTCACACTCGGTAGGTGGCGGGTTCGATTCCCGCTGCCGCCATCTCGGCATTGGTGCCGGGGTGAAAGGCCTGACTACAAGCCTTATATATGTAGTCCGTAGGGTCCCCCAACGTCACTGGAGGTTGCTTCGCTGGTCTGATAAGCCGCAAGCTATAAAAACCACCTTATCAAGAAACAGCACAAGAAGAATCAACCGGACCGTACCTCAGGCAAGAACTCATTTGGCTTTCATCGTACTCAGGGCAAAAACCGTACCTCAGGCAAAAACCCAAGACCGTACCTCAGGCAAAAACCCAAAGGCAGAAGCAGATGGAAGAGAGTTCACGGAAGCATCCGGACCGTACCTCAAGACCGTACCTCAGGCAGGAACCCAGGGCAGAGGCAGACGGAGGAGAGTTAACGGAGTTTTCTGGTGCCGCTATGTGCTCCATAGGATCGACTGGGTTCTCATGACTATGTGTGTATAAAAAATGCATGTATGTGTTAAAAAAAAAAAAAAAAAAATTGTACAAATGTAGAAAATGAAAACCTGTCAAATAAATAATAAAAAAAAGGCGAAGAGATAATTTTAATTAAAAAAAATGGATTATAATTTGTATGCCGAAAATTTGAACATAACATGCCGGTAACTAGATCATTTATTTGCAGGAAACGTATAAGTTATATGATATGAAGAAAAGACAAACTTATGACCAGGACTTGCTCCGCCAGGCGGTTGAAGCGGTGAAGAGTGGCATTCCAGTATATGCGGCAAGTAAAAAATTTAAAGTGACAAAGTATCCGGGAAAACATGTTTGGGTAAACGGACTGGTCCTGCATCTGTACTTATAAAAGAAAAAGAAGAATTAACAGTCAAATGGATTTTGGAAATGGGGAAACGAGGATTTCCAGTAACTAAAACTCAACTAATTTCAAGTGTTGCTCTACTGATCAAACAATTAAAAAGGCCAAATAATTTCCGGGATGGTATATCTGGAAGACATTGGTTCGAACTTTTTTTGAAACGGAACCCGGAAATATCACAAAGAGTATCACAAAACTTAACTGCAAGCCGGACAGCCATTACGGAAACTGCGATCCGTAACTGGTTTTCAAGGATTAAATTATTCATGGAAGAAGAAAATGTTGAGAGCGTATTTGAGGACGCGTCCAGAATTTATAACTGTGATGAGACAGCGTTTTTTATGTGTCCTCAACAAAAATCTGTTTTAATTAAAAAAGGATCGAAGCAGGTCTACAACCGTATTGCAAACGACGAAAAAGAGTGCCTTACTGTTTTGATCACCGTCAGTGCAGCAGGGGAGTTGGCACCACCTTTGGTTTTGTATTTCTATAAAAGAATTCCGATGAACATTGCAAGTACTTTTCCAAAAAACTGGGGAATCGGTAGATCAGAAAATGGATGGATGACATGCCAAACATTTTTTTAAGTATGTATCAAATGTTTTCTATCCATGGCTTAAAGAAAACGAGATATACCCAATTTGTGTTTTTATGGATGGGCACAGCTCGTATTTGTCTCTTCCATTGGCTGAGTTTTGCCGAGACCATCAAATCATTTTAACAGCATTGCTGCCAAATGCTACCCATTTATTGCAGCCGTTAGACGTGGCCGTTTTTCATCCATTGAAAACTGAATGGAAGAATATGGTAAAAGAATGGAAAATTGAAGAAAAAACGTTGAAATTGGGTCGCGACAGTTTCGCGCCACTGCTGGAGAAATGTCTGTCCAAAGCAGTTAAACCGGAGACCATAATTAGTGGATTTAGAACCACCGGACTTTATCCTTTTGACGAAAATAGGATCGACTATTCTAAGCTATTAATAGATTCGAGAAGAGATTCGGTTGATAAAGTTGCTCACCGTTGCGCAGAGAAGACTAATGAAGCTAAAAAACTCTTGAAATATTTAGAGAAGAGGTTGTCAGATGAAAAATTAAAAGAATTCAAGGAATCAACTGAAAATTGGACAGGCAATATGAAAGATGAAAGTCATTTTTTATTTTGGAGAGAGTTGCAGAAGGAAGCCTTATATAATCCTGAAGAAATGTTAAATCCAACAACACAAGTAATATCCGAAGCCCCACCACATTATGTAACACTTGATGAATCATTTTGGATAGACAAAGACAATGTTGTTGATTGCATACTGGAGACTGATGGTAGTATTAAAATTGTAGATGAAGAAATTCTACGAAGGAATTCTGGTGATCACAGCACCCCAATAAAAACCACCGTAAACGCAACTCAAAATATGGATGCTGTAGTAGATAGAGAAATGATGTCATCAGTAGAAACATCTGAACCAGTGCGTAGAAATATTCATGAAAATGACAATCAACAACCAACATGTTCGTACAACGAAACTTTCAGAGATGACTTCCCCACTCCATTCAAAAATTCGTACCACTTCCCGGAAGACATGAAAATCGCGCCGAAAAAGATAAAAGCACTTAAAAGAAAATTAACACCAGACGTTTTCACGTCAAATAAATATTACGACCATCTTCAGAAAATTCAACAAGAAAAAGCTGCAAAGGAAAATGAAAGACAGAGGAAGCAGCATGAAAAAGAAAAGCAAAACCAAGAAGCCAAGAAAATAAAAAAAATTAAACCGAAACCGAACAAAATCCCAGAAAGGACCTCAGCAGTAAATCAACCACTCGAAGGTGACTATGTCATTATTACATACGAAAGCGAATTGTTTCCAGGACTGGTAATAGAAGTGCAACATAACGAAGCATACATCAAAACAATGCAAATGACTGGAACTGGAAGCAACTGGAAATGGCCGGAAAAAGACGACGTGATTTGGTACGATCAAAAGGAGATTTTGAAAACAATCCAGCCTCCCATTCTCTTAAATAGTCGTGGGTCCTATTCTGTCCCTGAGCTTGACGAGCTCAGGCAGAAGAAGGACGACTAAACTCATTGCTTACTTATATATACTAAAAAAAATTGCGTCAGTTATTATTTTATTTAATACTTATGGACTGAAATTGTTTTTTTTTTTATGTTGTTTTTTATTATGTTTTTTGTTATATTTTTTGTTATGAATTCTTCTTTATTTTAGGTATCGGAAATACAATTTATTTTTTTGAATATATACAGTATTCTTTTCATCAATCATTTCGTTTTTATTTATAAATTACTTAAGTATAACAATTTTTTTTATTACCAAAACCAAGTAGCCGATAATCGGAACACAGTGTGCCGTAAATTAGAACTTTTTTTTTTGTGCCGAAAATAGGAGCCCCTCTCAAAAAAGATAATAATGAAAGTTGCAGATAAAATTATTAAAATATCAATAAAATGAGAATATTTATTATTTAGGACAATTCTCTTCAATTCAAATTTAAAAAATTCGCTTTGTTTCTATAAAAGTTCGCAAATATATCGATTACCAATGTCATTTGATCCACTATCGCGCCGATAATTGGTACATTTACCTTACTAATCTGCTCCACAAAATATAACAAAATTCTTAATATTCTATACTACTAACCACAGACCAGTTTCTCTCAGATGACTTCCCACACGTACTACTGTAAAGAGAAAAATTGACGTTGTTCAACATCACCACGAGTGTGGTGAGTAACTCTGAAGTGGAGAAGAAATGTTCACACTGACTGAACATTTTAACGATACTCAGCAACGTTAAGAACGATTATATGAATTTGAACTATTTTATTATTTCTCGTGAACAAACTATTATATTTGTGATTGACTCAAAATACAGTTTGTTGTCTTTATTATTTACAATTAATTAACCTCAGTTCGCTCGAACTGACAAAATTCAGAAGTGGGATCGATTTAATTTAATATGATTAAAAAAAAGAAGTAGACAACAGTGCATAGCGATAGAAATTTCAAAATTCAGAATTGAAATTTCGCGGTGGTCTGGAAAGTCAAGTAAGAAACTCTGGAACAACAAAATCCCCAACAGAAACAGTTTCAACTACAACCGCAACTACTTCGACAGTTACAAAAGAAGCAGCAGCAACATCAACATCATCAGCTACAGAAACAATACAGAAAAAACAACCACAAGAAAATCAAGAAAAATCAACAACCAACAGTAGCAACATTAAGCTAGGAAAATTTTATTAAAATCAAAAATGAACAAACTATTAAAAATTTCAATTAAATAATCAAACTTCTATTAAGATCCAAATATCAAAAATACAGAATAACCGAAATATTAGAACATCAGTATTATTATAGAGCAACTCATGAAAAAGTCACAATAATTCAACCCGTAATACAGAAACTAGAATCACATCCATCCGAATGGTTTCCGAATCATCCTAAACAAAAACTGACACTTCATTTGCCCTGTTACACAGGATATAAAAATTTATTAAAAACAAATTTTAATTGGAAACCAATTATGTTTCGCAAATAAGAACATTTCTTGTATTTATGAATAAATATTTCTCAAAGATTGGTGTAACTTATAAAGAGTATAAACCGTGAACTTATAGATTTGGAACAATTATCTGTCAACCAAATGAATTATGCACCCCTTTAAAAATCATTTGACAAAAATTATTCCTATAAGGATTTACACGAAGTTGTGATAATATTATTGATGACATCAAATTTTGGCATGCGACAGCACTTTTAACAGTTTTACTACATAGACTTTGTAAACGAGAGCAGTCATCAACTGATAAGAGCAGTCTCAAGACATCTAGAAGGACTAGGCTATTACAAGTACTATAGTCTATCATCCATGATAGGACCAGGAGGTAGTATATCCGAAAATCAAGGTTCTGTAAAGTAGTCCGCAGCTTATGACATGTTTGCAAATCAATTTTTAATGGAATCCTTTTCTCCTGTTAGATTTTCAACAATAACAGCTTTGACATCTACATCCTTCTTAGAGACATAAATGGAAATAACATTACAAGAGATATCCTCATTCATTTATGCAATAGAGCTAGCACAGGATATAATTGCTATAAATAAACCCAGGAGACGAGGTAGACCCTACCTTCGGAGAAGCGATGGCGTTAATCAGGACACCAAAACCATGCTAGGAGTGTCGAACTGAAAGATCGTAGTACGAAGTCTAGATTACTTTGATTCAGCAGGCCTAGATTGGACTTCCAGTTATCACGCTGTTGATGATGATGAAATACTACTGATAATCTGGTGACCCAACTTGGACTGACTGATTTAAAATACATATAACTTTTTTACTTTTGAAATATTTTTTTCCTTTTTGCGATTATAGAGAATTTTAAAAAAATGTTATAATGTCATCCTACTAAAGGGCGTGAAAAAATTGTTGAATTTTATTTTTCTTCCGGACGATCTATTGTTACAACACAAAGAAAATATCGTCAGCAATTTAATACTGAAAATATCGTCAGCAATTTTAAGAAACTTAAAAACCCGTTTTTGTTTTCATACAAAATTCGATAGGCAATAATAAGAATTATTGCCGAGGGATGCAGCACGACTACAATATGCCAAGATTCATTTAGCTTCCGACAGATAATTGTTATCGTGGGCATTGATGGTTTGGTCATTATCAAATAGGTGACGCACCAATCACCAAGGCCGTGTATGGAATCTTCGTCCAGTTTGTTACCTCGGGCAGTACTACTGTCAGAAGATGCTATGATCCAATGACACTTCGTCGAATCAAAGTCAATTCCAATCGTACGATTACGCGATAAGATCGTACGTACGAATGCATAAGAGTGGACCGGTATCATGATGCTATCAGATTGATAGCATCATGATGCCGGAGTGGCGCGATTAAGGATGTTGCTCGTACTATCAAATTGTTCTGCATATAAAATTTTAGTAATTAAATGTAACAAAACCGTTAAGAAGATTGTGTAAAGAAAATTAATACAATGTGATGACAGAAGATATTCTGTAAATATTTAAAAAAAAACTAAGCAAAGAATTAAGTAATTAAAAATGAAATTAGTCAATCCTGTCCACACTGTGTACCAGTCCGGACGTACTTATTCACCTGCATAGATTGATCGAGTCTAAATAGTTTTTTTCATCTCGTTTCTTTTCCCAAGTAAATTTTATCAGTGCTTTGTTTCTTTCTTCATAGTTTCACTTGCTATTTCCCTCGCGTTTGTAGTGAAAATTTAGTGTAGTTGCAGATGCAAGCAATAAAAATGGACGTGGACGTCGACGTTAGCCCACCGGACCCGCCTCGCCGACGGATACAGGTATAGCCTCTACCACAAAATCCACAAAAAGAGCCAGACTAAATCACTCCAACAATACCACAATAAAAAGTGGTAGAGGCTAGGAAAATAATATTTACTATTCCCGTCCGCACTGCGTACCAGTTCGGACGTTCTCATTGTCTTAAATTTTTTTTGGGATCGAAAGTTAGAATAGGTTATTTTTTTTTCATAAGTGATTTTATCAGTGCTTTTCATATCTTTGTACTTTAGTCATATTTTTACTTTTTGGCTCCCCCGCGTTTGAAGTAAAAAGAAGTGATAGTTACAAGTGCCAGTCATAATAATGGACGTGGACGTCAAAACTGGCGCAGTCGGTAGGATTCTGTCTCTGAAGAAATAGAATCCAGTGTTTCAAATCGAACAAAATAAGATCAATAAAATTTTAAAAAAATTTTTTTGTTGACCCAAACAAAAAAAAAAAAAAAAAAAAAAAGGTTTTAATTGAGTGTTTGTGAATATTGTGACTATAGTGAAAAATTATCGTGATAAAGTCGATCTAAATCGAGTAATTTCACAAAACATAAAATTTTCGAAATGGCTACTAATATCGGAAATTTAATTCAACAAATTGATGAGTTGAAACAAGTTGTCAGACATCAGGAGGGTGAACTTAACTCATATAGGCAAGTGTCGCAACAGCAGACCTTGCAGTTGCAAGCAGTTCAACTACAGCAACAGCAGCAAGAACAACGACAGCCGCAGCAGCAGCAGTCAAATAATGAAAATGATCCATTTCGGTTATCAACAGAAAATGAAAATATTATTAACCAGTTCTAGTTCAGTCCTCTTATTGTAAAGTCAAATAAATAATATTACTTTTTGCAAATAAAATATTAATATAGTGTTCCTAGAGAATATAGATTGTTTTCATTTATAGTCCTTATTAAATAAACATTCCATTTAAAATTAAAACTAAAACTGGCGTAAATTCTAGCAGTGTTTGACCTTTTTTAATAGTTTCACTTATTTGTTTTGTTTTCCCTTAAGTGTGAAGTGAAAATCGAGTGAAATTAAGTGTTGTTAAACCCATAACAATGGACGTGGACATCGACTTCAGGCCACCGGACCCCCCCTCCCACCAGCCACCAGATACAGGTATATCCCTTTCAATTTTCGACGCCTCTACCACAAGACCCACAAAAAGAGCCAGACTAAGCCAATCCAACAATACCACAACAAAAAATTTAAATAACAATCACAACAACCACAACCAAACAAACACGAACCTATCTGTATTAAGTAAATTGGTTAATTTCCCCTCCCTTCCAACTAAAATTACCGAACATCCGCGCTTTCTAGTAATTTCTACTTCACCCGAGGCAAAATTTAAAGCGAACCAACTCTGTCCTTTTAAAACTAGTCTGGCTCTCAAGAATATCAGCAATGATATTCTAAAAATAAACGATTACCGTAACGGTGATCTATTGCTTACAACCAAATCAAGATTTTCGGCTGATAAATTTATTCATGCCAAACCGGTTTTTGTCAATGACACCAAATTGTCTTTCACCCTACACCCCTCCCTCAATCAAGTAAAGTGAACGATTTTTTGCAAGTGGCTTGCAAATACTTCCGAAGAGGAAATCGGAAGCAACCTCACGGATTACAACGTGGTAGAGGCTAGGAAAATAGTATCTATGCGCGACGGTACACAATCATTTACGGGTATTGTTGTTTTGACCTTTGACGCGTACGAACTCCCTTCCAATATTGACATCCTTTTTCACCGATTTCAAATAAAAACTTATTACCCCAACCCCATGAGATGTCGTAACTGCCAAGTACTGGGCCATACAGCTAAACACTGCAAGGCTTCGACGGTATGTGCTAGTTGTGGGCTTGCGCCTCATCCTGAAAAGACATGTACACGTGTCTTTTGCGTTAACTGCAAAACAGACACACACACCTCAGGAGACCGTTGTTGCCCTTCTTATACTGAGAGAAGAACTATTCTCAAAGTAATGACGGACAACAAATGTTCCATGTGTAACGCAACTATTGCACTGGATATAAATAATACCCTTTATCCAAGTTGTAACTCATTCTTGATAATTTGATTATCACTCAAAATACCCTCTCAGACTTTTGAGTCAAGAGAGAGAGAGGCCAGCCGCTGTGGTAAAAGTGTGATACTAATCAGTCAGGTTGAAACTCTTATATCGGCAGGGACAGCGGCTAGTTTTTTCGGTGGTTTATTAAAATATAGTAGTATAAATTGGTGAATGGATAATATTTTCAGAAGTGGGATAGAATCCGCGGCAATTAAAAACAAAATTTCAACTTAGTATATTTAATTATTCAATGGCCATAGTTATTTAAATTCATATTCGTTCAGTAGTTAATTTGCAATAGTCCTACCAAATATTAGTTTTTGTGTAAAAGAATAAAATTCCTAGAATCCGTTTCAATTTTTCCATATAAAAATGTGTTAGTGTTAGTGTAAGTGCCGATTTTGATATTTTTGATGTGCGAGTGAACAAGAAGAGGATAATGTGAAAAAAAAAAACAACAACAAATACAATTATATATGAAGAAGAACAGAGACGTGTTGTGACAAGTGACGATAAAGAAGAAGAAACATTGAAAGTGTATTGGTATTAGTGTAGTGCGTTTGCGAGCGTTGTTTTGTGTTCAAGGAATTGGAATAACATTTTTGAAAATTTAAGGAGTATTATAGTTGTTATACATAATACGCAACGCATATATATACATACAGAGATAATAAAGTATTTAATAATAGTTCCTATATTTTAGGAAGTCATTTTTTTTTTCATTATTCTAAATTTTATATACGGCAACATCGATAATGAGTAAAATGACCACAAGAAAGAGAGGGAGACGCGCTGCGCTAGTTGTTAACGAAATACGTACAGCAAATGTGGAAGTTAATTCTGATACCACAAACACGGCATTACAAATACAAATTAATACGCTGCAGAGAGAGATCGCCGTATTAAGAGAATAGACTCTCGCTCCTTTGAGCTCAAGTACGAGTGTCAATGACAGTGTGATGAGTCAAACAACACCAATACAATCAAACGTACGTGAAGAGAGTCGGCTGCGCATGTCGCTTGCAGAGGCAAAGTCGCTAATACCACCATACAATCCAGGCAAATCGTTATTGACCGCTGAACAATGGGTCGCGACAGTAGAGAATCTGCGAAGTGTATATGTATGGGATAGTTTAACTACAATGTTATACGCTGGGAGTCAGCTGTGTAGTTCTGCATGTGAGTGGTACGAAATAAATCGAGCGAATTTGAGAACATGGGACGATTTTAAAGTTGCATTTCTAATTGGATTCCCGTCAGTTGAAAACAAATCAGAAATTTTGTCGCTGTTGATGAAAAGACGACGACAAAAAGGAGAAGAGGTAGAAACGTATTTTTATAATGTAGTTTCACTAGGAAAGAAATTATATTTGGTGGATTTAGAAATTATTAGATATATAATATCAGGATTAGGAGAACAAAATTTAATTAACCGATTAGAGGCGTTTAAACCACAAACATTACCGGACACATTAAAAGCAATAAAAGAACTTGAATCCATGGACCAGCATTGCCAATTAAGAAAACACTTTCAAAGTACAAGTACAACCAAAAATCCGTTTTCTCAAAATTCAAATTACAATCACAATTATGGTATAAATAATTCATAAAATAACCGATACAGCCAACATCAAAATCATCAAACTTTTAACAGAAATTCCAATAGCTACAACAACAGTAGTAATAACGTAAACAGGAACCAAAATTCAAACTACAGAAATCAAAATAATAATAGGAATTTCGAACAGTCAAATATAAAGAACTTCAGACAAAATAATCACTCTAATAAAGCTTGTTATCGTTGCGGAAAATTTGGACATTTTGCTTATAATTGTATAAAGCGTCCAAGAACAAATGAAGAAAATGGACGAAATATACGATCAATCGCGAGTAATGCAAATAAAGAGAACGAGTGTTATATGACAGTGTTGGTGGATAATGTCGAAATGCAAGCATTTTTAGATCTCGGAAGTGATTGCACTACGTTAAGACTGTCCGACGCACAAAAGTACGGATGGATTTATGAAGACTACGTAATAAATTTAAAAGGATTTGCAGGAGGAATTTGTAAGACGTTAGGGAAAATGCACCATCTACTAAAAGTAAATGAAGTTGAACTTTTAATAGAAATATTAGTTGTTGATGATTCTGTGCAGGATATTCCAATATTGGTGGGGCGCAACTTTTTAAATCACCCTCAAGTGGTTATAATAAAGCGATGGGGTACACTGAAAATTAGTAAGGACAATACTGCTTGTGGAACAGAAAATCATGTAACACAGGCGAAAGAATTGGATAAGCAGATGCGTGTTAAACGTATGATTGTAGAAGACGACGTTAATTTTGGTGAAAGTGCAATTCAACAAGAAAAAGAAATGGTGGTGGAGTTATTAAATAAATATAGAAATGCTGTTGCACTTAATTTGAAGGAGCTTGGCGTAACCACAAACTTCCAAATAAAAATTAATTTGAAGTCCGAAGAAATTATATGCTATAAACCATACAGAATACCTTATGGGCAAAAGAAAATCTTAGACAACATCATCGCAGAGTTGTTGGAAAACAAAATAATTGAAGAATCTACTTCGGAATATGCTAGTCCAATTATTTTGGTTAAAAAACCAAATGGCACTTTCCGCATGTGTGTAGATTACAGAGCTATAAATAAAATAACAAAGCGGGAGAATTTTCCCACACCAAACATCGATGAGCAGATTAATTCATTCTCCGGCACAAAAATTTTTAACAGCATTGATTTAATGAGTGGTTATTACCAAATACCTGTTGAAGAAAAATCAAGACAGTATACTGCATTCGTTACACCGACAGGACTTTATCAGTTTAGACGTATGCCATTCGGCTTAACAAATGCGCCGGCCATATTTATGCGAATGATGGCAAAACTAAAAACACAAATGGATCCAGAAAAATGCACAATATACGTGGATGATGCATTAATACCAGCGGGAAATTCATCAGACTGTATTAAAAGTGTTGAAAAGTTTTTAAGATTATTGGCAGCTGAAGGACTCACCATAAATTTGACAAAAAGTACATTTTTCACTAATAAAACAACTTACTTGGGACACGAAATTAGCGAATTTGGAGTAAAACCAGGTTGTAAGAATATTGATGCAGTAAAAGAATTTGTTCAACCAACATCAATAACTGAAATTAGAAGATTTTTGGAACTAACTGGATTTTTCCGGAAATTTATTCTTAACTATTCAATTATTGCAAGACCGTTGCATATGATGTTAAAGAAAGATGCACAATTTCAATGGACAGAATTAGAAAATAACGCTTTTGAGACTTTGAAAAATTGTTTATGCAACGAACCTATACTTGTCTTATATAATCCGGCATTAGATCACGAGTTGCACACCGATGCCAGTTCAATTGGATTGGCGGGAATACTTTTACAGGTAGAGTTTGATGGAAAAAAGAAAGTTGTTGCATACTTTAGTCGAGCCACCACTTCTGCAGAATCGAAATACCACAGCTATGAGCTGGAAGCTTTGGCCGTTGTGGCAAGCTTAGAAAGATTTAAGTTCTATTTGCTTCACAAAAAGTTTGTTGTTGCAACAGATTGCAATTCGTTAAAAATGACGCATAATAAGAAAAACTTGATAAGCCGCATAGGGAGATGGTGGTTAAAAATACAAGAGTTTGATTTTGAAATGGTTCATCGGTCAGCGAAATTAATGTCACACGCGGATGCATTAAGTCGGTGTCCGAATGAAGAAGCCGTAGAAACAACGGATGTGGCAACTACTCAAATGGCAATTGAAATGAAAGAATCTGATTGGATTTCCACATTACAACGACAGGATCTAGACATAAAAGAAATTGCAGATGTTTTGGAGAAATCTGTTACTACAACAACATCAAATAATAATAAAAATATTCGGAACGAGTATGAACTTAAAGGAAATAGAGTTTATAAAAAAAACAAAATCTGGGTTGAAATTTGTTGTACCTCGGGGATTGCGGTGGAAAATTATTCAGTCGTATCATGATGACATAGGACATTTTGCGGTGGACAATACTGTGGATTTAATAAAGAAAATTTATTGGTTTGCGAATATGAAGTCAATAGTAAAGAAATATATAAATAGTTGCATGGGTTGTTTATATAATAAAAGAGGTGTGGATGAAACACGTTATCAGTTGCATCCGATTGAAAAGATTGCAGTTCCTTTTCAAACTATCCACCTTGATCATGTTGGACCTTTTCCAAAAAGTAAAAAACAAACATGTATACTTTTTGAGTTTTTATTATTAATGAAATGAATAAATTATTTTTGTTTTTATTACTTTGATTAATTCACAATTTTGTTGAGTTTATTTTAACAGACTTTCGGATTTTGGATAAGATGATAACATGTGAACTGTTACACAAGGTAAAGTGAATTCGGTATGTTGAATGTTGATTCGATGTTGCTAAATTATTCGAATACTGGATTGGATGTTGGAGTCACTGGTGATATTTTGACTTTGGTTGAGAAAATATGTGGAATGTTTGAAGGTAGATATGTGGCGTGAAGCCAGATTTGTGGCGTGACGCCTGATTTGTGGTGTGAAGCCTGATTCGTGGCGTGAAGCCTGAATTGTGGCGTGACAATTAAACATTGGTGTGATGCCTAAATATTGGTGTGATGCCTAAACATTGGTGTGATGCCTAAAAAAAAAAAAAAATGGTGTGATGCCTAAAAAAATTGGTGTGATGCCTAAATATTGGTGTGATGCCTAAACATTGGTGTGATGCCTAAAAAAAAAAAAAAAAAATTGGTGTGATGCCTAAATATTGGTGTGATGCCTAAACATTGGTGTGATGCCTAAAAAAAAAAAAAAAAAAAAATGGTGTGATGCCTAAAAAAATGGTGTGATGCCTAAATATTGGTGTGATGCCTAAAAAAAAAAATTGGTGTGATGCCAAAGTAGTAATGTGATTAACAGTTCGGCAGAAAAATTTAGAACGAAACACAGTAGAAATATTTTTTTTTGCAAAATTCATTTTTATTATTCAACATAGTTGCCTTCGAGGACGATACAGCGATTATAGCGATCTTCCAACTTTTCGATACCATTTTTATAGTACTCTTTCGGTTTTGCCTCAAAATAGGCCTCAGTTTCGGCAATCGGTCTTAAATTTCTTGCCAGCGAGCATTCTCTTGAGGTCTGCAAACAGGAAAAAGTCGCTGGGGGCCAGATCTGGAGAATACGGTGGATGGGGAAGCAATTCGTAGCCCAATTCATTGAGTTTGACCATCGTTTTCATCGACTTGTGACACGGTGCATTGTCTTGGTGAAACAACACTTTTTTCTTCTTCAAATGAGGCCGTTTCTTAGCGATTTCTTTCTTCAAACGATCCAATAACGCTATATAATAGTCGCTGTTCATCGTCTGTCCCTTCTGGAGATAGTCAATGAATATTATACCATGTGCATCCCAAAATACAGACGCTATCACCTTGCCAGCCGACTGTTGCGTCTTTCCACGCTTTGGATTCGGTTCGTCGCTCGCTCTCCACTCTGCCGACTGCCGATTGGACTCTAGAGTGTGGTGACGGAGCCATGTTTCATCCATTGTCACATATTGACGCAAAAATTCGGGTTTATTGCGCTTGAACAGCTCCAAACACTGCTCAGAATCATCAACACGTTGTTGTTTTTGGTCCACAGTGAGCCCACGCGGCAACCACTTTGCTCACAGCTTTCGCATGCCCAAATATTCATGCACGATATGTCCAACACGCTCTTTCGATATCTTCAGAGTCTCAGCTATCTCGCTCAACTTCACTTTACGGTCATTTAAAATTATTTTGTGGATTTTTTTGATGTTTTCTGCCGTAACCACCTCTTTTGGGCGTCCACTGTGTTCTGCATCAACTGTGCTCGTACGACCGGTTCGAAATTGACGAAACCAATATTCCACAGTTGAAATTGCTGGAGCAGAGTCCAGGTAACGTTTGTCAAACCATGCTTTGGTTTCCACTGTATTTTTTTTCATCAAAAAGCAATGCTTTATCAATACACGAAATTCGTCTTTATCCATTTTTTTTTCAATAACAAAAGTTGCTCCACTCAAAATGTTATATCTCACGAACCAATCGACCGAATGCTGTCAAATTTTGACAGGAATTATTTGAAGCATGGGGCTTTGTGATAATTAAGTAGATTTTTGCAAGAGGCGCCATCTAGACGTCATGGTTCTCAACTTTTCAGCCGAACTGTTATATGGCAACCATTAAGTGTATGGCTTGTTGGTTGTCAGGGTAAAATCACAATAGAAAAATTTAACACAACTAACCAGAAATTGTTTGCTATAGTGGATGAGGTGTAGTAATGAATTGGTAGTACTTAAACATGTAGTAAAAAGTAGAATATGTAGTAAAAAGTGTACACATAGACTTATTGCATGAATAATTTATATTAGTAGTATTTTAATTGAGAAGGTAATAATATTTAAAACACTAACTTGCACTCATCCGTCGAGTCGACGTACTGTCGGATGGCCGAATGTAACGCAACTATTGCACTGGATATAAATAATACCCTTTATCCAAGTTGTAACTCATTCTTGATAATTTGATTATCACTCAAAATACCCTCTCAGACTTTTGAGTCAAGAGAGAGAGAGGCTAGCCGCTGTGGTAAAAGTGTGATACTAATCAGTCAGGTTGAAACTCTTATATCGGCAGGGACAGCGGCTAGTTTTTTCGGTGGTTTATTAAAATATAGTAGTATAAATTGGTGAATGGATAATACATGGCTGCAGCAACAACAATGTTCAAAAAAAATCAAATGGATGCCTCCACAATTCAATCGAACACATCCTTTGCACAAGCAGTCCGTGCGTCATCTCATCCCGTTAATACATCAGTATCCTCATTGCCATCAACGCCTTCTGCGTCCACCTCATAATTGCCACCATCCCCTCTCCCATCCAAAAAAATTGCACCCTCTCCTTCAAAAAAAGCTTTTGAGCGTAAGCTATCCAATTCTTCAACGCCAATTGTCAAAAAACCTTCTACAATATAAATACAGAAATCCACGCCTCTTCTGGTAAATCAATTACCACCGCATCAAAATCCCCACTCTCAAATTCTCAAACACCGTCAACCCACTCCCGATTCAACAGTGAACAAGTTGCTATACTAATTAGCACGGTGAAAGACCTCGACCCAGAAGATCGCAACACCGTTCTAAACATAGCCCAAAAAATTAAGTCTGGAAAACCAGGCACAAGCTCCAAAAAATAACACTGCTAATGTTTTTTCTAAGAGTACGAGCCTGCAATCTAGTGAACAGGAAGTGGTATGCCTTTCGGCAAACCCCTAATGATTCACAGATTTACAGTCCAGTTCTTCTCCACCATATTCATGCAGCACTACTTCTGGGCAGATTACTGTCCTAGTTTTTAGCTTGCCTAACTTTCTACTATGGTAAGTTTCCATAGAAATGGTGTAAGAAACAACGTCAGATGTTCCATTTTGCAATGGAACACCTACGGGTTCCTTAATAACCTTGAAGGTCTGAGCCTGCTGCTAAATCAGTACTCTCCAAAAATAGTTGTTTTGCAAGAAACCAAATTACCTCACTGCTACAACCAACCATTCTACCAAAAATACCAATGTCTAATTTTCAACAAAACCAACAACAACAAAAGAGGTGGTGTATGTTTCACCGCCTCAATTGATTCCCGAACTTCACCAAAAGAAGCATGGAGAGATATTAACTGCATTCTTGGTCGCCAAAAAATGGGATTATCCCATCTATTGAGTCTGAGAATGGAGTTATATCCGAACATTACTTCACGAAAAATATCTCGCCTATAACGTCAGCCTTTACCCTAATCTTGAACCAGCCAGTAACGCTTGCGGAGTTCAACTTTTCGTTGAATTTTTTCAAGGGAACCACACTTGGCAGGGACAAGGTTTTAAAATGATTAAAGAGGCACCTTCGACTTTTCATATTATAATTGTCAACCTATTTAACAAAACTCTGGAAATATTTATTTTCCCAAATTGCTGAAAGGTCACAACAGCCATTCCAGTTCCCAAGAACAATCTCTCCCATTCTGCGGCTAACAACTTTATACCAATTTCATTATTGCCCGGCACTTGCAAGATTTTGGAAAAGATCTTAGCTACAAGACTTAACCAGGAGCTTGACAATAGACTCAATCCCCAACAACATGCCTACAGGTCAGGCAGGGGAACTCTGAGAATGCTATTTAAACTCCAACATTCAATCCATAATTGCTTCAACCGTAGTGGTTTACTGTTGTCTTTCGACTTAGAAATGGCGTATGACCGACTTTGCACACACAGGGTACTCTTACAGCTGGCAGAGTGGGGATTAGACTTTGAAACATTGGCACTTCTACGTTCCTACCTAACTGGTAGAACCTTCACGGTACGCGACAACAGTCACAAGGATCTACGTTGCTATTCAATAAATATTATTCACTCCCTTTTCCACCTCCTATCATCTTTCAACCATAACATATATGCCGACAATATTTTTGTACTTGTATCTGGTCCTGATCTTCCACAACAAACTAATAAAGCCATCCGCAATATCAACATTTGGAGCAGCATAAACGGTGCGGTGATCTGTACATCGAACCGACCTTGCCTTCATTTTTGCAGGAAAAAAAATTGTAGTGTATCTGATTCGTCATTGATCAAATTCCCTCTCCACCCAAAAGATTCCATGAAAATCCTGGGTATCTCAATTGCCCGTGGAGGAAAATGGGATCTTCAGGTTAACAATGCTGTTGACAAAATTAACACCACTCTCCGATTCTCCGATTGGCAATCCTTACTAATATCCCACCTTGAAAGCAATTCATCCATCCTCACCCTCGTTTTCCAAACTTCCCTTCCACACCCAGATTGGAAACCGTGGTTGGGAAGTGACTGCTTCTCTTGACAGGTTTAAAAAGGCTAGCACTGATCCGTCCACATATAGTAAACTTTTCCTTGGACAGTTGGACGGATTAAAAGATCATCGACTGTTGTTCACGGATGCCGCCGCTGACACCGATACTACATCTTTTTCGGTTGTGGAACTTTTTAGCTGCAGCACCCGCGCACTATGTTGTCGAATCTTCCTTCATAGGGCAGATCCATATTACGAGCAGGATTCCTCCTATTATAGAGCTCTTGGACCCAACAACTCTAGTCCCCTATTTAAACTTCTACAATATCTAATCTGCAGATACTAATCTGCTCCACAAAATATAACAAAATTCTTAATATTCTATACTACTAACCACAGACCAGTTTCTCTCAGATGACTTCCCACACGTACTACTGTAAAGAGAAAAATTGACGTTGTTCAACATCACCACGAGTGTGGTGAGTAACTCTGGGGTTTTCTTGGTTTATTGGTTTGTTCGTTTGTTCGTTTGTTCGTTTGTTCGTTTGTTCGTTTGTTCGTTTGTTCGTTTGTTCGTTTGTTCGTTTGTTCGTTTGTTCGTTTGTTCGTTTGTTCGTTTGTTGGTTTGTTGGTTTGTTGGTTTGTTGGTTTGTTGGTTTGTTGGTTTGTTGGTTTGTTGGTTTGTTGGTTTGTTGGTTTGTTGGTTTGTTGGTTTGTTGGTTTGTTGGTTTGTTGGTTTGTTGGTTTGTTGATTTGCTGGTTTGTTGATTTGTTGTTTTGTTGGTTTGCTGGTTGGTTGGTTTGTTGGTTTATTGGTTTGTTCGTTTGCTGGTTTCTTGATTTGTTTGTTTGTTGATTTGTTGATTTGTTGGTTTGTTGGTTTGTTGGTTTGTTCGTTAGCTGGTTTGTTGGTTTGTTGATTTGTTGGTTAATTGGTTTGTTGGTTTATTGGTTTGTTCGTTTTTTTGTTTGTTGGTTTGTTGGTTTGTTGGTTTGTTGGGATTTTTGGTTTGTTGGTTTGTTGTATGTTTATCGTGGTGAGTTGGAAATAGAAAGAGAATAGAACGAAGGAATAATATAAATAAAGCGGGGAAAATAGAGTGGTGACATCTCAGCTTTGCAGCAACAACAAACAAACGCGACAGCGTTGTTTTCTTCTGTTTATCTATACACTTACCCAACTAAACGGAGGGGTTGGTAGTAGAAATTTAAGAGAAGAATATAGATGTGAGTATTGTAAAAACCAAATTTCTTATACATTAACATACCACTTGATAGTATTGTGTTAGTGGCAGAGTAAAGCGACTATTGGATAGTGTATTGGAGTCGCTGTAAACTGGGGAGAAAATGAACGAAGCGCAGAATCAAAATGCTGGTGGTAATAATGGAGGGGAAGGTCTACAGCAACAAGACTATTCTATTTACACATGCGTGTAACTAAGTGGGGAATTGGGAAAGTTGCGATTAAACAAGGCAGGCAACAAAGCTGAGCTGATGGTACAAATACGGCAAAATGTTGCGGAACATGAGAACGCCGCAGTGTTTGTTGAGCAGCATGTTGACGAAGAAAATGATGCGCAACAGGATACTGACGATGATAATGATGTAAACAGTATGGCAACATGTTTAGGAGTAAATTCGAAAAGAAGAAAGCATGCCGCAAAAATGAAATTTACACCGAAGGAAATAATCGAGATCTTACCAGAATTTAACCCAAATGAGGAAAAGGGGCTAAGTGCTAATGAGTGGTTCAAAAAGGTAGAGAAATTAAAAGCATTTTATGGGTGGAACGATGATTTACTGTTGGTATCAATTGGGCCAAAGTTAAGGGGAGGCGCGAGGTTATGGTACGACAGCATGGATGATTTCTGTATTGTGTAGAATGATTTCACGAAACAATTCAAATGTCAATTTCTTCGGGTGAAGAATGAAGCTGATGTTCACATGGCCATGATGAACAGGAAACGAACAAATAATAAAGGTATATTGGATTATCTGGATGATATGGTATTGTTGGGAATGAGGTGTGAAATAAAGGAAATTTGCTATCATAAAATATTTCATTATGGGAATGAGAGACGAGTATTTTTATTCCTCAATTCAAAGCCAACGTATCGACAAAATAGATGAGCTGAAGGACAAAAAAACCGGGTGAATGCTGTTATCACAAAAAAACCGGGTGGTAAAACAGAAGGGGAGCTATATTTTGACGAAATCGAACCAGTACCATTCGGAACCATACATGTCGATCATCTGGGGCCGTACCGCAAAAGTAGTAAAGGAAATTTGTATGTGTTTGGAGTTTCTGATTCTTTCAGCAAATTTGTGGTGTTACGAGCAGTAAAAGCTGGATGAGCTTTTAGTTTACGAGCACTTTTACTTACGAGCAGTAAGTCCTTGATGGGAACACCAAAATGTTTGGTGTCGGATAGGGGCACAGCTTTCACCGCCAAAGCTTTTGAAACTTATTGCCGAGAACATGATATACTTCATATCAAAACAGCTGTCCGTACTCCTAGGGCGAACGGACAAATCGAGCGCGTATACCGAACTATCATTGCTTCAATCTCGTCCGCTACTGATGGTGAACGTAAATGGGATATTACGCTGAGTAACATCCAATGGGCGTTAAATACAATGAATTCGTCAGCAACTGGGCGAAGTCCTCAGGAAATTATTTTTGATTTCAGGCCACGTGATACCCTAAAAAATAAAGTAATACTCGACTTGCACGATGACATCAACAACGAAGAACCCCTTCAAAGCGAAATCAGATTGGAAGCTGCAGAGAATATCAATCGTAAACGACGTGAATGGAAAACGCGTTATGATCTCCGTCATCGCAAACCAACAATACCATATATGATGTCGATGACTTGGTTATGGTAGAGAATAATTACGCTAGTACTGGTTATTCCAGAAAACTTCAACCAAAGTATAGGGGGCCTTACATAGTTACGAAATGTCTCGGAAATGATCGCTACCTAATAGAAGACATCCCTGGTGCACCCAGAAAGGTCAGGCAATATTCTGGAGTTTATGCGTCTGATAAAATGAAGAAATGGTGTTCACTCCCACCGGATGATGACGAATTGGATGATTGTGAGCATGATGATGGAGTCGAGGACGATCCAGATTTTCAGAATGGCCGAGCTGTAAAGAGAAAAATTGACGTTGTTCAACATCACCACGAGCGTGGTGAGTAACTCTGAAGTGGAGGAGAAATGTTCACACTGAGTCAGTCATCAACGACACTCAGCAACGTAAAGAACGGTTATATGAATTTGAACTATTTTATTACTATATTTCTCGTGAATAAACTATTATATTTGTGATTGACTGAAGGTACGGTTTGTTGTCTTTATTATTTACAATTAATTAACCTCAGCTCGCCCGAACTGACACTACGAAGTCGCAAAATGGCCTCACGGTCGTGGACCTCATGAAGTGGCCCCTGGGACATGTCTAAGGAACCTTACAAACAACAACAACAACAAGATTCACTGCTTGCGACAGATAATTGTTATGGTAGCCTTATCGATGGCATTGATGGTTTGGTCATTATCAAAAAGGTGACGCACAAATTACCGAGGCCGTGTATGGAATCCTTATGCAGTTTGTTCGCGGCAATTCCCGGGAAAATGACTTTCGTCAGTCCCGGATCCGGGAATTGAAAAAAAAGTCGGGAAAATTACCCTCTATTAGGCCGTGAAGATTCGATGTTGAGTTTCTGAGTCGGAGTGGCGTGTTTAAGGTGATTTCGTGAAATCAAAGTGTTCTGCATATAAAATTTTAGTAATTAAATGTAACAAAACCGTTGAGAAGATTGTGTAAAGGAAATTAATACAATGTGATGACAGAAGTTGTTCTGTAAACATTTTTAAAAAAATTAAACTAAATGAAGAATTAAGTGAATAAAAATGAAATTTTTGTATAAATTTCAATAATTTTTTATATCTTTCAATTTTTTGTTCAATCTATTTTTCTTCTCCGAATTTTTCGGAAAATTACTTAGTTTGTAAAAATTTATTTGGATTAATAAAATATTTATGCATTAGCACATTGTAATTTTTAATGTAGCCGTTTTCGTAATTGGAGTAGTAGGCTGTCGTCATGCAATTTACACCAAGACAAAGGTGTAAAGTGACGTTTTTAAATTAAGTTTAATTCTAGTTAATGACGATCAAAATAAAACGTGTTCGGTTATAAAAAAATAAATAATAAATAAATATAAGTATGTATTGTTATAAGCTATATTTTATTTAATAATAAATTGCAAAATACGCACAACGAGTCTAAATATATAATGTATTAAATTTAAATTAACAAATATATAATAAATGTTAAAAATATAAAATAGTAAAAGTTTTCTAATTTAACGCAATTGCTATTAGATACAATGGGCCAACTCACCACGCATTAGAAGACCGAAAAAGGGGTTCACAATTGACTTGGCTCGAAGAACTGACCACAGGATCAGAACTGTTTGCCTTACGCTCATTTGCTATGGTAACCGTGACCCATAGATTTTGTTGGTGCGAAATTTTATTTGACATCGAACGAATATTTGGAATCGTGTATGAAGTTTTCGAGCGGTTTTGATGCTTCTGGCAGCACTACCGGTAGAAACATGGTTCAACGATGCTTCACCAAGCATCGGAACAGGCGATTCATTCGGTAAATTCGTCTTTGTTTAATCTCGATTAAATTCTTTGTTTGGAAAATTCGTAATACTTTCTTTGTCCAAGGTAAATTTGTATTGAAACGGTTTGTATATGCCGTTAATTTATTAGTATATAGGCAGCCAGAATTTGTAATTCCTCTCTCTTCGGTTTTCAACTTCAAAATAGCGAGATAAGAAGATGCGAACTTTCAATCCAGTCCAAAAATAATAATAGAAAAACTAAATTATTAGAATCAAATAGGTTCGATTGGACGATTGATTAGATATAATTTGGTAGAAATTTCAATTATATAAATTAACAACTCGGACTTTATTAGTCTAGCACTAAACACACGAATGAAAATAAATTTAATATAATATAGATGTAAGAACCCTACTCTTGCCAACCACAAATCTACAAAATTGGTAACAATTTATAAATTAAAGAACAAATGCAATTTTGGTAGATTTAAATAGATCATTACCTTTCATTATATATACCTTCCCAAGTACATCTCCCGTGCCTTTTTAGAAAAAATAAATGTCTAAACATCGCTGCAATAGGTCTATTATATCAAACTAGAGTGGAAGCGTAGATACTACCAGCTCGCAAGGTCTGTAAGACATCTGTCCGAGAATGTTTTCGATGTTTTCGCTTCAAACCTCCGTCGATACATCCTTTAATGGAAGCACTACTGTCAGAGCGAGTAAGACCAGCTACACGCTTTAATGACAATATGGACACATTCCAAGTCCATATTATCCATATTGGGGCCGATATGGATGCATTCCACGCAACGTTGCTCTTGACCAAGAAAGAGTTATGTAGCGTATTATGGTAGCCTTGTCTATAATATTGATAATTGTTCGTCACCCAAAATTTAAAGAGATGGCAAACAAATCAGCAATACTATACATGGAATGTTCGTTCAATTTGTTGCCTCTGGTAGCACAACTGCCAGAAGACTCCATGATTCGATGACGCTTATCATGATGATAGGAGGCATTGATATGATCGTACGTACGAGCGAATCCGAGGGGATCGGCTTCATGACGCTATCATGATAATGGGGAGGCATTGAGTATTGGGCTGGCCGAGCAAAAAATATTTTCGCACATATTTCATTTTAATATGTGCGAAAATAAAAAAAAAATTAAAGAAAAATGAAAATTATAATGAGACAAATATGAACACATTAGTAATGTTAACAAAATTAAATCGACTAGAAAAGGAATATTTTAATATAAATCATATAGTGTAATTTATATGAGATGATTGTCGATCGACAATTATTTGGGAAACAATTCTAGTTGAAAATATGATATGTGTAGATAGAAAGTTGTTAACTATGTGGTAATTGTTTTTTTAAAAAGCAGCCCCCTAAAATATTGTAATTTATATTATTATTCTCAAAAAAAATTTAATGAAACTAACAAAAAATATCATAATATAATTAATGAATAAATAATAATAAAGGTAAATCTGCCTAATATTAATTTACCAATGATAGAAAAAAAGCCAATAAAATATTAAAATTGTTTAAAAAACTTGAAATACCAACAAAAATTAAGAAAAATAAATTAGTTAAAAGAATAAGAAAGCAGAATGATTGTTAGTTAAATCGGATCATTGATCCGATTTAACAATCATTCTGCTTTCTTATGATTGTCAGCTAATGACGATGGCTTGAACATCGTGTAACCGAGAGAAAGAAGGGAAAAACAAATATTATTGTATACAAGATAAGTAAAGAGAAAAAAAAGACAGAAAAGAACACGAAAAAAGTTGAATTTATTTTTTTAAAAGTAAAAATGATTTAATTTAAGTTTTTTTTTTAACACTGATTATTGGCCTAGCCATAAGACTGTATAGTATAGGTAAGAAAAAATATATGCAGAATGAAATAAAAATAAGTAAGAAAGGAAATTTATACAATACTTTATATTTGAGATTTTCAATAGCATTAGAATACCATGCATGTGAAAAAAAAAACAAGAAATTTAATTTGTAAAAACAATTTAACTGTTTCCTTTAAATAATGTAAAACTAAACGGGAATCGAAATAGTTCTCAATTTTAATGACTATTAACTGATTAAAATATTACATTTTACAATAGAAAAAAAAGTAGCAATTACTTGAAGTAAAACTTCACTTACTGTATTAGTAACTGAAAAACAGAGAAAACAATGTAATCTAAACGAAAGTAATAGATTTAACTTGGTAAAGTAAAAAAGGAAAATGACAATGTAATATTGGTTCGGATTGTCTGATTTGGGTCAAATATATCAACCTTTACAATCGCTTTGGTTTGTAATTTGTTGCGATTGTAAAGGTAATTTCATAATGCCTCTCTCGTAGAAGACGCGATTTTCACAATCTTCTCTTGATGCCAATTTCTTATCACTAAGGAAATTTTGCAATGATAAAAAAAGATGGTAATCGCTTATAAGGAGAATACATGAAAACTTTTCAACCAAGCTCACGGAGTCTCTGGCGAGTCACTAAGGACGTGTGTAGCCTGGCGTTGTCCGTAAAAAACACAACACTTCGCCTATTGGCGAATTTTATCCGCTTCTAGTCAAACGGTTCAATTGTTGACACTATGGATCCGAATTTAGTGTTTGGTCATATGGACGCAGCTCATATTAGATGATTCCTTTCTAGTCCCACCAAATACACAGCAAAACCATCCTGGCCGTTAATCCTGGTTTCACCAGCGTTTGAGTGGCGTCACGACGCTTTGACCACGATCATTTTCGCATACGAATATTGTCGTATGTGACACATTTTTCACCCCCAGTCACCGATTTCGTTCCGTTTGACCAAGGCTTCGCAGATGGAAATTCAATCCATCATGTTTTTTCCATCAATTCGTGTTACATTTAAACATCGAGCTTCTTTTTGAATCCAGCTTTATGCTACGACAGCTAACATGCCAGTCTACCATCATTTGATAAGACATTGAGCAATGTACGAGACAAGGACAACTTTAGAACAAAATGCACAACAGACTTTTCGCATAAAATTTCCTATTGTATTTTTGTAAGCAGACCATAACAAATCCTGGAGTGAATGGTAAAACGCAGATTGATGAGATTCAAAATTTATTGAATGGGCGGTATGTAGTTTCGACTGAGACTATTTGGCGCATATTAGAGTTTTCAATGCACTTCGCATACGATAGTTTGACTTGATTGTTATTTCTCCCAAGGGAAAATGTGTCCTTCAGAAAATGATTTTAACATGAAGCAGTTTCCAATCCTTCTACAATAAAATTAATATTTGTTTTGATTTAAATATGAATTATTCGTCAGCTAACGAAGACCAGAGAATTATGGTGTGGAAAGATCAAGGAAAGAAATGAACGAACAAACTACGTTGGGCAGAGAAAGCCATTTGTCGACTGTACGATATATAGTATTTCCAAATAACATTCAATTGTGTCATTTATAGTTATTCCTATTGCGTGTTCGTGGCCCAAAGGCATTTAACGTGTTCTATTGGGTGTATAACTTAAAAATGCGGGATTGACAACAGATGGCATAACTTTTACACATGGTTTGTGTTAATAATAACTCATATGGCATTTTGGAGGTTAAACATCTGTCATTCATTCTCGATTAGTCATTGAACGAAATAGTGTAAACAACAAAGTTTTTTTTGCTTCAAAAATGTCGAATTTCGTACCAAAAAAGTCCCATTTTCGGGGACTTCTTCAATTTAAAAAAAAGTGCAGCTGAAACACATCGATTGCTCACCGAAGCTTATCCTGAATATGTTCCATCGATTTCAACGTGCGAGAGATGGTTTGTGCCGTTCAGAAGTGGTGATTTTGACACGGAAGGCAAAGAACGACCAGGTCAGCTAAAAAAGTTTGAAGATGAAGATTTGGAGGCATTACTCGACGAAGACTGTTGTCGAACTCAAGAAGAAATTGCAAAATCATTGGGAGTCACTCAAGCAGCCATTTCAAAACGTTTCAAAGCAGCAGGAGTCATCCAAAAGCAAGGAAATTGGGTCCCATATGAATTGAAGCCGAGAGACGTTGAAAGGCGATTTTGCATGTCCGAAATGCTGCTTGAACGGCAGAAAAAGAAGTCGTTTTTGAATCGAACCATTTCTGGCGACGAAAAATGGATTCATTACGACAACCCAAAGCGCAAAAAATCGTATGTAAAGCCCGGCCAACCAGCCAAATCAACGCCAAAGCCAAATATCCATGGCGCCAAGGTAATGCTCTGTATTTGGTGGGATCAGAAGGGTGTGATCTATTATGAGCTATTGAAATCGGGCCAGACGATCACAGGCGACCTCTACCGAACACAATTAATCCGTTTAAAGCGAGCATTGGCCGAAAAACGCCCGGAATAGGCGACCAGACACGAAGCCATAATTAAAATTATCTGGCAAGACCGATTAAAAATTATTTAGAAAACAGTGGCTGGGAAGTTTTGCCTCCCCCGCCTTATAGCCCAGACCTTGCCCCGTCCGACTACCATTTGTTTAGATCCATGCAAAACGCCCTCACCGGAATACGCTTCACTTCAGAACAGGGCTTCAAAAATTGGCTCGATTCATTCTTGGCCTCAAAACCGGAGCAGTTTTTTTGGCACGGAATCCATATGTTGCCAGAAAGATGGGAAAAAGTAGTGGCTTCCGATGGACAATACTTTGAATAAAATATATTGTAACAATTTTTCAAAATAAACACTCAAAGTTTGCCAAAAATTCCGCATTCTTAAGTTATACACCTAATATAATATCCAATATTAGTCGATGCATACCATTCACAGTGATTGTTTGAAAAGCGTATTGGTCTGATAGGACAAGATCCCGTGATTTTGCCACAACAGGCCGAAAAATGGGCGTGTCACGAAAAACAATCATATGGTCGATCATTAACCACCGAGAATAATGGTTTTTCAAAATATGAACATCCAAGAAAATCTTTGGTGTTATTTACGCAAACAAGAACAAAAAATAAAACAATAGTTGTATACCATTGGGCCAATTTTGCTACTCGCAAGTACTTACAAGTAGATGCCCAATGGAACGCAAAATTTATTGACAGAAATAAAATATAACCTCAAAATAGTCGACAACAATACTAAGTTTATTCAGGTTGTCATAGTGATTGTGAAGTGTAGTGAATGTGTTTCGATAACTTTTGAATTTTATAAATATTACAATGTCTAAAAATTGGTCCTATAACGAGGGCAAAGCATTAATAAATGCTTACAGGAATCGGAAGGAGGAATACTTTAAAACAAGAAATAAGAAATATTTCTGGGAAAGTATTCTGACCGATTTAGAGACGATAAATATGCTTGTTTTTAATTTTATTGGCCGCAAGTACAAATTACTTTTATTTAAAGGAAACTCCAACAACAGCGAAGAATGTGAAAGTAAAGGTTAATAGCAAGCGTAAAAACGATTCTATGACAATCTTAGAAATGAAAAGGAATTATTACGCAAATAAAGAAGAAATTCAAAAGAAAAAACTTAAATTATTTGAACAATATATTAATAAAAAAGAAAATGATAGGGCAGAAACTAGTTCTGTACTTGTAAATATATTGAATAAGTTTAATGAAGGTAATATAAAATAAGTTTAATTAAGGTATTTAATATATATAAGTTTAAATAATAATTTTTATTTTCATAAGCCAAAGAGGCATTTATTTTTAATTGAAAATGTACAATAAATATGAATTTACACAAATACATCATTGAAGTTTCAATTAATTTAACAATCCATTACTATCCATATTTTCAAACATTTTCTGCCTCGCACTGGCACCATTGTTTCAGATTCTTCGTAATTCTGTATGTTGTTGACTTCATCATCTAAATATTCTATGTCACAGAAATCATTTTCAGCAATACATATTATATTATGTAAAACACAAGCAGTAACAATACAGTTCGTGACGAAGCCTAAATTTCGACTTTCGAAAAAATGCAGCCTACCAAATCGACATTTCAGCAATCCAAACGCGTTTTCAACCATTTTAGTTGACAATCAATTTGGATTTAGGTCGGGACATTCCACGATCCACTCCGCTAACAAATTACTGTCCGATATATGCTGGTATATCAATAACAAAGAATGCATAGGTGCAATCCTTGTCGACCTTTCTGACGCCTTCACGTCAGTATGGACCGAAGGACTACTATACAAACTAATTAATTATAATTTCCCACCTCACCTGATAAAAATTATCAAAAGTGCGATTACGAATAAAACGTTCAGAATGGAAATAAATGGTTCCATACAAGATAAAGTATACCAGATAAATAATGGCCTACAACAAGGCACTGTAATATCACCAATCCTTTTCATAATATATATTAACGAACTTCTAAGCAAAATAAACAATTTACAGGGTAAAACATTTACACTTGCATTTACGGACGACATTACACTATACACCGCCGACCACAAAATAAACGATATAGAATCTAACTTACAAAACATACTCGATATTACACAAGACTTCGTTAACTCTTGGCGCCTAAGAGTCAACCATAGCAAGTGTGAATCGATACTGTTTCGGAACAAACTCGATATGTGTCACTACTCAGTTCGGAAAAATTGGAGACAATTTCGCGTTAGAACGGAGAATGGGGCGATTTACAATAATAACCCTAGTGTACGATTTCTTGGTATATGGCTAAAAAGTAACCTAAACTACTCGGAACATGTTAATAAAGCAATAGAGAAAGCAAATAAAGCATTCGGTATAGCGAACAAACTCTTTCAATCTAAACATATTATACCGAGAGTAAAAATAATAGCATATCAAGCGTTAATCAGGCCTATTTTATGCTATGGTTGCCAAATTTGGTACAACATAAGTGCATCGATAATGGAAAAAATTCGAATATTCGAAAGGAAATGCCTAAGAAAATGTCTAGGCAAACACAGAAAACCAAATTCCGAATTCAAGCACTATATTTCAAACCAAAATATATACAATTGGGCCAATATAATTAGAATAGATAATTTTATTATATCGATGTGTAGAAAACACTTCGCACGAACATCCCTCCATACAAATAATAGCTTGATAGCCCACGTTAATTATCCCAATGACCAATATATCCAATGCGGTATGAAGTCAGGTTTTATCCCACCAGAAGCCTTCATTTCCTTAGACAAAAACGGTTTCATACAAAACCCTGAAAACGTCCCCATTCTTTACCATGTTAAACGCAGAGCAACCGATAAATCAATAAAGTTTAATCCTGAAAGTCCTAACCACATAAACACACTACAATATAGCACCGCAATTTCTATTAATAACAAACACAACAGAAAATCGCAATACTGGTGGCTTGCACAAGGGTAAAAATAAAATAATGAATAAAATAGAATATAAAAAGATATAAAATAATAACATAGTAGAACTATGATCGGTCATTAGTTTGTAATATTATTAGATTTAGTTAGGTAGTTACTTCCAATTTTTAGTTTTAAGTAAAATAAAAACCATTCAAAAACAACTATGTTTTTCTAAATTTTTTATAAGTAGAATATATACACAATACGGAACTAGAAAAAGTAAGATATAATTATAATTTTTGGTAAAAACAAGTAAGAATAAATATAAATACAATGTTTAACTTAGAGCATTCCAATGTGAATCATTAAGTTAGTCTAATTATATGGTACTTCTTTAGTTTTAAGTTTCATCAGAACAAGTAATGAATAATGAATATATAATAAATAAAACTGATTACAAAAAAAAAAAAAAAAAAAAAACGCGTTTTCAACAACGATTCTTGTTGCTGAATGTAAGTAGTTGAATTTTAGTTGTTTTGCAGTTAAGTTTTCAAAATCCTTAAACGGGGCAACTAAATATCTGCTTGCACCATACGCTGAGTCTCCGAGTAGCACACCTCCTGGTATAATTATGGAATCATCCTCAGTAATACGCCTGCAAAAGCCCGATTTTCGCAGCAGCCGTGCATCGTGCATTGAACCAGGCTCACCACAGTGCACATCTATAAACTTTTTCTCGGCGTTTACAATTCCCTGCAAAAGTACACTATAATATTTTTTCCTATTGCAGTATGCTTCTTTTTCACGTTTAGGAGCATTGATTTTAATATGGGAACCATCAATAGCCCCAACAACACGTGGTACACTTTTCATAGCTGCAAATTGAATCTGGTTATTTCGCATCTCGGATGCTGTTGGCCATTTTATGTAATTGGCACTCACTTCAACAAACTATTTTACGACGCGGTATAAAATTCGATGGACACTGCTGTCTGTGGCATTGAATCTGCCTGCAATTTGTCTGTACGTTTCATTATTTGCTAGAAACCACAATGTGATGTATATTTCAACATCAAAACCAACTGCAGTACGTCCTCCATGATTTGGTCGGTGTAAAAACATACTGTATTCGGCTAAAAGAGTGTGATATTTACAAACACTTATTCGTTCAATTATTGTTTAAAATAAAAACCACATACCGATAATCCTTTCTGCGACAACTCTTGTTAATCTAAAGTGTTTCTTAAATTGCAAATCTGTGTAATTTCCAATTATATGCACATAATTTTCAACTCTACTTTTCTTAATACATGGAGGCACATCATCATCAGAATGTGATGATGATGTAGAGTCTATAAAGTCAAATAAGCTTAAATCGCTACTATCTTCAATCTCCTCAAACAATGCCATAACAACCTGTAAGGCAATCACTTAATAAATGTGTATTTATTTTTTATGTAAAAACATACAGGGTGCGCCATCTAAATGTGATCGATGGAAATATTGAATAACTTTGACAGATTTAAACCGATTGACGTCGTCGAACACATTTCGGAAAGGTTATTGCATTACAATTTTAACCATTAATCGATTCACGCCCAAAGAACGCGTGGAAATAGTGGCAATGTTCATTAAATGTAATCGTTCAGTTGTTGCAACACAGCGTGCGTGTCGTCAAAAGTATCGCTCTGCGCCTAAAAGTGACACTGCGCCTAAAAGTGACACTTGTTGCAACACAGTGTGCGTGTCGTTCTGCGCCTAAAAGTGACACTATTCGTCGCTTAGCTTCGAATTTCGAGAATCACGGGTCTGTAGCGGACCGTCCACATTCAAATCGACCACGTCCTCGACGATCAAATGAAAATATTGAAGCTGTTCAACGGAGTGTTGCAGAGAATCCTTCTGTCTCGTACCGCCGCCGGTCTCAGCAACTAAACATCAGTGGAACTACTTTGAGGAGGATTCTGAAAGATGATCTGGATATGTTTCCATAAAAAGTGCAGTTAATCCAAAGATTATTGGAAACAGACAATCCGCGACCATCGACCACATTTAGATGGCGCACCCCATACTTCACTAATATTTGATTCCATTTCTTTTCGCTTTTGCTGCACGAATAAAGTAAACATAACAAAAATATGACACTTCAACATAACCAATGAACCCGCTAATCCATCTATTGCCAGGTAGGAAACTAAGGGAAGAAGTACGACTACTCGTGCGAAATACTCATCTGTATGAGCAAGAGTATCTGCGAGTGCCTAGACGTACTTGTGAGTAGCAAAATTTTCTCAATGGTAAACAGCTAATGAAAAGCCTTAAAATAGACAAATTCTTTTCTTCAAAAAGAAAAGAAGTTATCCGCTGACGAAAGTACCTTATTTCATGACTGTACGCTTTCGTTTAGTGTCTCCTGTACAGTTAGATGGCGCACTGATCGGTCAGGCACTGTTCATCCCACTGATCGCTCTCTCCAATCAAAGAGTTTAATTCTGTCATTGGAATTGTATAAAAACAGTGCCCCTCCAGCGGAGCCTCTCTCAGTCGAATTATATTCACGCGTGAAGTAAATATTTCGGCCGAAAAAAAACTAGAGACTCGAATTTCAAGTACAGAGTATTTCTAACGTAAAGAAAAACGAGAGCGACAATAGTTTTTGTTGATTTGGAGCCTTCTCCCGTTAAGGATATAGTGCCATTGTTGACAGGCTTACGGGCACACTATGACTTATAGCAGACATCCGCCCATGGGCGTTAAATGTGCTCCAGAACATTTTACGTCAACCTGCACTAAAGTCAGAGGAGCTCCAGCAAAATTTTCACTCTATGGAGGTAGTCACCACGCGAACTACAAGATATGCACTTCCTATGAAGAGCTGAAAAAGTAGGAGTACTAGCATGTTCAACAGCCATCTCCAATAGTCATCGCAGGTATATATAATACAATATTATACGGTAAAGGCTTCTGGCATCACCGAGGGCCCACCAACAACAAACGGAAATTCCTAACCTCACCAACAGCGTCATCACAGCAACAACAAACACTTTTACAACAACTATCGGTATATATTCTACCTCCCATTCCCTCCTCAACAGATATAACATCTAGAACAAATAACATCTCTACTCATGCCCATTGTCACAGCTCGTGCAACTACCGTTACTTGCTTATTATTTTCCAAAATTTCTAATCAATCTTAAATGTCGTCTCCAACCTCTACTTCCTATATAATCCTTCTTTTTATGGTAATGCTAATAGATTGAGTTCCAAACGATAAAAACTGGATTTATTAGTACATGACAGACGCATAGACGAAGTACTAATTACAGAAATATATACTTCACATTCAGGTCCAACTTCTATATACGCGACTACACAATTTTCAGAACCCATGGTGGTATTGCCATCCTTATCCTTTTCTTTTTATTCCTATATTGCAAATTTTCTTCAATCCAGCGCTATTTCAATTGGCTGCTCCCCTGCCCTATTAACTATTGTCTCCACATATTGCCTACGAATAAACTCTATTGAATTTAGGAGTAATAGGGCTATATCGGTAGCGGCGTGGCGTTGTTTTGGCGTAGGACTTCTCTGTTGAGAGGACTTCTCTGTTGAATGAGTGAATTCGAGTACTTGGTGCGCATCAAGGGCGGGCTTTAGTCCTAGAGAGAATGTATGATATCTGACAAACAGCGGTGGAATGACAGTGTGAATGGTAAATGGACCTATGGGTTCATCTAATGTGTCAGGTTTGCTTCGGCTAGGAAGTTCGAATGTGGCCTGTTCCTAGGGTACTTAATAACCGGGCACGGAAATATGAATGAGTTTTTGTATAAGAGAGGATTGAGTCGTAGAGCAGTGTTTCTCTTCTCGTGGAGTGTGGTTTGTATGCGGATCTTAGGTAATTATCTTGGGCGCTGTCACTGCTAATGCTAGTAGAGGTTTAGATAGGCCTCGCCACAAATAGTTGGTGTAATCAGCTTGTAACTGGTTACATACTGTTAATCGCCAATCTGATTTGGCGGTGCACTAATTGAGCATATCTCAATCCCTATGGTCGTAAGCAGCCCATGGTATTATGTTTAACGATAGGTAGGCCACGTAAAATAACAGTAATTTACTGTATCATATCATAGGTGTCAAGAGTATGGGCACACTAAGGCGTACCGCCTCAATTTACCCAAGTGCGTGAAATGTGCGCGAAAACACCTGACGGCTGAGTGCACTTAAAGCAGGGAATCCCCGGTTAAATGTGTTCTTTGTAACGGCAATGCATATTTTTTTCTTTTTTTCTTCTTTTCTTCTATTTATCTTCACTGCATGATTTTTTTTTAAAGTTAAAATTTAACGTAACAAAACTAATTGATTGTTTAGGGGTAATTATAAAAATATACATTCATAAAAATATATCGTAATCGCAATAGTGAGATGGAATGTTTAAAATGCAAACATAAACGGGCCGTGTCCGAAAGTATTTCAAGTTCGAGTGTAACATAATATTTTAAGAAAATACAATTTGAAGATGCTGAAAAGAAATTGGCTATAGCCGACGGTTTATGGGCGTACCACACAGTCATGCACAATCATTCATTTATATCAATGGATTGTACGTGCAAAATAATTAGAAAATGTTACGATACTTAATTTACATGTTCTAAAACAAAATGTAGGCAATAGTTACCGATGTCTTGGCACCTTATGCAAAGCAGTTATTGGAAGAGGATCTAAATGCTGCAAATCTCGTTTCTATTTATACGGATGCAACAAACCATAAGGATATAAAGCTAATTCCAATAATAATAAGATATCTTTCGTATCAAACAGGAATACAAGTTAAAATTTTAGAAATGACAAATTTACCCGAAACATCAGATATAGTTACTAATTATATTTTGGAAGTTTTAAAAAAGCATCATTTGAATACCAAGGCACTAGGATTCTGTGCTGACAACACCAATACAAATTTTGGAGGAAAGCGCAGAAATGGGAAGAATAACATTTTCACTAAATCGAATTTGGATGGAAGAGAGCTTGTGGGAATTGGTTGTGCCGCTCATATTTTGAACAACGCCATAAAAACTGCAGCTGGCTGTCTTCCAATTGATACGCAAACTTTCATAACTAAGATTTATTTATTCTTTCATATATACACAGTGCGCGTTACTGAATTAAAAGAGTTTTGCGAATTCGTTGACATTGAATATAAGAAACTCTTGGGATACAGCGCCACACGTTGGTTGGCGTTACGGCCCACGATTGAACGTGTCATTCAAATATATCCAGCATTGAAATCTTATTTTGCTTCAAATGAAAATAGCTCCACAATTATCACAAACAATTTCGAAAATACAGAGACAGAGTCTTGGCTTTTTTTTTGTGCATAATGTGTCATCAATTTTTCACAACACTATTTTGAAAATAGAAGGACAACAGATATCTTTTATTGAAACTAGCTATATTTATAACGACTTAAAAACAAAATTAGTTGAAAGGAAAGCTAGCGTTTTCTTACCATTACAAGTGCGACAAAATTTGAAGCATCTTGAGGAAGAAGGCATTTGAAATTCTGCTATTTTCAAAGAAAAAGTGGTGAAATTTTATGATACGTGTATTCAATATCTAGAGCAGTGGTTCTTAACCGGGGTGCCAGCGGGGCGTTTTAGAAGTCTGACATTTTCATCATTTAGGGGGCGCTGTAGACGATCGAGTGAGCGTTGTGTCGTGCAAAGCAGTTTTATTGCGTCATCCACTTAGTCATCTCTGTCAATATCCGTTGAGACGGTCGCGTTCATTTCTCAGCGTTAGTGTATCAGAGTTCTTCTGTATTAAAATTATTTCTTCGGAAATTGGGCCTTATTTGAAGATCTCAGCTAAACAGAATAGGTGTCGACAATAATCTATTGACTATTTAAAATACGGTTTTGTTCCATCTCCTACAAATCGGCAATTGCCAATGTGTTTACTCTGTCAACACGTATTTTCTAACGAAGCAATGTACATTTTTTAAAGAAGCATCCCGACAAGAATAATAAAGACATATTGTACTTTCAAGAACTTAAGAAAACATTTGAAAGCCGTAATACTATCGGCAATGTTTTTAAGAAGACAACACGTCTGAATGATAAAGGACTAATGCCATCTTATGAAATAGCACAAATTATTGCAAAATGTGGTGCACCACATGTATATGGAGAAAAATTAATACTACCAGCTACACGCATTAATAATATGATCAGACAAAACCAGCACGAGATTTTGTCTTCAGTCCCATTGAGCAATGATACAGTTTCAAAAATAATATATGAGATGGCAAATGATATTGAAATTCAACTATGTGATGAACGAATTTTCATTACAATTGAATGAGAGTACTCTGCGTGATAACGAATCACTACTACTTGCTTATGTACGATTTGTGAAGAATGAAAAAATTATCGAAGAAATGGTATTTTCAAAATTACTTACTACTAACACGAATGGTTTGTCAGTACACCGAATTCTCTTTTTGCACGAATTGTTTTTACACGAATTTCATTTAACACGAGTTAAAACGAAAAAATAATTCTCTTTTTACACTAATTGTTTTGTTTTAACACGATTTTCATATTCTATGAACTTTTTTATGAATTTTTCCGACAATTTTTCTGATGAATTTGTTCCATTCTCACTCCTCACAAATATGCATTGTAACTTCGCGTTAAATTTTTCACAATTCAGTTAGATTATGTCGATTATATGAGTGGGATTCCCCGAATTATGCGTAGGGTAAAGACGTAATGTATTTTTTCCGCAATTTAGTTGGGTTTTGAGAGTTGAAAAGAAAAGACGTTTAGTTAATATGAATATAAGTAAAATAAAGTTAGTGCTCGTGTAAAGATTTATTAACTCAATAACAGGTAAGTTTTAAATAATTTTCAAATATTTGCATTATTAATATCAAAAATATTATTGGTGGCCTTAGAACAATGTCAAATAATTCACCTGTAATAAAAACGAAGAGGAAAGCGATCAGTTTAGATACTAAAATTAAAATTTTACATCAACTTGCAACAGGACAAGGTGCAACGGCTGTCGGAAAGCATTTTGGTATTCATGAAGCTACCATAAGAACGATTAAAAAAAAAATGAAACTGCGATCAGAAAATCTGTATGTTCTGGGACAAAAATAAGTGCTAAATCATCGTCTTAGTTGTCAAAGAGAAGATGGAAAAGCTTTGGTAATGTGGATTGAAGATAAATCACAAAAAAGAATACCAATAGTGTAGATAGAATTACTATCAAGCAAACAGCATTAAAAATCTATAAACGTATTAACGAAGTTGAGCCAGGCACTTTATCTCATTCAAAACAACCTGAATTTTCTGCAAGTACAGGTTGGATGATAAGTTTTCTTAAACGACATACCCTCCATAATATAAAAACTAAGGAAGAAACTGTGTCTGCAGATTTCCTTTGGCTGCCAAAGAATTTCCTCAAAAACTTAGAAAAATTATTAAAGATGGAGGATATACCCCAGATCAAGTTCGGAATGTAGATGAAAGTGGCCTTTTTTTTAGAAAAGAATGCCTAAGAGAACTTACGAGGTCATTCAACAAGTACTTAGCCTACAAAAGAAAAACGAAAATTTTGGAAAGGTGGCAATTTATTTTTCCACATAATCTCCTTCAAGCTCGATACACTTGGCCTAGCGATGCTCTAACTTTTTTAACCCGTCCAAAAAATACATTTTCTCGAGGGAAGCAAAATAGGCCTCCGTGGCGACGATGACCTCCTCATTCGACCCAAATCTATTCCCGGCGAGTGATTTTTTCCAATTTGGCCATGGCGACGGCGGAGGTGTGAGCCGGCGCGTTGTCGTCTTCGCAAAGACGACAACGCGCCGGCTCACACCACTTTTTTCTTCGCAAAGCGGGGCCGCTTTTTCTTCAATTCGACGTCAAATCGGCCCAATAAGTCAGCATAGTAGCGCTCCGTGATTGTTTTACCCTTCTCGAGGTAATCGATGTGGATCACACCTTGTGAATCCCAGAAAACGGTGGCAATCCCAGAAAACGGTGGCCATCACCTTTCCGGCCGATCGAACAGTCTTCGCCTTCTTCGGAGCACGTTCGCCGGGTGAAGTTCACTGTTTCGACTGTTCCTTGGTCTCTGGTGTGTACCAGTGAATCCATGTTTCGTCGACGGTCACGAAACGACGCAAGAACTCCGCTGGATTGCGCTGAAACAGCGCCAAACACGTCACCAATGTGATCTCACGGTTGCGCTTGTTTTCCGGTGTGAGCAAACGCGGCACCCATCGCGCCGACAGCTTTCTCATGCCCAGTTCTTCGTGTAGAATACGATGCACCGTTCCTACTGCGATGCCCACAGTCTCAGCTATCTCTTGAACCTTTAATCGACGGTCTGCCAACACGAGATCGTAGACTTTTTTAACGTTTTCCTCCGTAGAAGCCATTTTCGTTGAACCAATTCTTGACGGTCGCCATCGAAGGAGAAGAGTCACCATACACAGCATCCAAGCGATCTTTGATTTCGCTGCGCGTTTTCCCTTCCAAAAACAAGAATCTTATCACCGAACGATATTGTTCTTTTTCCATTTTTATGCAACCGACCGACACGCTCGCTTTCAAAGGCTCTCAAAACAAAACTAATGAAGGGAATCGACTGAAACTTTGACAGTAGGCTACTAAAAGAATGCACTGCACGATGGTAAATATCTTTTGTGACAGCAGTTCCATCGGGCGGTGAGGCTAAGTACTTGTTGAATGACCCTCGTATGTTCCAAAATCGCAGAAAAGTGCCAGTGGTTTTCAAGTAGCAAAGAACCGTGCAACAGAACGTATGTTAAAACCACTGCTAGTAAATCGCGCCTTAAGACTACGCTCGATGAATTGCCAATTCACTGGACAGCAAACGAAAAGGCCTGGGTGACCAGTGCAATCTTCACAGAATAGTTTCAGAAATACTTCATCCCAGAAGTTAGACGCTACATAAATGCAAAATGTCTAGAATTTAAAGTTCTTTTAATTCTAGACAATGCACCTGGCTATCTAGTCTTGGAACACCCAAATGTGCAATTTTGTTTTCTTCCGCCTAATACTACATCTTTAATACAACGTCTAGACCAAGGGATAATTGCTACTTTTAAAACGTACTACATAAAACGTTCATTCGAATACGTGCTAGACAAACTACATATAGCTGAACTCATGTTGGAAAAAAATAGAAGGCCAAACTTTTCGACATCTTCAACTTGGGTACCGTGTAGCATCAAGGGCCTCTCACAGGTGGCGCCGATACACATCAATTTGGTCTTCTTGATGTTGATTCTCATCCCCACTTCTTCGGCGTTGGAGGCCAGAACATTCAGTTTCTCCTGAATGCGGCTTTCATCGAACAACCCGAATAGGTACCTGGAACGTGCAGACTCTCTGCCAAACTTCTCGACTGGCGCAAGCTGCCTCCGAAATGCGACGCTACAACCTCGACATCCTCGGAATCTCCGAGACAAGGTGGAAACATCAAGGAACCCTCACAACGCAGACGGGTCAACACTTCATCTAAGCAACGACAGCGGCCACCACTGTGAAGTCGGATTGATCCTATCAGCCAACGCAGAGATCTCTCATGGGCTACAAACCGGTCTCCGACCGCCTTCTGACAGCCAGGTTCCACTCGAAGTTCCAAAACATCACCATCGTGCAGTGCTATGCCCCAACCGAAGTAGATGATGGCGCCAACAAAGAAGCCTTCTACCACCAACAAGAGACGTGTATTCAATCTGCCCCGAAGAGCGACATTAAAATTGTCATGGGCGACTTTAACGCTAAAGTAGGCCAGGACAACACTGATCTTCGCTCGGTCATTGGAACACACAGCCTCAACGCAAAGGGAAACGACAACGGGAACCGTCTCACTAACCTCTGCTCAGCTCAGCAACTCTTCATCGGTGGCACCAAGTTTCCTCATAATAACATCCACAATTACACCTGGCAGTCTCCGCATCGTGTGACCCGCAACCAGATAGACCACACCCTGATAAGCAAAAAATTCTTCGGATCGCTCGTGGACGTCAAGACAATCCGAGGAGCTGACATATACAGCGACCATCAGCTGTTACTTGGGGTGGTCAAACTAAGGCCTGCGGCAACTAAACAACAAGGTCGCGCAGAACGCCGGCACGATATCCAACGCCTGCAGAATCCAGAGACAGCCGAGATATTTGCGAACAAGCCGGAAGAAGTGAGCCACAATGCCGAAAGGCTGACATGGCCTTCTCTACTGCGCAAACTAAAGTCCGCAGCAGAGGAAGCAACGGGCTTTCGGAACTACAAGAGGAAAGAGTGGATCCGCGAGTCAACCTGGACTCAAATAGAGGAACGAAGAAAGCTGAAAGGTCTACTCCAAACTGCTCAAACCCGCGAGGAAAGGCACCATCTACAGACAAGGTACAACCTTGTTCAAGAGATGGTCAAACGCATGGTAAGGGATGACAAGAGGAACTACTTCAACGGAATAGCCAGCGAAGCAGAAGCCGCTGCACACCGGAGCGACCATCCTCCTCCTCCAGTGATGCGCAGAAACCCACGAAGATCCATCCCAACAACACCGCCCACTATTATGGAGATCACAACAGCAGTCAACAAGCTCAAGAACAGCAAAGCACCCGGACCTGACAACCTGGCCCCAGAGGTTCTGAAGTTTGACCCGCCACCCCTGGCCTCGCTGTTGCATCCTATAATCGCAGAAGCCTGGACACAATGCCACTTCCCGGACAGCTGGAAAGAAGGAGTAATTATCACCATCCCGAAGAAAGGTGATCTTGGCGATTGCAGAAACTGGAGGAGAATCACTCTGCTGAACACCAACAGTTGAAACTGCCCTTCGCAACGAGCCGTCTGGCTTTAGACCAAACCACTCCTGTGTTGATCACATCAACAGTCTAAGAATGATCATTGAACAGTCGAACGAATGGAACAGCCCGCTCTATCTTCTCTTCGTTGACTTCGAAAGAACCTTCGACATGATTTCTCGCGACGCCATCTGGAGTGCTCTGGCTGAACTAGGCATCTCACAGACCATCATCGATCTCACACGAGAACTATACCGTGAGGCCCCGTGTAGAGTGCGCTTCAAAGGACGAAACAGCGATCCATTCAACATCTCGAGAGGAGTCAGGCAGGGTTGCGTAATATCGCCTATCCTCTTAATAATCGCCCTAGACCTAGTCCTTCAACGCACTAACAACACAGCCAGCAACGGTATCCAGTGGACACTGCGTGAGAAGCTCCACGACCTGGACTACGCCGACGACATAAAAGTAATCTTTATTTAAAGGAGACTCCAACAACAGTGGAAAACGTTGAAGTGAAATGGCGAACTCTCTACCGGGCCTTCAAAAGTGCGAAGGACAGAGGTACAGGGACGAGAACGTCCAAGTTTATGTATCTGGAGGACATGGAGGCTATATTCCACAATGACGCAGGAATATCGTCACCACATACAGCCACTGCCGGAGTAGAAACTTCTACAACAGCCGCACCTATGCTAAGAAGGGAACGTTTATCGGTATCGTCGACATCAAGTGTGCCTGAAAGCAATGGCGAAGGGAAGAGAAAGTTTAGAAGCCAATGTGAGGGAATGATGGAAATGAAGAAGAATTACTACGCAGAGAAATTAGCAGTAAGAAAAGAAAACCTTGAATTAAAAAAAGAAAAACTTGAAGTGTTGAAAGAGCACATCGCGAGAACCGATGCTGCTCTGCTAAATATTTTAAATAAGCTGAATTAAGATATTCTATATACAGTGACGAGCAAAAGTGAACAAGTAAATTGTACTTTAAGCAAGATGTTCATATTATAGTCGTTCTGTTATAGATATTAAAAAAAATTTTTTTACGTTTTGTTGGTATTTTATTAAGCTTAATTAATAATTTAGTTGTTACACTCGACTATTAGAGGAATATTGGAGTCGTTGCATTATGAAGAAAATTTCTGAAATAATTAAACAAAAAATAGTTTTTTTGTTGAAAAGCGGAGAAAGTAGTCGTGAAATTTCTCGAGTTTGCAAAGTGTCGCAAACAACCGTACTAAACGTGAAAAAAACCCAGAAATTAACGGTACCAGCGGTGAAATATGGCCGAAAAACACTTTTGACGGACCGAGATGCAAGAGTAATGGAGCGACAATTACGATCCTGCCAGGTGAAGACGCCAAGGGAGGCCTCCATTAATGAGCGAGTGGACAGCTAGAAGGGCTCTCAAAAGAATTGGTATGGTGGCATGCCAGAAGCTTAAAAAGCCTAGCCTCTCAACAAAAAAATATAAAGGCAAGATTAACTTGGGCTAGAGCGCATAAAAATTGGGGGGTCGATGAGTGGAAGAAGGTAATTTGGTCTGATGAAACCAAAATAAATCGAGTTAACTCAGACGGGAGATCATATTATTGGAAAAAACCCGGAGAATCCCTAAAGCCCTACCAGGTTAAAAGCACTTTAAAACATGGTGGTGGGTGCATTATGACTTGGGGATGTTTCACATGGTGGAATACGTGTCCACTTGTAAAAATAGAGGGAATAATGAATAAGGAGTATTATTTAAACTTATTAAAATCGAATTTGATTCCCTTCGTCGAGAAATGTGCGTACAATGAGCAGGATCTCGTATTTCAGCAAGATGGAGATCCAAAGCACACAGCAAAAATTGTAAAAACTTGGCTCCAAGAACAAAAATTTTCGACCATGCTATGGCCTGCACAAAGTCCGGATTTAAATCCAATTGAGAATTTGTGGGCAATTGTGAAACGGAAGCTGGCTGAACATCAAACTCTACCCAAAAATTTCGAAGAATTATGGCATCGGATTGAGGGGGAGTGGAAGAAAATTCCAAAGGAAATAATCCAAAATTTAGTTGAGAGCATGCCCAGGAGGGTTTCCGAAGTTTTAAAAAAAAAGGGCTATGGACCAAATATTAAATACCATAAAAAATACATATTATATTAACCATTCTATTAACATACACAAAACGTGCATATATGAACAAGTACAATTTTGGTTATTTTTTTTATATAATTTCTATCAGATAAGTAGTTTTATTAATTTTGTTAAAAAACGTAAATTTTTTTTTTTTAATATCTATAACAGGACGACTATAATATGAACATCTTGCTTAAAGTACAATTTACTTGTTCACTTTTGCTTGTCACTGTATATATGATACATAAATTACTTTTTTTTGTAAGCCAAGGAGGCGTTTATTTATGAGTATTATTCAATAAATATGAATTTACACATATATGTACATCATTGAAGTTTCAATTAATTTAACAATCCATTACTATCCATATTTTCAAACATTTGCTGCCTCGAACGTGCACCATTGTTGCTGTCTATTCCTTCAGATTCTGCGTTATTCCATATGTTGTTGACTTCATTATCTAAATATTCTATATCACAGAAATCATTTTCACTAACACATATATTATGTAAAACACAAGCAACAACAATGCAGTTGGTGACAAAGCAGGATTGATTTTAATATGGGAACCATCAATAGCTCCAACAACACATGGTACACCTTTCATAGTTTAGAATTGGATCTGGTTATTTTGCATTTCGGATGCTGTTGGCCATTTTATGTACTTGGGACTCACTTCGACAAGCCATTTCACGACGTGGTATAAAATTCGATGGACAGAGCTTTCTGTAACATCAAATATGTCTCCAATTTGTCTGTACGTTTCAGTATTTGCCAGAAACCACAATGTTATATATATTTCAACATCAGCACCAACTGCAGTACGTCCTCCATGCCTTCGACGGTGTCTTACAACAGTAAAATAAAACCTCACAATAGTCAACAACAAGAGTAAGTTTATTGAAATTGTGTTCGGTGCAAGTTTTAAATTAATTATTAAAAATTTTAGATACATAAGAATGAGTAAGAATTGGACTTACAACGAGGGAAAGGCATTGATAAGTGCTTATGCCAACAGAAAGGAGGAATATTGCAAAACGAGGAAGAAGGCACACTTTTGGGGAAATATATTGACGGACTTGGAGGCGTTGAATGCTCTGGTATGTAATAATAAAAATTTAATTACATTGTCCGCAAGTGTAGATAACCATATTACTTTTATTCAAAGGCGACGCCAACAACAGCACAGCAGGTTGAAGTGAAACCTTGTACCGGGCATACTAAAATGCTAAAGACAGAGGTACAGGGTCAAGTCCTTCGAAGTTTCTCTACCTAAACGATATGGACAATATATTCCGCAGTAACCCGATAATATCGTCACCGCATTCTATGTCCGTGAGATCAACTTAAACAGCAGTACCTTCGTCTCCATCAGAAACCGCAACAACAGAGCCTCCATTAGCGGCAACATGTTCAACGGATGTGTCTGATGCTGAAACGGCAAGGAAGGGAAAAGTGGAGAGGAAAGGTAAAAAGGGCTATTATGTCAATAAATTGAAACTACAAAGCCAGTATAACGCGGCCAAATTAGAATTAAGAAAAAAAAATGAATTATTAGAGCAATATTTAATTAAAAAAGAGAACGATAGGGCTGAAAGAGATGCTACTCTTACAAGTATATTAAATAAGTTAAGGTATCATATTTTGTATTCATAAGTTAAGTTAAGGTATTTATATATGATAATGTTTATTTTTTTGTAGCCAAGGAGGCATTTATTTTTAATTAAAAATGTTACAATAAATATGAATTCACACAAAACCATTATTGAAGCTTGAATTAATTTAACAATCCACTACTATCCATATTTTCAAACATTTGCTGCCTCGCACGTTCACCATTGTTGCTGTCAATTCCTCCAGATTCTGTGTAATTCATTGTATTGTTGACTTCATTATCGAAATATTCTAAGTCACAGAAATCATTTTCACCAATACATATATAATGTAAAACACAAGCAGCAACAATGCAGTTGGTGACAAAGCCTAAATTTCGACTTTCGAAAAAATGCAACCTACGAAATCGACATTTCAGCAACCCAAAAGCCTTTTCAACAACAATTCTTGTTGCTGAATGTAAGTAGTTGAATTTTACTTGTTTTGCAGTTAAGTTTTGAAAATCCTTAAACGGGGGAATTAAATATCTGCTTGCATCATACGCTGAGTCTCCAAGTAGCACACCTCCTGGTATAATTATGGACTCATCCTCAATAATGCTCCTGTAAAAGCTCGATTTTTGTAGAAGCCGTGCATCGTAAATTAAATAAATTAATATCATCAATATCAACAAAGTTCACAGTATTAATAGATATATTCGAACAGAGTGGACATGGATTTTAAAAACTGAGTCAACTTCACTTATTTGTGTAATTACTATTAGTTGACGTAAACAAATGTATTGAATATTCCAAGGCGTACTCGTTCAAAACCGCCATAACAGATAATCTGAAATCTGCAGTTGCTGCTATATTCAATTGAATTTTAGTAGATAAATAAAATTAGTGTTTATATTAATAATATATAATTATGAATATAATCTTTCATAAAAAAACATAATAAATGAGAAATTAATATTTTAAAAGAGGAATACTCTTTTATTTAAATTTAATAAATTAATATCATCAATATCAACAAAGTTCACAGTATTAATAGATATATTTGTATACGCATAAACATACGATTTATGAAAATGGTTTTTAAAAAATACCGCGTCAATCGTTCCTGTTATTTTGCAAATGTGTGCGTTTTTATGGATGAACTTTAAAAATAATCGAACAGATTTATTTTGTAGGGGCCTATATAATATAAGATTTTAGACAAATTCGAATCAAGAGAAAATAGTTCGCTTTAGAAATTTTGTTAGGCTGTCAAAAACTATTTTATCACTCAATTAAGTATTTACATTTTTTGTAAATAAATTTTACAACAAGTAGTCAGAAGTATTAGGCGTTTTCCTTTGGACCAATTTTATTAGTCCGGAGTAGATGAGCAAAGGAAAGCCAAATTCTAAACTCTAGTAAAACATAACCTCAAAACAGTCAGCAACAATCTGACAATGCTTATTGTACTTGTGAACGTGAAGTGGCGTGGGTGTGTTGCGGACAACGTTTAGATAAAATGAGCAAAAATTGGACATACATATAACGAGGGGAAGGCATTTATAGAAGTTTATGCCAACCGAAAGGAGGAGTACCCAAAAACGAAGAAGAAGGTACATTTTTGGGACAATATCTTGACGGATTTGGAGGCATTAAATGTTCTGGTATGTATTAATAAAAATTAAATTCCATTGTCCGCAAGTACAGATAAGCATATTACTTTTATTTAAAGGAGACTCCAACAACAACGGAGAACGTTCGAATTAAATGGCGAACTCTCTACCATTGAAAAAGGAAAAACTTCAAGTAAAAAAAGAGAAAGTTGAAGTATTGAAAGACCACATCGCGAGAGCAGATGCTGCTGTGGTAGTGATTTTAAATAAGCTGAACTAACATATTCTATATATGCCAAAAATATATTAATTTAATTTTTATAAGCCAAGGAGGCGTTTATTTATAAGTAGTATAATAAATTTGAATTCGCACAAAAACATTATTGAAGCTTAAATTAATCTAACAATCCACTACTATCCATTTTTTGAAACAATTCCTGCCTCGCACGTGCACCACTGTTGGTGTCATTTCCTCCAGATCCTGTGTAATTCTGTGTGTTGTTGTAATCATCTAAATATGCTATATTGCAGAAATCATTTTCACTAATGCATATATTATGTAAAACGCAAGCAGAAACAATGCAGTTGGTGACGAACCCTAAATTTGTAGTTTCGAAAAAATGCAAACTACGAAATCAACCTTTCAGCAATCCGAACGCGTTTTCTACAACGATTCTTGTTGATGAGTGCAAGTAATTGAATTTTAGTTGCTTTTCCGTTAAGTTTCCGAAGTCCTTAAACGGCGGAACTAAATATGTGGTGGCACCGTACGCTGAATCTCCAAGTAGTACACCTCCTGGTATAATTATGGATTCATCCTCAGTAATACGCCTGCCAAACGTCGACTTTCGTAGAAGCCGCGCATCGTGCATCGATCCAGGTTCACCACAGTACACATCTATAAATTTTTTCTCGGCGTTTACAATTCCCTGCAAAAGCACACTACAAAATTTTTTCCTATTGTAGTATGCTGGTTTGACACGTTTAGGAGGATTGACTTTAATATGGGAACCATCAATAGCCCCAACAACATCTGGCACACCTTTCATAGCTGCGAATTCAATCTGGTTATTTCGCATTTCGGATGTAGTTGGCCATTTTATGTACTTGGGACTCACTTTGACAAGCCATTTCACGACGCGGTATAAAATTCGATGGACAGAGCTTTCTGTTACATTAAATCTGTCTCCAATTTGTCGGTACGTTGTAGTATTTGCCAGGAACCACAATGTATATTTCAACAGCAGCACCAACTGCAGCACGCCTTGGACGGTGTAAAAACATACTGTATTCACCTAAAAGAGTGCGATATTTACAACACTTATTCCTTAAATTATTGTTTCAAATGAAAAGCACATAACAATAACCGTCACTGCGACAACTCTTGTCAATCTGAAGTGTTTCTTAAATTCAACATCTGCGTACTTCACAATTATATTTGTATAATTTTCAACACTAGTTCTCTTCATGCATGGGGGCTCATCATCATCAGAATCTGATGTCTCGCTTGACTCTGAGGAATCTGATGTCTCGCTTGACTCTGAAGAATCACATAAAAGTAAATTTTTCCTACCTTCCAGAACGTGTAACAATTCCATAGCAATCTGTAAAGCAGTCAGTTTATAAATTTGCAATTATTTTTTATGTAAAAACTCACTCGATTAATATTTGACTCCATTTCTCTTCACTTTTTCTGCACGAATAAAGTAAACATTACAAAAATATGACACTTCAACATAACCAACAAACCCGCAAAAATCGGGTTTTTTCACTTTAGCAACTAGAATCCACCTAACGTTAATTGTATGCGTAACTCTCCGTTCGAAGTGGTCGTTCGTTCGAGGTGGACTAGATGATGACAGCTACAACTAGTCCGGACTACTAAAATTGGTCCAAAGGAAAACGCCTATTATATTTTTAGAATGGCTCTAAATATACAATACTTATAAATATTTAGTCAGTCGGACTAGGTATTTCGAACAGAGTGGACATGGATTTTAAAAACTGAGTCAACTTCACTTATTTGTGTAATTACTATTAGTTGACGTAAACAAATGTATTGAATATTCCAAGGCGTACTCGTTCAAAACCGCCATAACAGATAATCTGAAATCTGCAGTTGCTGCTATATTCAATTGAATTTCAGTAGATAAATAAAATTAGTGTTTATATTAATAATATATAATTATGAATATAATCTTTCATAAAAAAACATAATAAATGAGAAATTAATATTTTAAAAGAGTAATACTCTTTTATTTAAATTTAATAAATTAATATCATCAATATCAACAAAGTTCACAGTATTAATAGATATATTTGTATACGCATAAATAAAAATACGATTTATGAAAATGGTTTTCAAAAAATACCGCGTCAATCGTCGTACCGCATCAATCGTTCCTGTTATTTTGCAAATGTGTGCGTTTTTATGGATGAACTTTAAAAATAATCGAACAGATTTATTTTGTAGGGGCCTATATAATATAAGATTTTAGACAAATTCGAATCAAGAGAAAATAGTTCGCTTTAGAAATTTTGTTAGGCTGTCAAAAACTATTTTATCACTTAGTTAAGTATTTACATTTTTTGTAAATAAATTTTAGAACAAGTAGTCATAGAAGTATTATATTTTTAGAATGGCTCTAAATATACAATACTTATAAATATTTAGTCAGTCGGACTAGGTATTTCGAACAGAGTGGACATGGATTTTAAAAACTGAGTCAACTTCACTTATTTGTGTAATTACTATTAGTTGACGTAAACAAATGTATTGAATATTCCAAGGCGTACTCGTTCAAAACCGCCATAACAGCTAATCTGAAATCTGCAGTTGCTGCTATATTCAATTGAATTTCAGTAGATAAATAAAATTAGTGTTTATATTAATAATATATAATTATGAATATAATCTTTCATAAAAAAACATAATAAATGAGAAATTAATATTTTAAAAGAGTAATACTCTTTTATTTAAATTTAATAAATTAATATCATCAATATCAACAAAGTTCACAGTATTAATAGATATATTTGTATACGCATAAATAAAAATACGATTTATGAAAATGGTTTTAAAAAAATACCGCGTCAATCGTCGTACCGCATCAATCGTTCCTGTTATTTTGCAAATGTGTGCGTTTTTATGGATGAACTTTAAAAATAATCGAACAGATTTATTTTGTAGGGGCCTATATAATATAAGATTTTAGACAAATTCGAATCAAGAGAAAATAGTTCGCTTTAGAAATTTTGTTAGGCTGTCAAAAACTATTTTATCACTTAGTTAAGTATTTACATTTTTTGTAAATAAATTTTAGAACAAGTAGTCATAGAAGTATTATATTTTTAGAATGGCTCTAAATATACAATACTTATAAATATTTAGTCAGTCGGACTAGGTATTTCGAACAGAGTGGACATGGATTTTAAAAACTGAGTCAACTTCACTTATTTGTGTAATTACTATTAGTTGACGTAAACAAATGTATTGAATATTCCAAGGCGTACTCGTTCAAAACCGCCATAACAGATAATCTGAAATCTGCAGTTGCTGCTATATTCAATTGAATTTCAGTAGATAAATAAAATTAGTGTTTATATTAATAATATATAATTATGAATATAATCTTTCATAAAAAAACATAATAAATGAGAAATTAATATTTTAAAAGAGTAATACTCTTTTATTTAAATTTAATAAATTAATATCATCAATATCAACAAAGTTCACAGTATTAATAGATATATTTGTATACGCATAAATAAAAATACGATTTATGAAAATGGTTTTAAAAAAATACCGCGTCAATCGTCGTACCGCATCAATCGTTCCTGTTATTTTGCAAATGTGTGCGTTTTTATGGATGAACTTTAAAAATAATCGAACAGATTTATTTTGTAGGGGCCTATATAATATAAGATTTTAGACAAATTCGAATCAAGAGAAAATAGTTCGCTTTAGAAATTTTGTTAGGCTGTCAAAAACTATTTTATCACTTAGTTAAGTATTTACATTTTTTGTAAATAAATTTTAGAACAAGTAGTCATAGAAGTATTATATTTTTAGAATGGCTCTAAATATACAATACTTATAAATATTTAGTCAGTCGGACTAGGTATTTCGAACAGAGTGGACATGGATTTTAAAAACTGAGTCAACTTCACTTATTTGTGTAATTACTATTAGTTGACGTAAACAAATGTATTGAATATTCCAAGGCGTACTCGTTCAAAACCGCCATAACAGATAATCTGAAATCTGCAGTTGCTGCTATATTCAATTGAATTTCAGTAGATAAATAAAATTAGTGTTTATATTAATAATATATAATTATGAATATAATCTTTCATAAAAAAACATAATAAATGAGAAATTAATATTTTAAAAGAGGAATACTCTTTTATTTAAATTTAATAAATTAATATCATCAATATCAACAAAGTTCACAGTATTAATAGATATATTTGTATACGCATAAATAAAAATACGATTTATGAAAATGGTTTTAAAAAAATACCGCGTCAATCGTCGTACCGCATCAATCGTTCCTGTTATTTTGCAAATGTGTGCGTTTTTATGGATGAACTTTAAAAATAATCGAACAGATTTATTTTGTAGGGGCCTATATAATATAAGATTTTAGACAAATTCGAATCAAGAGAAAATAGTTCGCTTTAGAAATTTTGTTAGGCTGTCAAAAACTATTTTATCACTTAGTTAAGTATTTACATTTTTTGTAAATAAATTTTAGAACAAGTAGTCATAGAAGTATTATATTTTTAGAATGGCTCTAAATATACAATACTTATAAATATTTAGTCAGTCGGACTAGGTATTTCGAACAGAGTGGACATGGATTTTAAAAACTGAGTCAACTTCACTTATTTGTGTAATTACTATTAGTTGACGTAAACAAATGTATTGAATATTCCAAGGCGTACTCGTTCAAAACCGCCATAACAGATAATCTGAAATCTGCAGTTGCTGCTATATTCAATTGAATTTCAGTAGATAAATAAAATTAGTGTTTATATTAATAATATATAATTATGAATATAATCTTTCATAAAAAAACATAATAAATGAGAAATTAATATTTTAAAAGAGTAATACTCTTTTATTTAAATTTAATAAATTAATATCATCAATATCAACAAAGTTCACAGTATTAATAGATATATTTGTATACGCATAAATAAAAATACGATTTATGAAAATGGTTTTAAAAAAATACCGCGTCAATCGTCGTACCGCATCAATCGTTCCTGTTATTTTGCAAATGTGTGCGTTTTTATGGATGAACTTTAAAAATAATCGAACAGATTTATTTTGTAGGGGCCTATATAATATAAGATTTTAGACAAATTCGAATCAAGAGAAAATAGTTCGCTTTAGAAATTTTGTTAGGCTGTCAAAAACTATTTTATCACTTAGTTAAGTATTTACATTTTTTGTAAATAAATTTTAGAACAAGTAGTCATAGAAGTATTATATTTTTAGAATGGCTCTAAATATACAATACTTATAAATATTTAGTCAGTCGGACTAGGTATTTCGAACAGAGTGGACATGGATTTTAAAAACTGAGTCAACTTCACTTATTTGTGTAATTACTATTAGTTGACGTAAACAAATGTATTGAATATTCCAAGGCGTACTCGTTCAAAACCGCCATAACAGCTAATCTGAAATCTGCAGTTGCTGCTATATTCAATTGAATTTCAGTAGATAAATAAAATTAGTGTTTATATTAATAATATATAATTATGAATATAATCTTTCATAAAAAAACATAATAAATGAGAAATTAATATTTTAAAAGAGTAATACTCTTTTATTTAAATTTAATAAATTAATATCATCAATATCAACAAAGTTCACAGTATTAATAGATATATTTGTATACGCATAAATAAAAATACGATTTATGAAAATGGTTTTAAAAAAATACCGCGTCAATCGTCGTACCGCATCAATCGTTCCTGTTATTTTGCAAATGTGTGCGTTTTTATGGATGAACTTTAAAAATAATCGAACAGATTTATTTTGTAGGGGCCTATATAATATAAGATTTTAGACAAATTCGAATCAAGAGAAAATAGTTCGCTTTAGAAATTTTGTTAGGCTGTCAAAAACTATTTTATCACTTAGTTAAGTATTTACATTTTTTGTAAATAAATTTTAGAACAAGTAGTCATAGAAGTATTATATTTTTAGAATGGCTCTAAATATACAATACTTATAAATATTTAGTCAGTCGGACTAGGTATTTCGAACAGAGTGGACATGGATTTTAAAAACTGAGTCAACTTCACTTATTTGTGTAATTACTATTAGTTGACGTAAACAAATGTATTGAATATTCCAAGGCGTACTCGTTCAAAACCGCCATAACAGATAATCTGAAATCTGCAGTTGCTGCTATATTCAATTGAATTTCAGTAGATAAATAAAATTAGTGTTTATATTAATAATATATAATTATGAATATAATCTTTCATAAAAAAACATAATAAATGAGAAATTAATATTTTAAAAGAGGAATACTCTTTTATTTAAATTTAATAAATTAATATCATCAATATCAACAAAGTTCACAGTATTAATAGATATATTTGTATACGCATAAATAAAAATACGATTTATGAAAATGGTTTTAAAAAAATACCGCGTCAATCGTCGTACCGCATCAATCGTTCCTGTTATTTTGCAAATGTGTGCGTTTTTATGGATGAACTTTAAAAATAATCGAACAGATTTATTTTGTAGGGGCCTATATAATATAAGATTTTAGACAAATTCGAATCAAGAGAAAATAGTTCGCTTTAGAAATTTTGTTAGGCTGTCAAAAACTATTTTATCACTTAGTTAAGTATTTACATTTTTTGTAAATAAATTTTAGAACAAGTAGTCATAGAAGTATTATATTTTTAGAATGGCTCTAAATATACAATACTTATAAATATTTAGTCAGTCGGACTAGGTATTTCGAACAGAGTGGACATGGATTTTAAAAACTGAGTCAACTTCACTTATTTGTGTAATTACTATTAGTTGACGTAAACAAATGTATTGAATATTCCAAGGCGTACTCGTTCAAAACCGCCATAACAGATAATCTGAAATCTGCAGTTGCTGCTATATTCAATTGAATTTCAGTAGATAAATAAAATTAGTGTTTATATTAATAATATATAATTATGAATATAATCTTTCATAAAAAAACATAATAAATGAGAAATTAATATTTTAAAAGAGGAATACTCTTTTATTTAAATTTAATAAATTAATATCATCAATATCAACAAAGTTCACAGTATTAATAGATATATTTGTATACGCATAAATAAAAATACGATTTATGAAAATGGTTTTAAAAAAATACCGCGTCAATCGTCGTACCGCATCAATCGTTCCTGTTATTTTGCAAATGTGTGCGTTTTTATGGATGAACTTTAAAAATAATCGAACAGATTTATTTTGTAGGGGCCTATATAATATAAGATTTTAGACAAATTCGAATCAAGAGAAAATAGTTCGCTTTAGAAATTTTGTTAGGCTGTCAAAAACTATTTTATCACTTAGTTAAGTATTTACATTTTTTGTAAATAAATTTTAGAACAAGTAGTCATAGAAGTATTATATTTTTAGAATGGCTCTAAATATACAATACTTATAAATATTTAGTCAGTCGGACTAGGTATTTCGAACAGAGTGGACATGGATTTTAAAAACTGAGTCAACTTCACTTATTTGTGTAATTACTATTAGTTGACGTAAACAAATGTATTGAATATTCCAAGGCGTACTCGTTCAAAACCGCCATAACAGCTAATCTGAAATCTGCAGTTGCTGCTATATTCAATTGAATTTCAGTAGATAAATAAAATTAGTGTTTATATTAATAATATATAATTATGAATATAATCTTTCATAAAAAAACATAATAAATGAGAAATTAATATTTTAAAAGAGTAATACTCTTTTATTTAAATTTAATAAATTAATATCATCAATATCAACAAAGTTCACAGTATTAATAGATATATTTGTATACGCATAAATAAAAATACGATTTATGAAAATGGTTTTAAAAAATACCGCGTCAATCGTCGTACCGCATCAATCGTTCCTGTTATTTTGCAAATGTATGCGTTTTTATGGATGAACTTTAAAAATAATCGAACAGATTTATTTTGTAGGGGCCTATATAATATAAGATTTTAGACAAATTCGAATCAAGAGAAAATAGTTCGCTTTAGAAATTTTGTTAGGCTGTCAAAAACTATTTTATCACTCAGTTAAGTATTTACATTTTTTGTAAATAAATTTTAGAACAAGTAGTCATAGAAGTATTATATTTTTAGAATGGCTCTAAATATACAATACTTATAAATATTTAGTCAGTCGGACTAGGTATTTCGAACAGAGTCGACATGGATTTTAAAAACTGAGTCAACTTCACTTATTTGTGTAATTACTATTAGTTGACGTAAACAAATGTATTGAATATTCCAAGGCGTACTCGTTCAAAACCGCCATAACAGATAATCTGAAATCTGCAGTTGCTGCTATATTCAATTGAATTTCAGTAGATAAATAAAATTAGTGTTTATATTAATCTAATATATAAAATTCTCGTGTCACAGTTTTCGTTCCCATACTCCTCCGAAACGGCTTGACCGATTCTCATGAAATTTTGTGAGCGTATTGAGTAGGTCTGAGAATCGGCCAACATCTATTTTTCATCCCCCTAAATGTTAGGGGTAGTCCACCCCTGAATTTTTTTTTTTATTTTTTAGACAAAATTTTTAGTTTCTATTTTTTTATGATACAACATACAAAAATACATACAATCCTTAATTTTTACCCTTCAACGATCAACCCTCATTTTTTAATAGCCATTTTAGTAATTTAATCATTTTTTATCTCCGGTCGAAAACTGATCAATCGTCATTTAATTAGTTAACCTCGCCAGATGTCTTCAGGTGTCACTTCTGACCCAGTAAACAGCACGGAGTAGGGATGAGAACGAAGCCGGTCTCCTTTCTTTCTCACTCCCTACACAGTTGTCGGCCATCATTATTGTTTATACATCAAGTGTAGTAGTAACGTTGACAATTATTATTTTGCTATCTCAGTGTGCCGGTCTCCTTTCTTTCTCACTCCCTACACAGTTGTCGGCCATCATTATTGTTTATACATCAAGTGTAGTAGTAACGTTGACAATTATTATTTTGCTATCTCAGTGTAACTCTCATATAAACTTTTAATCATTCCTATTTTATCAATAATAATTAAATTATCAATTTTGAGTGTATTTTGCACGATTAGTTTATCAAGTGATTTTATAACCACAAAAGTACTCAACACGTGACACGAGCTTCCAATAACAACGGATTTTGTGTTGTAAGTATAATTTTTTTTATTTATATCGAAAATGTTGTTGATCTTATGAAAATCTTAATTCACGGAGTAGGGATGAGAACGAAGCCGGTCTCCTTTCTTTCTCACTCCCTACACAGTTGTCGGCCATCATTATTGTTTATACATCAAGTGTAGTAGTAACGTTGACAATTATTATTTTGCTATCTCAGTGTGCCGGTCTCCTTTCTTTCTCACTCCCTACACAGTTGTCGGCCATCATTATTGTTTATACATCAAGTGTAGTAGTAACGTTGACAATTATCATTTTGCTATCTCAGTGTAACTCTCATATAAACTTTTAATCATTCCTATTTTATCAATAATAATTAAATTATCAATTTTGAGTGTATTTTGCACGATTAGTTTATCAAGTGATTTTATAACCACAAAAGTACTCAACACGTGACACGAGCTTCCAATAACAACGGATTTTGTGTTGTAAGTATACTTTTTTTTATTTATATCGAAAATGTTGTTGATCTTATGAAAATGTAATTTTAATTTAATTTTATTAAAAAAATGTAATTGAACAATTAAGATTTTCATAGTTTCCAAAAATTCAATCATTATGAATCTTTATTTTGAAATGTCAATGGAAATATTGGTTGTATGAAAAAATTATAAGAGACAATGTTTTCATAAAATTTAATTTTTTACTTTTGTTTGAAAAATTTTTCCATAAAACTTATATTTTTGTTAAACTTTCATAAATTAAAACTAATCATTTCAAAACTGTGGCAAAAATCCTGGCCCTAATTATACTTTTAACATTTTTCATCATTAAGTAATTTCAATAATTCTATTTATGTGTGTTTTGTACAGTGAGCAATGCCAAGAAAACGCAAAGGGGCTGATTTGAGCCGTAATACAAGTAAGTCTCGAAACTTGCGAAATAGAAGATCCGAAAGAAACGAAGAAGAAATCCAGCAACAAAATACTGATGCACGTGTCAGAATGGCGCAATTGCATCAAGAAGAGCCAGACGATACACGAGCTGAACGCAATGAAGTCAGAAGATTAGAACAACGACAATCACGCCGTTTCACAGTCAATAGACGCAGAACAAATGACCAACAACGACAACAGGTACATCGAGCATTTATATCTGATTCGTTCCTGCGTCTAGCATTCCAGTATGAGCCCGATATTGAATATTATGCTCATTCAAAAGTGGTAATTGGTGCTATGGACAAGGAATGTCCGCATTGTCATGCTCTAAAATTCAAAAATGAGCCAGCTGGGATGTGTTGCGCGTCAGGAAAAGTGCAACTACCTGAAATTGAAACACCACCTGAACCATTGAACGGCTTACTTATCGGCACGGATCCAGATTCTAACGTGCTCCTGAAGTCAATTCGAAGATTCAATTCATGCTTTCAAATGACATCGTTCGGTGCAACAGAAATAGTTCGAAATACTAATGCAAATGCTCAACAATTCAATTCTACATTCAAAATCAGAGGCCAAGTTTATCATAAAATGGGCTCACTGCTGCCAATGCCAAACGAACCACATAAATTTTTACAAATCTACTTTATGGGCGGCGAGGATTCCGGAAACGCACTTGCCAATCGCGTGAATGCACGTTGTGATTATAATAACCTTGATTCCCTTTATGCCAGGCGCATCGTCAGTGAGCTAGATGCTCTTTTGAACGAGCACAACGAGTTGTTGAAAATATTCAAATCACATATGCACCAATTACAAAGCGATAATCACGCTATCGTCATTAATCCTGATAAAACACCAGCTGGAGAGCATATTCGTAGATTCAATGCACCCGTTGTTGATGATGTTGCTGGAATCATGGTTGGCGATTGTACAGCTGCACGAGAAATTGTGATTCGTAGAAGAAATAATAATCTTCAGTTCATTGCTGACACACATCGTTCATATGACGCTCTCCAATATCCGCTAATATTTTGGAAGGGACAAGACGGATATTGCATAAACATAAAACAACGAGATCCCGTATCAGGTACTTCATTGATTATTAATTTGATCATTAATCATTTAACAAAACAATTAAATTATTGAACGTAATAAATTTAAATTAATTTTTATGAATAAATTACAGGAGCTGAAACAAACAAGAACGTTAGCTCAAAGGATTATTATGCGTACCGATTAATGATTAGACGTGGCCTGGACAACGTCATTTTACGATGTCGTGAGCTTTGTCAACAATTCATGGTCGACATGTACGCGAAGATTGAGAGCGAACGACTACGATACTTACGATATAATCAACAAAAGCTGCGCGCGGAAGAGTACATTCATTTGCGAGACGCTATCAACAACAACGCCGACGTCGCCGAAATTGGTAACCATGTCATTTTACCATCATCGTACGTAGGCAGTCCACGTCATATGCAAGAATATATACAGGATGCTCTGACTTTCGTGCGCGAATATGGACGACCATGTTTATTTATCACGTTCACATGTAATCCAAAATGGCCAGAGATTACATCTTTGCTACTGCCTGGCCAAAATGCAATACATCGCCATGACATTACAGCACGTGTGTTCAGACAAAAGTTGAAGTCTTTAATAAGTTTCATTACTAAATCACATGTATTCGGTCCCACACGTTGCTGGATGTATTCGGTTGAGTGGCAAAAGCGAGGATTACCTCATGCACACATTTTGGTTTGGTTCATCGACAAAATCCGTCCTGAAGAAATCGATAGTATCATTTCTGCTGAAATTCCAGATCCATCCACTGACCAACTGCTGTTTGATATTGTTACAACAAACATGATTCATGGTCCATGTGGTACTCTTAATAGTTCATCGCCTTGCATGGCTGATGGAAAATGTACTAAAAATTTCCCTAAAGATTTTACCAATGATACGGTCACAAATGTCGACGGATACCCAATATATCGTCGAAGAAATCCTGAAAATGGCGGACAATCATTTATTAAAAATATCATCAACACAGACATTGATATTGACAATCGTTGGGTGGTGCCATATTCGCCTCTGCTGAGCAAGACATATAATGCTCATATTAATGTTGAGTTCTGCAGTTCTGTGAAGAGCATCAAATACATTTGCAAGTATGTCCATAAAGGCAGTGATATGGCTGTGTTTAGAGTGGAAAATACTAATGTGAATGCTCCTCCAATGAATAAAAACGATGAAATAACGCTCTACCAAATTGGTCGGTACATCAGCTCCAATGAAGCTGCTTGGCGTATCTTTGGTTTTCCAATTCATGAACGGGATCCAGCAGTTGTTCAGTTAGCCATCCATCTTGAAAACGGTCAGCGTGTATTTTTCACGAACGAGACAGCGATTGATCGTGCAATAAATCCACCTAAAACTACACTCACTGCATTTTTTGAATTGTGTAATCGTGCGGATGATTTTTAGTGCCTTTGCACGAACATTACTCTATTCACAAGTACCACGCTATTTCACATGGACTCAAACAAAAACATGGATGCCCCGCAAGCAAGGCTCACCAGTTGCTGCATGTCTCAATTTATTTAAATCAAACGCCTTGGGGCGATTATTTACAGTCAATCCAAGACACACTGAGTGCTTTTATCTTCGACTGTTGTTGGTTAATGTTACTGGCCCATTATCATTTCAAGATATACGTAAAGTGAATGGGCAACAATATCCAACGTATAAAGATGCATGCCTTGCACTCGGCTTGCTGGAAGACGACAACCAGTGGGAATGCATGCTTGCTGAAGCTGCATTGAACTGTACAGCAATACAAATTCGTCTACTATTCGCTATAGTGTTAACTGCATGTTTCCCAGCCCGAGCACAGATATTATGGGAAAATCACAAAGATTCAATGACTGATGATATATTGCATCAACATCGTATACGGTGCCACGATCTAACCATAACATTCAGCGACGAAATGTACAATGAAGCATTGATTGCTATTGAGGATCTTTGCATTGTCATTGCCAACTTACCACTTAGTAATTTCGGTATGAATTCGCCAAATCGAACTGCATCTGATTTAATGAATACTGAAATGAATCGTGAACTGCAGTACAGTACTGTAGAAATGGCAGCGATTGTTGCCCGCAATGTCCCACTAATGAATGAGGAACAAAGAACCATTTATGATCGCATTATGCTCGCAGTTTCAGCTGGACAAGGTGGGTTCTTCTTTTTGGATGCACCGGGTGGAACTGGCAAAACATTCGTTATTTCGCTAATTCTTGCTGAAATACGATCAAATAATGGCATCGCATTGGCCGTTGCATCATCGGGCATTGCAGCAACTTTATTGGATGGAGGTAGAACAGCTCATTCAGTATTTAAGCTGCCACTAAATATTCAGAATAACCCTGACGCAGTATGCAACATTAAGAAACAATCGTCCATGGCCACTGTGCTGAAACGGTGTAAAATTATTATTTGGGATGAATGTACTATGGCACACAAACATTCACTTGAGGCGTTGAACAGGACATTGAAAGATATTAAAAACAGTGACAAACTATTTGGCGGAACTCTGTTGGTCCTTTCAGGTGATTTCAGACAAACACTTCCAGTCATTCCACGTTCAACATACGCTGATGAGATCAACGCTTGCTTAAAATCATCTCCATTGTGGCGTAATGTTGAAAAATTACAGCTAAAAATAAATATGCGCGTTCAAATGCTTCAAGATCCATCCGCTGAAACATTTTCAAAACAACTCTTAGATATCGGTGATGGAAAAGTTGCTATAGATGAAACTGGATACGTAAAATTACCGACCGATTTCTGCACAATCGCTGATTCGCAAGATACTCTCATTGAACAAATATTTCCCGATGTACACACACAGTACATAAATCATGAGTGGCTTGCAGAAAGAGCGATTTTAGCGGCAAAAAATGTAGACGTTGACAATTTAAATCTGAAGATACAAATGTTGTTGCCAGGGAACTTGGTATCATATAAATCTATTGATACAGTTTGCGACGACAGCGAAGCAGTAAATTTTCCCACAGAGTTTTTGAACTCACTGGATTTGCCAGGCATGCCACCGCATAATTTACAATTAAAGGTTGGCTCTCCAATTATCTTGCTTCGTAATTTGAACCCGCCCCGGCTGTGCAAAGGTACGCGATTAGTCATTCAAAAATTAATGAAAAACGTGATCGAAGCCAGAATTTTAAATGGCAAGTTCAGAGGTGAAAATATACTCATACCACGGATTCCTATTATACCTACAGATGTGCCAATTCAATTCAAACGTATTCAGTTTCCGATTAGATTGGCATTTGCAATGACTATCAACAAATCCCAAGGTCAAACGATGTCTGTTTGTGGATTAGATTTGAGAACACCATGTTTTTCACACGGACAATTATACGTGGCATGCTCTCGAGTGGGTAAACCATCCAGTTTGTTTGTGTTAGCTAGAGATGGACTAACAAAAAATATTGTTCACGCTATAGCATTAAGAGATTGATATTGTTTAATAGTGTTACTGTCGTAATTGTTTAATTAATGATATATAATTTTAAGGAATAAATTATAATAACTTAAAAATAATGTTTGCCTTTTGTTATTTTTATATTCCCTCATCGTTCACAGCGCTCCATGCTTATTTCACGCATATACCACATTCTTACATACATACAATATACATATTCTAACATACATACATACTTACAATAAGTAAGCTATTTTGTGTCTACACTAGAAATGACTAGGAAATTATTTATATGGCAAAACAACGTTTACCGGGTTAGCTAGTAATATATAATTATGAATATAATCTTTCATAAAAAAACATAATAAATGAGAAATTAATATTTTAAAAGAGTAATACTCTTTTATTTAAATTTAATAAATTAATATCATCAATATCAACAAAGTTCACAGTATTAATAGATATATTTGTATACGCATAAATAAACATACGATTTATGAAAATGGTTTTTAAAAAATACCGCGTCAATCGTCGTACCGCATCAATCGTTCCTGTTATTTTGCAAATGTGTGCGTTTTTATGGATGAACTTTAAAAATAATCGAACAGATTTATTTTGTAGGGGCCTATATAATATAAGATTTTAGACAAATTCGAATCAAGAGAAAATAGTTCGCTTTAGAAATTTTGTTAGGCTGTCAAAAACTATTTTATCACTCAGTTAAGTATTTACATTTTTTGTAAATAAATTTTAGAACAAGTAGTCATAGAAGTATTATATTTTTAGAATGGCTCTAAATATACAATACTTATAAATATTTAGTCAGTCGGACTAGGTATTTCGAACAGAGTGGACATGGATTTTAAAAACTGAGTCAACTTCACTTATTTGTGTAATTACTATTAGTTGACGTAAACAAATGTATTGAATATTCCAAGGCGTACTCGTTCAAAACCGCCATAACAGATAATCTGAAATCTGCAGTTGCTGTTATATTCAATTGAATTTCAGTAGATAAATAAAATTAGTGTTTATATTAATAATATATAATTATGAATATAATCTTTCATAAAAAAACATAATAAATGAGAAATTAATATTTTAAAAGAGTAATACTCTTTTATTTAAATTTAATAAATTAATATCATCAATATCAACAAAGTTCACAGTATTAATAGATATATTTGTATACGCATAAATAAACATACGATTTATGAAAATGGTTTTAAAAAAATACCGCGTCAATCGTCGTACCGCATCAATCGTTCCTGTTATTTTGCAAATTATATTAACATTCAACGAAATAAATATTTCGATACATATTCGGTTATAGGCACTCGGATTATACAGCAAACTACTCACCGAGGCTAAAAAGTATTTTCGATACCTGCTAGAGGGAAGACGTTTTGTAAATTCAGACCGACCACAAACCATTGATTTTCGCCTTTAGCAGGAATCAGGATAAAAAATTATTTTATTTTCGTTATAATGATAAATTAAAAATAATTTAGTTGAATAGTTGAGTTCAACTCAATACGTTGTTAGTTGATTAAAGTATGTAGTAGTGAAATTAAGTTAGATAAAAATATTTTAATAAGTTATTGTTGTGAAAATTAAAATTTTAATAACAAGTGAAAATAAAAAAGAGTGTTTCTTTTTTAATAGTCATTCAAATTCTACAATATAAAATTATCTGAAAGACTAATGTCAACCTCTAGCCATTTGAGGTTGGTGCTTGGCCGTGTATTATAAGAAATTATCTCATCGTGTTCAAATTATAAATGTTTCTAATAATAACTTCAAAAATAAAATCTACACTAATCTTTTTGATATTGCAATAGTTGATTGTTGGAAAAATATACTTATAATAATAAGAATAAATAGATACAATAAGTATTTAAATTTATGTTAAACAAATACAAGGCCTTCACAGAGGTTCCATGATCCGATGACGTTTCATCGGATGTCCATGCATGTCCACAAGGTAAAACACATTGGAAAGCAACCGTTTACAAAGTTGGGTCTGTTGCTCAGGAAACAAATATCAAATATATTGGGTATAGAGGAATTGTGTAAAAGAATAAGAACAATGCCTGAAGAAGATGAGAAGTATATTAAAATTTCAGCCCTAGTGAGTAAGACATCATGAATCATGCGTTGATTGTGAGCAATATTTTAATTTGTCAAGACCTCTACAACAATACACAGATCATGTATGAGGCAGCATCATGATGCCACAAAGGCAATACTCTGGCCATTTACGGTTGGTGTTTGACTGTGTATTATAAGAAATTATCGCATCGTGTTCAAATTATAAATGTTTCTAATAATAACTTCAAAAATAAAATCTAAACTAATCTTTTTATAATATCTTATTGATATTGCAATAGTTGATTGTTGGAAAAATATACTTATAATAATAAGAATAAATACAGTTCGTATTCGATCGTCATCGAGTGCGGACGTGTTCTGACTCTCAATTACGATTTTTTAGAGGTTTTTTCAGTGAGGTATCTTAACGTGACGGTTCTTTCATATAAGTGCGAGTTAAAAAAGTTTTTTAGTGTGTGTTAAAATAGTGCTAATTTAAAAAAAAAAACAAATTGAAACATTACAACCAAACGCTCATTAAGTAAAAATAAGAGGCCCTCCAGTGACCTGGAGAGTCCTCTTATAAATGAGAACATGGGGAAAGAAAAACTCTCCAGACTAATAAACAGTCGAAAAGAAAATGCGGATCTGAATAACAATCAGAGACAAAAACGACAAAGCGACCGCAACGATTTTAAATAAAAATAACGATAAACTAAATAACGAAAAAAAATTTCCAACCCACAAAGCGCCATTTATTGTTTTCTTTAACTCTTTGAAGGGCAGTGGTACAATTTTTATACCACTTTTCAATCTTTTATAAATTATTTTTATTTGCATAAATACGGGCGAAATGTATAGAAATAAAAAGTGGAAGCTATTACAAAATGTCCAAGCATACTTTTAGGTGGTAAATTTAATAAATAAATTTTGCAAAGTCTCCAGCTTGTAGAAGTAACAAAAACCGTGGATTCTGAGAATTTGGAATTTCGTGTTTGCTGTCAAAATTGAGTACGTTTTAATAGTTCTTTTTCGTGATAAGTCTTACTCTAACGATTTAGTTACAGCAAGAAACGATTGTGCTCTGTGTATAAAATTTAAAATAATTAAATTATTAGTGTTTTACTATATTTATAAAGTTTTTAAGTTGGTGGTATAAATTATATACCATTGCGCAAATAGTGCTACTTTTTTTTAAATAAATAACAACAAAAACAATTAATTTAGGTAAGATTTCGTGTCGTTGTTTTTGATCTGCGCATTAAACTATATAATTTTTACTTAGAATGGCACATCGGGGACTGAGTGATAGTGAAATTTTAGGAATTTTATTGGAAAATGAAGTGGAATCGTTGGCAGATTTCCCATCCGATGGGGAATCCTGTGACCTTGTCAATTATTTCAGTGAGGATGATAACTCACCTGTATTTCAGGCTGTAGGTGAAAGTGTTTCAAATACTGTTTTGGATCCAGTAATTCAAAATGTAAAAAGATTATTCAAATAGTTAATAAATGAATAAAATTAATAGTGTATGTTATTTAGGAACTTGTTGAGAACTTTTATGAAAGTGAAGATGAAATATCGTTATCAGATCTGCGCGCTGTTATTAGGCGTTCTATTCAAGCCGAGTGTGTGGTGCAATGGTCAAGGTGACCGACTCACACTCGGTAGGTGGCGGGTTCGATTCCCGCTGCCGCCATCTCGGCATTGGTGCCGGGGTGAAAGGCCTGACTACAAGCCTTATAATATGTAGTCCGTATGGTCCCCCAACGTCACTGGAGGTTGCTTCGCTGGTCTGATAAGCCGCAAGCTATAAAAACCACCTTATCAAGAAACAGCACAAGAAGAATCAACCGGACCGTACCTCAGACAAGAACTCATTTGGCTTTCATCGTACTCAGGGCAAAAACCGTACCTCAGGCGAAAACCCAAGACCGTACCGCAGGCAAAAACCCAAAGGCAGAAGCAGATGAAAGAGAGTTCACGGAAGCATCCGGACCGTACCTCAAGACCGTACCTCAGGCAGGAACCCAGGGCAGAGGCAGACGGAGGAGAGTTAACGGAGTTTTCTGGTGCCGCTATGTGCTCCATAGGAGCGACTGTGTTCTCATGACTAAACATTTAACGCATGTATGTGTTAAAAAAAAATTGTACAAAAAATGTAGAAAAATGAAAACCTGTCAAATAAATAATAATAATAATATTCAAGATATTTTACCACCAAAATGGAAAAAAAACATCACTGTTGAACCAGCACAAATTTTTAGTTATCGACATGGACCAACAGATATAATTGAGAACCTCCCTGCACAATCACCAATAGAAATTTTTAGCCAAATTTTGACCGCAGAAATAATAGAGCATATAAGTTTCCAAACAAATCTTTATGCTACTCAAGCTGGGAAACCCTTCAAACCAACTAACACCGCTGAAATTGGTGCATTTATTGGCTTGAATTTTTTGATGGGCATAAAACCTCAACCAAGTTATCGTGATTACTGGTCAACAAAACCTGAACTACACGATGCATATATTTCAAGGATAATGTCCGTGAAGAGGTTTGGTTGGCTATTGAGTAATATTCACTTGAATGACAACAATGCTAATGCCGGATCGAAACTCACCAAAATACGATAAATTGTACAAATTACGCCCATTTTTGGAAATGATTGGTGATCGATTTGAAAAATGCTTTGATCCCAGTGAATATTTGGCAGTCGATGAATCAATGATCAAATTCAAAGGACGAACTTCACTAAAGCAATATATGCCAAAGAAACCTATCAAACGTGGCTATAAAGTTTGGATGCTGTGTGACAGGAGTGCATATATATGTAAATTTGAAATATATACTGGCAAAAAACGAAACATTGTGGAAACAAATTTAGGAAGCCGAGTAGTTCAAGATTTATGCAGGTCCTTTGAACATAAAAATCATAAAGTTTATTTCGATAACTACTTCACGTCGTACAAACTGTTGTTAGATTTAAAGCAAAAAGGTATTTATGCTTGCGGTACAGTTCAAGCTAAACGAACGTTTTTACCAGTGCTGAAGGATGATAAAGCTCTGCAAAGGGGAGAGTATGATTGGAGAAATAGTGACTCCAAATTAATGATTTTAAAATGGAAAGATAAAAGATCCGTTAATATTTTATCAAATTATCATGACGCAACTCATGTAACCGAGGTGCAGAGACGAAAACTGGATGGTTCCATTGAAAGTACCGTGTCCACAAGCTATTGCAGAATATACAATGCATATGAACAACGTTGACAAATTTGATCAGCTAAAAAAATTCTATGAAGTTGATAGAAAGAGCAAAAAATGGTGGCACCGAATATTTTTTCATTTTTTGGATGTTTGTTGCGTAAATGCATTTATATTGGCTAAATTAGTTGGCTACAACCAGCCACTCAAAGACTTTAAATTAGAACTAATATCAAATTTAATTAATAATTATAATAAAAATATAAATAAAGTTCCGAAGACAGTTATCGAGAAGAAAAAAAATAAGCCCTTCGTATCACCTAGTATACGTCAACAAGGAGCATCACACCAGCCAGTCGGGACAACCTTACGACGATGCGCATTTTGTAGCAAAAAAGGACACCAAAGAAGAACAGTTTGGGAGTGCTCTACGTGCTCAGTCCCATTATGTCTGAGCAAAACCAAATCTTGTTTCAATAATTTTCATATGCAATAATGAATAATGCAATAATAAATAACTCCATATTTTGGGCAGTGGTATACATTTTATAACACGTCCTGCAGCCTAAATTAAGGACTATTAAATTATATACAAAAATTTTTTCTTTTACTAAAATAATAAATACCATAAAAAAAACATTAAAAATATTAAATTCGTTTTTTTTTAGCCCTGCCCCTGAAAGAGTTAAAAAGCAGCCAAATAAGACACCCAGATGGCCAGCCAAATAAGACACCCAGATTTTTTATTAGTAATTCTGTTCTATTTATTTTGTCTCTACTGCTAAACACCCGTTACTTGTTCAAATAATTTTTGAGTACAAGCTGCATTGACAATGATGTCCCGTTATGCGATTTATTATTGTTTTTGTGTTTTTTTTTTGTGTTCTTTGTGAGTTTCATTGCAAATTGAATGGTCGTAGAAATAAGACATCTCATTTGTATTTGAATTTTGAAGTGAATCACATCGAGTAAGTATTTCAAATTTTTTGTACGTGTTTATATAAGAAATAAATATTATTTTGGCATAAAATTTTTAAGATTTTATATGGGTAAACAAGCGCATTGTACGCCTGAAAAGCGTAAAATAATATTTAGGCTTCACGAGCAAAATTTTTCAATTTCCGCAATTGCCAGGCATTTAGATTGCTCCAGATGCATGGTGCGTAATGCTATAAGGCTTGTGCAATTAAATTGTTCATTTAAAGACTCTTGTCGCCAGCATCCACCACGAAAAACGACAAGCCATGAGGATCGAATGATCCGTCGAATTTCACTGCGCGATCCTTTTAGAACCTCAGTTGAAATTAAGGACGAAATGAGTGGATCATATGGGTCCAGCATTTCCGCCAGGACAATTCGGCGTCGTTTATGTGAATTTGGTTTGCATGGATGCATTGCCAAAAAGAAGCCACTCGTTTCACCGACCAACCTCCGGAAACGCCTAGTTTTTGCCAGATCGCACCTACTTGAACCACTCTCGTTTTGGAAAAACGTAATGTGGAGCGATGAAAGTAAGTTCAATAGGTTCCGATCTGATGGGAAAACGTATGTGCGGAGACCCGTTAACCAAGCTTTCAATCCTCAATATACGTTGAAGACTGTTAAGCATGGTGGCGGGAACATTATGGTTTGGGGTGCAATGTCATGGCATGGGGTCGGTCCACTGGTAAAAATTGATTCAAAAATTAACCAGCATATTTACAAGGAAATATTAATTAATCATATGGAACCATTTGCGGATGATTTTTTACCAGTGACATGGCGGTTCATGCATGATAACGATCCGAAGCACACTGCGCGGTCAGTAAAGGCTTGGCTAAATGAAAGGCGGATAACGGTTTTAGAGTGGCCACCTCAAAGTCCGGATTTAAATCCTATTGAAAACTTATGGAATGACGTGGAAAAAAATTTAAGGGGCAAAAACTTTTCAAATCTGGCGGCACTTTGGGATGGAATAAAGACAGCTTGGCAATCGATACCAGCTTCTCGTTGCCAAGCTTTAGTTGAAAGTATGGGCAGAAGATGTAAAGCTGTGATAGATAATAAAGGTTTTCCAACAAAATATTAACAGAAAAGGTAAAAATTTTACCAATTTCCTTAATATTTTTAATCTAATAGCTTTAATATTGTAGGTGTCTTATTTGAATGGCCAGGGTATTTTGAAGATTCGGAGCTTAATTTAGTTTTATTAAATATTAATATAAGTGTTAAAGTTTTTTTTTTTCAATAATGAATTAATATACTTAATATATTATATTACCAAAAATAAATAAACGTTTTTCCTTAAAACACAAAAATTATAGCTAAAAAACACGAAATTTTCATGTCTGCCTTATTTGGTTGGCCACCACTGTAGATGAACTAATTGTAGGCAAACTTTTGCATGCAAACAATTACCAAAATATCGTTAGTATTGATAAAGTTAATGCGGTAACTGTGAAAGTAGTAACTAGAGACTTTCAATGTACCAATAAATTTTAGAAAATAAAACTGTTAAATTACCTGAAAAATATGAAACTTATATACCAAGTAACGTGTTAAATAAAGTTGGCCTCATTCGTAACATTTCTTTAGAAATTGATGAGAAGGAAGTGCAATCTAATATGCAAAGTGAAAAAAAATTTTAAACATAGAATAGCAAAACGAGTTCCCACCACCCTCAAAATATCATTCAGAGCAAACTGCCTACCGGACTCAGTTAAAATTTTTAACTGCAATTTTCGAGTCGTGCCATCCTTCCCGCGCCCGCTTTTCTGTAACCAATCCCAAAGATACGGGCATACAAAAAAAAATTGCCGCAGTACACGTACATGTCGGCTATGCCTTGACGAGCATGAGGAGTTGAACTGCAAAGCGACTACGCACCTTTGTAGATTCTGTGGACCGGGTCACTCAACCAATAGTTTACATTGCCCAGAAAGAAATTATAAAAACAATGGTGACAAAAAATATGTAACATTTTGCAGCGCGGTCGTTGGTTAATACTAACGAGCAGGAGTGCAACATTAACACATTATGCAGCCAAATACATTTCCCCTCACTTGGGAGAAACACTCACACAGTAACAACCAAGAAAACAGCCACAGTAAATACCATCGCAAACAACACACCAGTAAACACCAAACTACACATATGCTTAAACCGTTCGCACCAAACCAGTCTCTTTCAACAAAGCAGCCATGGATACTGAAATTATACGAAACACGCTACGGACAAACACACAGCGCTTTCGTCCCTTCTTTCAGCGGATAGTACGAGTCCAGACAACGTCAAGGAGATAGAGAAAGCAGTAAAACTATTGTCTATTACACTAGACCAGGGATGGCGAACCTATGGCACGCGTGCCACAGGTGGCACGCGAGACGATTTTGCGTGGCACGCGAATGAGGAGAAAAAATGAAAGTGTATAAGAAAAAATAAAAAAAGTTATAGAAATAGTATTAAGTGCTTGTTTCCATTGGTGGACTTGACCTCGTTTTTGTAGGCGAGACGAAGAGTGCGGGTCGGGGGGAAATAAACCAAAAACTTTTGAAAAATATTTTGCGTTCAACCGTTTCGTTCCATGTTCTACCTTACAATCGTTTCATATACATTATGCTGATGATGAAATGCCTCTAAAGTGGAGATTTCAACATGACAACGATCCAAAGCATACCGCAAAAGTCGTTAAAACATGGATTCAGGAGAAAAAAATTGATGTTTTAAAGTGGCCAGCACAGTCACCAGATCTCAATCCCATAGAAAATCTATGGGAACTTGTAGACCGAAGGATTAAACGGGATCTAGAGTGTCCTTCTTCAGGAAAGAAGGACACTCTATTTGATCAGTTAAAAATAGCATGGGAAAATATGCCCACTACAATTATTGCTAATTTAATTGGTTCGATGCCCAGAAGGTGTGCATCGGTAATCAAAAATAAAGGCTACCCCATTAAATATTAAGGATCTTGTGACTGGTGGTCCTATATTGCTTTTTTTCACACATGGTGCTTTAGTTTTGTCGCAGTCTATTTTTTATACGTTGTTAATAATCTTGTTATATTTTGTTGTTGTTAATAAATATTTTTTTTTTTTTTATTTATAATAAATGACGTTTTTCTATAAAAAAAACACAAAATGTGTAGACATTCAATAAAAAATATCAATTTAATAGAAGAAGAGAAAATGAAATGCAAGCAAAATAACCTCCGTGCTTTAGTTATGTCCGACACTGTATGTCAAATAATATCATAATTTTCGAGCTGCCGAGCAAGAAGGTTGTGTTGTGTTCAAAAAATTATTAAATAGTGTATTGAAAAAGACAATTAATTAAAATAATAAATATGACGAACTGGACTAAGGAGCAAACGACGGAGTTGATTTTGTTATTTGAAAATGAGGAGATTTTATATAATATCTCTTCTGTGGATTATACCAACAGAAAAAAAAAGGAAGATGCATTTATTAAAATCAAGAATGCGATAAATGCAAAGCGACCGGAAACGAGTTTGAAAGACGTAAAATTGAAATTAAAGCTATTAAAAACACAATATAAGGGTGAAAAAACTAAAATATTAAAATCGAAAAAAAGTGGTGCCGGGAATGATGATATTTACATTCCAAAATTGTGGTGCTACGAGAGCCTCAACTTCCTAGATGATTTTTCGGACAATGTACCATCGTATGGCACTACAGGTTTAGATGATGAGGTACATACATATAAAATATCTAACTTTTCGAAATTGATGAGATCTTAAATTATATTTTTACACCTAGGAATTAGATGCAGAAACCGACGACAATATCCCTTCGCAAATGAGTGAGTCTGAAAGTTCCTATAATAATTCCGACAGAAATTCAAAGGTAATTAAATAAGCATTATTAGCTTAATACTTATTTTATAACTAATCAAAAACAAATTCAGGCAGGTAATAATAACAACAGTATCCGCAAAAATATTGAAAAGCAAGTAGAGCTAGCTACAGAATTATTGGCAACGACGAAAAGAAATCAATCAGCTAAAAGTATTCAAGAGGAACAAGTTTCGACGCTGAGTAAAATGATGATGGCTGATTTGAATAGCGTTTCTTACGAAGTTTTTTTAAATGCAAAGTATAAAATTTTCCATGCTTTGAAAGAAGCGCTGATAGAAGAGTCAAAGCTGAAAAGTAATAGCACCTCAACAGCACAAGACACATCAGTTCAATTATCAAACCCAAGTCGGCGAATGACATCAACGTCACAGGGCAAGTTGCGCACAATATCAACATCTTCATCCTCATCGTCAAAATGCCCAGATGTGGTTAACAATTATATTAAAAATAGAATCCGCACAGTTTCATCATGATCATCGTCGTGCTCATCATCACAATCATTTTCACCATACCCAACTACAGCTACAAAAAAATCTCAGAATATAACTAATATATATGGTGCTGAAACTCCAGGAGAAGAGGAGTTTTTTGAAGTGGAGTTTGTGGAAGAGGCAGATCCACCATATATTAATTCAATCATTGATGTAGCAATGGAGGGTATTTTTGATTAAAAATAAATGAAAATTAATTAGCACCAAATGAAAAATTGTTTTTTATTATTTGATATTTCAGGTCAAGATTATGAGTTCTAAGATTTATAATACTATAAATCTAAGATTTATATTATTATTTTTATAATTATATCACTTTATTAAAGGTTCATATTAAAAACAGAAATATTCGATTTGGGAGTAGTTTCTGTTTTAAATATTTTCGTAACAGATGTGAACATAAGGGAAAATTTAATATTTTGTTGTCCTCATTATTGGAAGTTTAAACATCGTCATTTTCAATATAATCTAGAACATTAATCTCATCCCTCACTTGATCCATACTCACTTGATTCCATACATAGAAACCCATTTCTTTCGTAATTTACAAGTGAAAAATATGAATTGAGAAGATCAGCTCGTGAAAGAAAAGCCTGATTTTGTCACTTATCTAGCACAAAAAAACATCAATAAAGAGCCTTATACAATTCAAGATGTCTATAAAAGCGAAAATAGCGGGGATTGGAAGAGGGTCATGAAATCTGAATTAAATTCATTCGAAGAAAATAGCACTTGGACTCTGGTTGAGTTACCAAAGGATCGAAAGGCAATTAAAATTAAATGGGTATTTAAAACCGAAGAGGAAAATGATCAAATTAAATTTAAGGCTAGGTTGGTGGCGAAGGGATACTCACAAATAGCTGAAATAGATTATGATGAAACATTTTCACCCGTCATCAGATATAGTTCCATCAATTTCTTGATAGCAATTGCCGCCAGAAATCGGATGAATATCGACCAAATGGATGTTACTACTGCTTTCTTGCTGTTAGTTTTGTAATTTAACTCCTACATATGTTCCACTAAGCAATCTCAATCATTCATGTTTTTTCGGCGTCACACACAGATGTCGTGTGTGTTTGCGATACACCTTCTCTTATAATTATAACACTTTTCGTTTTGCTCTCGCCGTAGCGATAGCACGCGCTTTACTTTTCAATAAAGTTATCCTTGTGTTCGTTTTTAGTGCCTTTTTTTACCCATTCAACACTTGCAAGCAGAACTGCAAGAAGAAATTTATGTTTGTCAACCAGAGGGTTTTGGAGATGCTACTAAAAAGATTTATTGTCTTAATAAAGCAATGTATGGTTTAAAACGAAGTAGCAAACAATGGAATTCAAAGCTGAATAAAGCTTTAACGGAATTTGGTTTAATACGTTCGAAAGTAGATCCATGTGTCTACATATTATCATTAGAAAATACAACAAAATTATTTGTCGCTGACTATGTTGACGATTTGCTAATTTTCTGGAAAGACTTCAAAATCAGGGAGGAATTAAAGAAACTATTGTCTTCAAAGTTTAAAATAAAGGATTTTGGTGAGACTAGAAATTGTGTTGGACTACGAATTACAGGGGATGAAAGTAGAAATTATTACATTGATCAATCTAAATATATAAATCAGATATTTGAAAAATTCGAAATGTTGACTTGTAATCCTTTAAGTATACCATCTGATCCAAATCAAAAATTAAGCATTGAATCAAGAGAATTTTGCAGTATTTAAGGGGTATTAGTGATATTAAATTAAAATTTTCTTCGTTTATTAAGGATGCTATGTTGGGGTACATTGATGCTGATTGGGCATCTGACTTAGATAAAAGAAGATCGTGTACTGGATATGTGTTTCTTTTACAAGGTGGTGCGGTTTCTCGGTGCAGTAAGAGACAAGCAACAGTTGCATTGTCCACCACAGAGGCTGAATATATGTCTCTTTCTTCAGCTATTGAAGAGGCAACGTGGCTCAAACGATTGGGCAATGAATTGGGGAATTTATTCGAAAGGTCACAAGTTATAGTGAAATGTGACAATAAAGGAGCTTAATTTTTGGCTAAAAATGATGCATATCGAACCCGAACCGAACACATTGATATACGCTATCATTTTAGTCGTGAATCAATTGAAGAAGGATCGGTTGCTGTGGATTATGTATCAAATGGTAGCTGATTGTTTGACTAAAGTTTTTCCATCAATCAAGCATAATTTTTGCATAAAACAAAATGGGAATTGTGAACGGAAAATAAAATAATTATTTTAATTTTACTTATTTTATTAATTGTTAATTAATTACATTTAGTTTCATTTTTGTATTAAATTATATTTTTAATAATTTAATAAGTGAGGGTGTTGAAAATGGAATTATAATGTAAACACACGTCTATAAAACTTGTTTACTTTAGTTACTTATGTGTACGTGTAAATCTGCCCTTATGAATTGTTATTTTATTTTATAACTGTCAAAATAAAATTTCCTTCTGTTGTTGTCATTCATAGAAAAAAGGTGTTTTTAATTTTATCTCTGCCAACACCAACCCATTAAATTTATAATCATGAGAGTCAACATACATGTTTTTTAACTATCAAAATCATCTTTTCATATTGATTAGGTTAGTTAGTTTCATTACCTGGACATTGATTTTGATTGTTGATTCGAATTTGACATTTAGTCATTTTTGACGTTTCGAGTGTTCAGTTCGAGGTTTGGTAATTGTCGTTAATTCGTGATTCATTGCCTGGACATTGATTTTGATTGTGGATTCGAATTTGACATTTAGTCATTTCGTTTCTTTGAGTGCAATTTGAGAACATAAGTTTGTTCGTTCTTTAATTGTGAATTGGAAGCATTTGTGATTAGAAAGTTTTATATTAATAGACATATCGGGATATCATGTCATTTTGACATTTCGATTCTTTGACTGGAATTTGTGGAAAAAAAAAAAAAAAAATTTTTTTTAAGAGAAAGTGATGGCGAATTTAGAGACCAGAAGGGTCTCTAATAGAGGAAAAATAGACATTGATGAAGTTCTACGGCAACGGGCCGCAGAACTTAAATCATCGGTAACGAAGTGCCAAATCAACGAAGAGGAGGAGGAAATGTCATTGGAAGATGACTCATCCTCCGACACGAGCACGGGAGATGAGAACAGTGATGCTTGGACAGCAGTAACTGGTAAAAGAAGGAGGTCTTCGCCTTCATCCCAGGATAATAATAATAGTAACACAGGTACGTCCCGAAATTTACATTTATATAGAAAATTAGAGGAGGAAATGAAAGGGCTTAGGAGGGAATTGAAGGAAGCGAACGAAGTGATTAAATCACTGCGTTCGCAGATAGGGGTGGGTAATAAGACTGTAAAGACAGTAAAAAGGACCGAAAAAACTTTAAAAACGAAAAAGGAGCATGTGCCTCCAATCTCGGTTTTTAATGCGAATATACGCGAGATACAGAAAAAACACGCGGACATTAAAATTAAAAATGTAGGGAGGAAGTCTGTTTTACAGTGTCCGGATCTACAAATTCAAAAGGAGCTCTTTGTAGAACTCCAAACCCTGGGTGTAGAAGCCCACACATACACTCCAAGGAGTGAAAAGGGTGTGAGCTTAATGCTCAGGAGAATACACACTTCGTTTGAGGAAAAAGAAGTGGAGGAAGCCCTCAGGAGGGAGATAAAAATAGAAAGGTTGGAAGCCAAAAGATTTTCAACCCCCATTTCAAGGGAGAAGGGCTATAAGCTCGGGCTCTTCGTAATAAAATTTCCACCCCAAACCAAACTTGGAAAAGTCCGGGAATGCCAGTTCCTGCTTAGGCAGAAGGTCACTTGGGAGGGTCTGAAGAGGACTACAAGACAGTGCCACAGATGCCAAAGATACGGCCACGTCGCAAGAAATTGTGCCATGCACTTTAGATGTGTGAACAGCATGAGCCGGGGAAGTGCGAGAGGATTCCGTACAGTTCGGAAACCAAGCCGTACTGCGTGAATTGCCAAACATTTGGGCATCCGGCGAGTTTCAGAGGATGTCCAACAGTAAAAAAGATCCAGGAGGCCAAGGAAAGAAAGGCTGAATTAAGACCGGCAGCCATGAAAGTGCAAACCGGGATTTCATTTGCCGACATAGTTAAAAGGCAAAATAAAACCCAGACGACGTTAATTGCAGTGACTAAGACTCAGCATGAAAAGGGCGCCGAACCATTGCAAAAAGGTATCGAAGATACCTTTGGAATGCCTCTAGACGTGCTTTTCCAAAAACTCAAATCAATTCAGCCTATCTTAAATGAGAAAGACGAGTTTAAGAGGAAAATGAAATTAGTCGAGCAATTACTAACATGGGTATAGGTAAATTAAAAGTAGTAACTGTCAATGTAAATTCGATTCGGAGTCAAATTAAGAGAACGTTTTTTCGTGACTTCTTAAGCGAATATTCTCCAGACATTGCGTTAATCCAAGAAATCAACATACAGGCTGACAAGTGCCTCAGATTTAAAGGATTCAACGTAATTAATGGTAATAACGAACGAACGGCAATCGTTATTAGAGAAGATATAATTTTCTCAGAGGTTCTTTTACCAGAATTTTCAGGTATTGAAAATACGGCGATTGCCTGTACGATTGATAACAAAGAGTTATTAATCGTATCAACGTATTTTGCGCACAATGCCTACAAATACCGCAAGCAAACAGTGGAGTTTTTGAAGAAGTGCAACACATTTGATCACTTCATTATAGGAGGGGATTTTAATGCATGGCATCTGCAATGGGGAAACATTAAAAATAACCTAAACGGTAAGGCTCTCGTAGAGTGCATAAATGCGAATAATGAATTCCGCGGCAATATTATCGCACCAGACCAACCCACATTTGAAGCTTCGGGCTCTATTATCGATTTTTTTCTAGTATCGAGCTCTCTGTTACCGGTGAAGCTTTGTACCACGCTACCACTTTTTTCTGACCACTTTCCAGTATACTTAGAAATAGTAACACCTATAAGGCAACGATCCAATCTAGGATCAAAGAGAATCTTTAGATGTTTTAAAGACACGAACTGGAAAAAGTTCAAGAAAGACCTTAAAGAAAGACTAAAACCTCTCAAAAAGCCGGCCTATCAGAACCTTTCTTGTTATCATATAGATAACTTAATTAGTTCCTTTAACGAATCCTTAGTGTCCTCAATGGAAGCGAACACCAAAATGGTTGACATTGGTGCCAGCACAGCAGAGATCATCGATCCACACACTAAGCAGTTGTTAAAACGGAAAAATAATTTAAATAAAGCACTCTACAGGGCATACAATAATCCGAGTAGGGACGAAAATTATTTCAAGGCGAACAAAATTCAAATTGAAAGCCTTAAGCAAGAAATAACTGCCAGACTTAATGACCAATGGAACGAGGCATTCAAACGTACTTTACGTAACATAGAGCCCGGTCCATATGCTTATTCCAAAATTAAGCAATCAATGAGGGATAGAACAAAAGGCAGTCCAGGTCTGAAGAAGGGGAATAGAATTATCACGGATAATAAAATCAAAAGCGAAATGTTCGCAAATTACTATTCCAAACTTTATGGCAGCCATAATACTTTCGGTAATAAACCGATCGTGCAAGATACCGTAGAGGAATTCAAACGCAAAGCAGGATATAGGAACGAGGAGAACTCTTCGGCACCAATAACCTACTTTTCATCGGATAATCCAAGCACGAATCCGACAAAGGTAAAACATTGTTTCGTTGCAAAAAGCGACATCAAATCTTACATTGAGAGGTCATCTAGGAAAAAATCCCATGGTCCGGATGGTATACCCAGTCTAGTAATGAAATGCCTTCCAGAAGAAGGAATAACATTGCTAACACTAATTTGCAATAACTGCATTAACAATGGGTACTTCCCTACAATATGGAAGTCGGCAGATATCGTAACCATCCAAAAGAAACAGCACTCCTACACGGAAGCAGACTACCGGCCAATATCACTCCTTTCCAATGTGGGAAAATTATTTGAAAGGTTTATCCTAGACAGGCTTAATATCTTCATTGAGGAAGAAAACATAATTCCAGAATTCCAATATGGGTTTCGTGAAGGCCACTCTACACAGCACGCACTTTTAAAGGTACACACAGACGTTATACTGGAACGAATTAAAAACCGTTCTACATGGCTCTGTTCGCTAGATATCGAAAAGGCATTCGATAGCATACCGCACTTGGGTATCATATTTAAACTAATTAAAATGAATTTTCCAAAATATCTGGTTAATCTGATAATTAGTTTTCTAGCTTTTAGAAAAGCCAGACTAAAATGCGGAGACGTTTACTCACGGTTCTTCGACGTATTGTCAGGCATACCCCAAGGCTCATTAATTGGTCCTAAGCTATATAACCTTTACATTGCAGATATATGTAAGGTTCAATTAAGCGGAAATACTCATATGGTATTATACGCCGACGATACCCTAGTCTACAGTGCATCAATGCGACCTAAAGTAGCATTGGAAGCTATGAAAGTATCTGTCAATTAACTGACAGAATACTATAAGGAATGGGGTCTTCAAGTAAACATTCCAAAGTCTGAGTGCTTGTGCATCACGAAGAAGAAATTCATAGACTGCGGGTCTGGTGATAAGGATAACACGTTAATGAGGCGCGTAGAGAATCTTAAGTATCTAGGCTTGAATCTCAACAAGAACCTCAAATTCAACTCCTTTGTCAGGGATAAAATTAAAAAAGCCAACGGCATATTTTGCAGGCTTCTGAGAATGTATCGCTCAGAAATCCTACGCAAGGACGTCAAGCTTATTATTTATAAGCAATTTATAAGAGCGTACCTATGCTACGGCTTCCCCACCTGGTTATCTATTTCCCCAACGGTAGCAACTGAACTGCACAGATTGGAAAGGAAGATCTTACGAAAAGCCACAGGGCTCGGAAGATCTATCCATACAAAAAAGTTTATTTCAAATGACAGGTTGTACCGGGAGGCAGACGTTACCCCATTTGTAGTATGGCAAATGGGGATAATGCACAAATGGGTGAAGTCATTAGCCCATCACCCAAACAGGGAAATAAGGCAGTTGACGAACGGCAACTTACTGGAAACCTTGAGGAACAACAAGTACCTGTCACCGCTACTTCTAATGAAGGACACAGAAGAAGCTCTGGAGCAACGCCTCCAGATGTACAAGAAGAAGCCAAAAGGACAACATCGTGGGTAGCAACTACATCACACAAGGTCGGATGCACCGAAGGATATCTGGACATCATTGTAGTTTTAAAAATAGTTTTTAGGAATAATTGTAAAAATTGCATGTTAGTTTATAAGAGTAGAATTAAGTTTTAAGGTTAGGTTATAGGATGTAAGCATGTTTTAAAAAAAAAAAGTCAAATTAAGTAAATTAAAATCTTATTTATATAATAGTAGGAATTTATTCAATGTTAGCAGAACGCTAAGAACAATAAAGACAAATATTTGAGCTAGGATTAAATATTCTTAAGGAAAAATAGTTTTAAGATTGTATTGGACAAATGTAAAATTATTAATGTTATGCAATAAAGTGAACTGAACTGAACAGCCTAGTAACACGGCCTATAAGTCGGCTTTTTTTTGAAGAGCCCATATCTAACTTGCACTTTCACCGGCATAGATACCAAATGTCTTGATGCTCAACCTGAGTCTGGGTTGAGCGGTGAGACCATCTTCTCCGAAACAAAGCGAGTTTTCGGACGAAAAATTAATTTCGTTTTCATACTTATCGAGACGTATTACAGTTTGTATATGGGGAAACCAGAAGAGGATATTTCATATATGTTGAATTTCATGGGCTGTCGGAGGGGGTGGACACTTTGTAATCTGAATTACACATTCATCAGAATTTCGATTCTTTAAATGGTTAAAAAAATTTCGATTAATATGGAGTGTAATAAAATAACGAGAATTATAACATAGGTAAATGCATTTCTTTATTATCTAGGCAGTCTATACCACTAATAAAGTTTCTATCATAAAACATTTGTATTTCAATAATTATTAGCTGAGAAATACAGATATGAAACAGAATAACAAATTGGGTACTGTGTTATAGTAGGCTTAACAATAGTATTGATAATTTGTTCGTTGTCTAAAATTTAATCAGCAAGACTGCATGGGAATTTTCGGTCAGTTTTGTTCCCTCTAGCAGCACTACTACTAGAAAATTCCATGGTTCGATGACACTTCATCGAATCAACAGCGAAACCAATCGTACGATTTTACGATCGTATCACATGTACGAGATATCACGAAGGCAGTCGGCATCATGAAGCAAAAGTGCGACACGATGTATTTGGTATTAGGCCGACAAGGAGGTCATTTTGGATCTGTTACCGCGTCGTGTATCACCACCTCATTTTACAACCGAAATTAATTGAAAAAATAAAAATAAATCACTTTAGTATAACAGTATGTAACCTTTGGTATCAGCAGGTTAAAAAAAAACATTTATTTAAGCCCAAAAATTTCACTTTTTAACAGCTTTTTGCGCTAAATAAATAATTAAAAAGTATTAAAACATATCACAAAAATGTTTTAATCCCATCTAAGCACGCAATACTAGACTATAAGCAGGATCTGTCACTCCTTCGTTTTCTGGGTAGTCTAATTTTTATATCATACTCATCTTTGCAGGACTTCATGTCTACCAAACAACTATTTTTTATCCCAACAATCGCTCGAAAGAAAGGGTCCCATCTCTCTTCTTTCCTCAATAACAAGAACACAACATTGGATAAGTTATTCCCAGTGCTACTAATAAAAACAAAAAAATAAGTAAGCACAATATTTAACTATATCTACTACAAAAAGTAGATAAAAATCGTTCGCTAGCGTTGGAAAGTTTAAATTTTCCAAGCATAAAATTAACAATACATTAAAGCTTTAATGTTTTAAAGTTTTTTAAGAATACAATAATAGAGAAATAATAAAGTAATGTATTAAAGTTTTTTTATTTGATAGTTGTGAGAGTACAACAAGTAATAATGGAAGTTCTAAATAATCGGAAATATGAAGGACTGATTAGGGATAGTAAATACGTTACTACGTTCTAAATATTTTCAATCAAGGGAGTCATCTTTGGTTGGCCAGTATTTCCCGTCATCACTCATAGAGCAATTCCATTATACCTATTATGGCGCATTAAGAGAAGATAGAAAGAAGGCGATAATCACTTTACTTAACGTAGCAGGAACGAAACTTTAGCGAATTGTTTCTGAACTTTTTGTTTTTTAGCGACTTGTCACTGGCTTTTTTGTTCCTAGAGCTACCAAAAGACAAAATATGATTACCTACAAGATTTTACGATATATACTGCCACAAATTGTTCGATAAAATTTAAAAAGTGCAACATTTTAGTGCAGAAAATGTCAAAGTGTAGCACCTACCACTGCGCGGTACAATGGTACGGAGGCAAGTACAAATTGCTGTTCGCCATCACAAAACAACCAGACATGCTATGGTTTCTCCTCCATCAATTGTACAATTTTAGTGGATAACAAGAACAATATTTCAAAATCTGGCACATTTATAATTTGTAGTTCAGAGTCTATAATTTTTTTATTCAAAACCAGCAAATATTAGGCTTATACAAAAAAAAAAACCTGAAAACACTATAAAATAATGCAACCGAATGAAATTGGTATTACCAAAGATCTTCGCAAATACTCAAACAAATTATTTAGCGATAATAATTCAAACTTATTGAAAAAATTCTTTGTATTTCAAATATAATTTTAAAAATCTCTTAATAAGACGACCAACCAACATTACTGTCAAAGTAACACCTTAATATACATTTTTTAACTTTTCCGCTTCAAACAATTTAATGTTCGTTTTAATTTTTTTTTTTAATTTCTTCAATTCATCGATTAGATATTATTTGAATTATATTAGATTGACTATGATTTTACATATTTTAATTTATTTACCGTAACTGTCTATGATTTCTTTACATTTTTTTAAATTATCTAATAGCACCCATAAATCGGTTTGATGAATATTCATATTCCGACGATCTTGTTCATCTTTAACTTTCAAACTTAAATTAATGCATCCAATTGTATCAGTTGGAAATGTGTAGGATATATTCTCTACCTCATCAACTGTAATACGTTAAATAATAATCAATTTTACCATCTCCAAACACATTGATAGTATAAATTAGAAATAATAAAATCAAATGAGGCAATTTTTTGCTTTTATTAATGTAAGTACTCACCTGTTAAGTAGTTCTTCGATAAGTTTTCGCGTATCCGATCGACATATTCAGATATTACTAGACAAATTGCCGTTGCATGTTCTTTTGGCAATCCAAGTTGTTGCATTTCTTCACCAAATGTTGTTTCGTCAGCATAGTGTCGTGTAGCATTACAAAGTAAAAATTTCAAACAAGCGATTGTTGATTTGATTGTTTCAATGTCGTTTTTATTTTTGAGAAACAGATCCTTGATTTTTTCTTCCTACAATTTAATTGATACAAGAAAATAAACCAAGAAAAATATAGGATTAGTTAGTTTTCGTAAATGCAAATGTTGAAATTCTTTACAGGAACAGATTCTCCAATGATGATTTTCGCAACTAATTGCGTTAAAAGACGAAGTTTTACTGATGTAAATACTGATAATGAAGAATGGATTTCAGCTAGTACCCAATCGGGACAATCTCCGCCACCACAAAATCGAAATCTCTGTGAAATTATTGAAAATAAAGTTTTTTTAGATATCAATGTCATCATTATGTGGATAGATTTTTTTAAAATAAATATAATTTTTTATTATCATGTACGTGGAGAGATTCAAATACTAAATTTAATTGATATTACTTTGAATTTGTTCTCCATTTTGAAACAAATTAAGGCTTAATAACTTTTTTTTAAATGAAACATGTGTTTATCAAACAGTTATATTATTTAAACATGTGTTTATTATTCTTTGTGTAAAAGATTACCATAGTTAAGGATCAGTTCTTTCGTGGGATAACTTTTGATTTCATGTGATATAGTTTATTCAATTAATGCAAAGAGTGTATTGATACGGATTCTTGATAAGGTTAGCCAATTAACAGTAAACAATTTTTTCGCACAGAATTCATAAATTGTGTAGCCCTTTCATCTTCAACGATTAACATGCCGCCTCATGTGTTATCCTTGGAGATCTATACCCAATATTTCGAATTGACAATACTCACTCCACTGCTGCGTTTATGTTCGCTTCAAAGCTTCTTTCTATGCATTGAAGCGAAGAAATCAGTGCTTTCATAGAAATTACATATGAATTACACATATCTGTCTATATAATGTTGCCCAGTGTTTGCTATTGAGGTGATATGCTGTTAGGTACTTTACATTTTGAACAGATGGGCAGTGGAACTCATACAACTCGTACAACCTGAATTTCATTTTCTAATTGCGTAAATAACTTATTTTATAACCGCCAACAAACTTAAAAAATTGTAGTATGATATTGTCAGAAAATAACCTTTGAGTTCAAAATCTGCAGAATGGGATCTGGTCCCTTACGTAAAAATTTACCTACATGTGGACTTTTCTCTTAAACTTTTTATTTAAGGCAGGCCAGTTGGGAAGTACAATGTATTATTTTAACTACACAAATAAATTTAAATTAGGTTTGAGATATGTTTTAACACTTTTTAATTATTTATTCAATCAAAAAAGTCGTTAAAAAGTAAAATTTTTGGGCATAAATAAATGTCAACAATGATATTTGGGAAATGCAGTGTTTATTGAAAAAAAATTCAGTGACGGTGCAAAGAAATGGTTTTTCTAAGAACGTAAGCGCAGTTTTGTCAAAATATAGATTAACGTATGATGAACAGAGGGAAATATGTGATTCCTTATTTGTGAATTTTTTTTAATAAATATATGAACAATATATAATATTATTAAACTTTGTAAGAAGTTTAATAATATTATTAAACTTTGTTGATATCGTTAAATTCATATTATATGGCTTTATAGGAATGGAGAACTGAAATATTATCTGAAGATAAAGATTTACATAATATTATCATACAAACTATTAATAATCATAAAATAGAGATAGAGAACGGATTAAGTTTGTAGATTATCAAAATTGAAATAATTTGAAAAGCATATGAATTAATTATTTTATGTATAATTTTTTATATAAAGAACGAGGTAAAGATTGCATTCGAGCAAAGGCAATTAAGGAATACACTAAATCAATTCAACTTTTATCTTTGGCTGCAACTTACAATAACTGTGTATTGGCAAGTATGTAATAGAATAAATAAATTTTGTTAAGGAATATCTGATCGAATTAATATCTCAAAATATTCGGAGTACATAACCGACGGTGAAAAATGTTTAGAAAATAACGCCAATAATTGTGAAGAACTTTTCGCACTGGATAAGGAACATAATGTTGATAAAATTAAATATAGAATAATTTCAAACTAAATAAATTATTTAGCCACTACAAGTATATAAAAAAATTTGGGACGTCGATACTAAAAACTTAAAGAATTTATTAGCAACCATTCCACTGAATTGCTTCGTTTTTCAAATTAAAAAAACCATAATATATTAAAAAAAATAATATTTTAAAATAGTTTACTATATTTTATTAAAAACTAGCGGGACCCCGATGTACTTCGCTACACCCAAACAATTATTGTAAAAAGAATGAAAAATCCTAGCATTTTTTTAAATGAAAATTTCAATCGTTTGTTTTATTTCAAAATTTTTGACGTCTTATTTTAATTCTTAATGCAATACATTTGTAGACACAACATTTTTCGTTTTTCCATCTGGAGCATGAATAAACAAAGAATTTGGAATGCCAACTCTTGAACAGGCCACGTATAGCTTCCCATGCGAAAAGCACGGCTCCTCCAAATTCAATCCGAATACTTGGAGCGTTTGTCCTTGCGCCTTGTTGATGGACATGGCAAATGATAGACGCACTGGGTATTGCAAACGCTTGAATTGAAATGGCATGTCTTTTGGTATCAATGGAATACGCGGTATAAGCACAATTTCACCTTTTGCCTTGCCAGTCAATATTGTGGCTTCAATTAAATTCGGCATCAATTTTTTTACTGCCAGTCTTGTGCCATTACACAGTTTAGGCGCATTTAAATTCCGCAATAAAATAATTGATGAGCCGACTTTTAAATTCAAACAATGCGGTGGCATACCAGGTGGTTCCAATGAATTCAAAAATTCAACTGGATAATTCACTGCGTCATCTTGATTCATTGCGCTATCAATAAATTTATATTGTGTCACTGCACCTAGTAATTTTTCTTGAATCTGATAATTTATTGCGTTGACATAAGTAAATTTTTTGGTGCCAATATATATAATTTTGATCAATATTTGGAAAAACGCGTCCAATCAATTCTTCTTTTGATTGTAGAATTGTACAAAAATTGTTCGGCAAAGTAATTAATCCATTTGTATTATCGATTCGAACTTTACCATTTCCGATCTCTAACAATTGCTTCCAGAACCGATCTGCTGATTGATCATTGTGCAACTGAACACGCATGTTTACGTTCAATGTCATTTTTCGCACATGTCGCCACAGAAAAGAAGACTTCAAGCATGCATTGATCTCATCCGTCGGTGTCGACTGTGGAATCACGGGAAATGTTTGACAATAATATCAATGCACCACCAAAAATTTGTTGATTGCGACGTAGATCTTACATTGTACGGTGTAATGCTTCCAATGATTTTTTATGGGTCATTGTACATTCATCCAATAGAATAATTGATGTTTACTGCAAAACTTTTGCCATCGCAGAACTTCTTGAGATATTGCATGTGGGATTTTCAATCACTTGTACGTTCAAGAAAAATTACATGTTAATTAATTTTGATGTTTTTTAAATCGATCAATCATTAAGTACTAATAAACCTGCACATTCAACGGCAATTTTAATTCAGAGTGTGCTGTTCGGCCTCCATTCAATAAAGTAGCAGCAATTCCAGACGAAGCAAGTGCCAATGCAATTTTTCCTTGCGATCGAATGGCTACCAAAATCAATGATATCGCAAATGATTTTCCCGTACCACCAGGCGCATCCAAAAAATACAATCCACCGACTTCATTTTGTACGGTTTGCATAATGGAATCATAACCATATTTTTGATGGTCATTTAATTTGGGAACATTCAAATCCACAAATGTTTGTAATTCATTTGGATCATACTGTTGTTCACGTTGCAAATCTCGATTAAATAAATCATGCATTGGACGATTGGGTGAATGCATACCTAATTACACTAATGCTGTATTTGTAATCGCAAGGCACAAATCTTCAATCGTTATCAATGCCTCGTTATACATTTCCAATGAAATCTGCAAATTAGGATTTCTTTCGTGATGACGCATTCGAATCAAATAGTTTTTTGTCATAAAATCTTTGTATTTATTCCACAATTCAATTGGATTCGATGGAAAACATGTTGATATTATTATGGCATATAGCATACATATTTGATATGGAGAAGAAGCAATAGATGCATCGTGAAGTGTTAAATCTAAATGCGCATCATTTTCCAGCAAACCTAAATGCTTACATGCTTCACGATACGTCTGACATAAATGATCGTTAACTGTTCGCAAATGTTGAAATGAACGTGATCCCACAACATTTACCAACAACAACCGCAAATAATAACATTCTGCATTATTTGGACGAACTGTGTATAGTCTTCCCATAGTATCTGGAAAAAAACCACCCGAATGGCCATCAACTGGTGTTCCTTGTTCACGTCGTTACCATTTTTTGCAGTCCAAGTGAAATAATGCGTTACGTTCTGACAAATTCATCACTTTCGCACAATTGAAAGAATGCAGTTAATGTTGTTGCTGGTGGCTGTGCCGCTCTCTGCTGTACATTTGCATCGGTAAAATAAACACGCTGACCATTTTCCAAATGAACGACAGCAGGTTGTCGTTCATGCATTGGAAATGAATAATTTCTCCAAAGAGCTTCATTAGTGCTAATGTAGCGTCCCATTTGATATTGAGCAATCTCATTTCTATTGTCACCAGCTACTCCGAAAACAACCATATCACTGCCTTTGTTGACATATTTGCAAATGTATTTGATCGACTTAATCGAATTACAATATTCAACGTTAATGTGAGCCTCAAATATTTTTGATAATAGTGGTGAATATGGCACTACCCAACGGTTATCAACGTAAATATCTTGATTTCGAATTCTAATTGTTGTTGTATGGCTATTATCATCTGGTGACCGACGTCGATACAATAGGTATCCGTCATTGCCTGTTATGGTATCGGAAGTCAATTCTCTTGGATATCGTTTTGAGCATTTTCCATCTATCATGCATGGCGAATTCAAATTAAGTTCACCGCAAGGGCCGTGAATCATGTTTTTCTTGACAACTTCAAATAATTGTCGATCGCTGATTTGGTCTGGAATTTCGGCTGATATAATTCTATCAATCTCATCCGGTGTTATTTTACGAACCAGCCATATCAAAATGTGTGCATGCGGTAGCCCTCTTTTCTGCCATTCAATCGAATACATCCAGCAACACACCTCCAAATATTTTCAATTTGATAATCAAATCCATCAGTGCTTTCAATTTCTGTCGAAATACATGTGCTGTTATATCGTGCCGATCTTTTGGTGTCTGGCCATCATATAAATTTTCTTTAATGTCCGTCCACTGTGGATTGAATGTTATTGTTATGAATAGATCTGGTCGACCATATTTGCGAACGTATGACATTGCATCTTGCGTATATTCGTGCATATGGCGCTGACTGCCAACATATGTCGATGGTAATATTAGGCGAATTCGATTGGACTAATTTTGCTACTGCTACTGTTGTGTAGCTGTCATCATCTACAGTACCTCTAACAAAACAGTAGGATTGTAGCAGTAGTTGCACTTCTCCCCTTAGGGTAAGGGGATTGTAGTTTCCGAACAAACTATAGATGGCTTGGTGGGTTCGTTGGTTATGTTGAAGAGACACATAAACTTTCTTTTTCTATGAAAAATCACCAAAATTGAAAAATAGGTTCGAATCAGTAGGTCCCTCTGTTAGAGAGGGTCCGGAAAATAATAATAAAATAATAATAATATTTTTAATTTATATGTGCGAAATCACTGAAATATTATTAATGAATTGTAATGCAGTGTGCCATCTATGGGACGGAGTTCAAACTATTATCTAAACCTTCACGGGGGACTCACAGAACAGTTTCTCAAATTTTCATCAAAATCGGTCGACCTGTTTTCGTAGTTTAGTGGTGACATCAAAATGTACACTTCTTGTTATATATATTAAGATTTCAAAAATTAATACCATTAAATAACAAAACCTACAATATATGGTATTATTTATAAAATGGTTTTAAAAGTACCGCCTCAATCGTATACTGAACTTTAAAAGTATATACGTTGTTGCAAATGTGTTTTAGAAATAATCGGACACAATTTTTGTGTAGAGGCCTATGCAGTTATTCAATATAATCTAAGCCATGGACGACTGTGCGTCAGGGGTTAGTATTCTACATGGTTTCTCTGTGTTCATTATATTGATACCAGATGTGTATCCATAGCATAACCAACAAACTAAATTGTCTTTCATTAATTTTTTTTAGTTTACAGAACTTGACTAATTTGAATAACTGACAATCAGACTAATTGATATACGAGGGTCGTTCAATAAGTCCTTAGAAAATTCGAGAAATTGCGCTCATAGTGTCGGTAAAGATTTTTTTTTGTAAGTAGCATTATCGACAGGGAGTAAAGTTAAAGGCAGACTTTTTTATAATAACAGAGAAACTTGCAAAGGGTTATAGAGATATTTTAGATTCAGATTTATTCTTCAGCATCAAGCATTTTGGAAAATAGGTTTAACCGTTAACAACGAGCAGGAGCTGCAAGGATCATTGAAGAACATAATATGGTCACTACTGTCACCAACTATTCTTATAAGAAAATCCATTAAACATAATATTCACTTAAATTTCTCCTCCGAATCCCTGCACTCCACAGTTGTTACTATTGATACCTCCTTATTTAATCTTAATGTAGCATCTGTATATTGTCCTCCCAACAAAACCATAACTGGTTCCGACTTTTTATGCTTCTTACACCCTCAATGGGGTTACGGCGTTGCTAACCCTCGAGGAAAGATTCTTCAGGAAGCTCTACCCCATACATCATATCAAATAACTTCCCCTTCAAATCCAACATACTGGCCAACTTCTAGTTCAAAACGACCTGATATTCTCGATTACTTCATTAGCACTCCTGCAATTACCATGAATTCTAGTATTGAAACTCTTTCCGATTTATTTGAAGCCAATCTTAAACACTCTTAATCCTAGCCTCATAAATGGCAAAATACGAGGGTCGTTCAATAAGTCCTTAGAAAATCCGAGAAATTGCGCTCGTAGTGTCGATAAAGATACTTTTTTGTAAGTAGCATTATCGACAGGAAAGCTGTCAAAATTTCAGTTCGATCCAAAGCGTAGGTCAATTTCTATCGTCGATTAAAGTTAACGACATTTATTTGTGCATAACAATGGAAAAAAGCGAGTTTAGGGCGGTCATCAAACATCTCCATTTAAAAGTCTTAAGCCCGAAAGAAATCGAAGCCGAGTTGGATGCAGTTCATGACACATCTGCACCTGTGTTTGCGACGGTTTACAATTGGGTGAATGAATTTAAACGTGGCCGTTCATCTACAGAAGATGAACATCGTTCAGGACGCCTAGTTGAGGTGTGTACTCCTGAAATCATCGACAAAATCCACGATCTGATTTTGAACGATCGGCGAATTAAAGTGCGCGAATTAGTTGAGGCCACGGGCATATCACAAGGTACAGTCGCTTCAATTTTACATGAAAAATTGCCTGTGAAAATTTTTTTGGCAAGATTTTTATCGACTACTTGGAAAAAGGAAAAACAATAAAAGGAGCGTATTACGCGTCGTTATTGCAACGGTTGAGCGAGGAAATCAAAGAGAAACGCCCCCATCTGAAGAAGAAAAAAATCCTCTTGCATCAGGACAATGCGCGTGTGTACACCTGCGCTGTTTCCATGGCCAAAATTGTGGAATTGAGAATGGAATTGTTGCAGCATCCCGTTTATTCACCAGATTTGGTTCCGAGTGACTATTTTCTTTTCCCCAATCTGAAGAAATGGCTTGGCGGACGACGGTTCACTTCCAACGAGGACGTCATTGCTCAAACGGATGAGTATTTTGCAGAACTTCCGAAATCCTATATTTTGGACGGGATAAAAATTTTGGAAAAACGGTTGGAAAAGTGTATAGAGCTAAAAGGATATTATGTTGAAAAATAAAATTTTTTTTTTAAAAACAGTTTTTTTACATTTTTTTGCAAGGACTTATTGAACGACCCTCGTATCATCTTTTCCTTTTCAAAGTGCTCAAATACTAATTTTGAAAATTTATTGAAATAGTAGTAATATTGTTTGGTGGCGCCGCTATTTCATATATTTTGCAAGGACTCAATTATTTAATAATTGAATATTCAGTTGAATAACCGGTAGTTTTTCTATACTAAAATTTTCTATTTCATATTACGCAAATAAGATCCTCTTCTTAGAGTATTCTTTCGAGATCTTCTTTATTAGATATATACCTTTCTCCAACCTGATTCTCTAAATAACTCCAGAAATTCTTGGAATGGTAGGTATATTTTGGGCTTTATATTTGGGATAGGCTATTTTAAAAATAAAATCGTCATTGAAATCCAATGTTGATTAACACTCCAGCAACACTCAAAGAGCTCTATATCAATGTAATATTGCATATAAAAAAATATAGAGGCACCGTAGTTATTGAGTACGATTTTATAACTTTTATTATTGTTTAATAGATTTTTAAGTTCATTAATTATATTTTTGCCAATATTTTTGATACATATGAATTTTATAATATATGTGTATGTATTATAAAAACATATGAAACGAGAAAATAATTGTTTGAATTTAATTGACCTCGAAGCTCTCGGTATATTTTTTATATATAATTTGAATGCAGCCTGTTAAGTTAGTGATAAATGCAAAAAAGAATTAATTTATTCAACAAAAAAAATTTTTTTTTTCAACATAGTCTCCTTTTAGCTCGATACACTTTGTGCAACGATATTCCAACTTCTTTATAGTACCCGTGTAGAATGATATGTCAAATTCTGGAAAATTGGCCTCAGTTTGCGACTATAACTTCACAATTGGTCTTGATTTCATGAATTAACTGATCTAATAATATTGATAAAATACCATGTGCATCCCAGGAAACAATTCTCATAACCTTTCCTGTCGATAAAACCGTTTTTACCGTATTTGATACACGTTTGTTAGTAAAAGGTTATTGTTTTGACTGAAGTTTGGTTGCTGGTGTGTAATGGGGAATTAATATTTTATCAAGAGCTATGAATAGATGAAATAATTTATTTGGATTATGCTTAAAAATATCCAAATAATCCCTTCATGAATTCCATGAATCATTTCTTCGGTGATAACCTAAATTGGGCATCCTGGGAGCTCAGAGTCATCGTACCACCAAAAGAAATTCAGTAAACCACTGACATATGATCTAGAGGAGTCTCCATAATACTTTTCAAGCTTGGTTTTGTTACAGATAGTTTTTTGCTTCAAAAAATAGTATTTTATTAATACGCGGACTTCATTTTTTTTTTCATATTAATAAACAACACAAACCTTGTCTTCTTTCTATGGCTATGAAAACTAAACTAATGAAGATGTTTATTAAATGTAAATATGGCGTCTTTGTAAAAATGCCGAATGATAAGAAAAATATTGTTATCTACAAAATAATAAAAAACCGCTCAACTCACTTGAAAAAATAAATATTCTATTTTCTCCTATCACAGTGTGACTAGCACTCAATTAAAATCATTTTAAAATATATACAATTAGCCATACTTTAATACAAGCTATATTGAAATTAGTTTGCTCTTTAACACCTTTCAATAAAATTTGTCGAAATAGGAGCAACGAAAGTCCAAATAAAATATCAACGCATTACTCTTTCAAATGGTAACAATTTAATATGCAACATGTTTTAATAATAAAAAAAAAAAAACATTTTATAAATATGATAAGGCATATTTCCAAATGAAATAATGCAATTGAATTTAAAATCATATTTTTTCCACGAGATATATATAAACCCAATAATTATAGCAAAATAAAATTCTTTGGAAAGCTACTTATCCAAATCAGCAAATGGGCAAGCCTGTCGAAAACCGCTAGCAGGATTTGTTTTATTGACCGCAGAATTTGCTTATACAACAAGCATTTTTTCTCCACCTTCAACATCAATTAGTATGTGCTGTTAGTCTGATGTAAATGAAAATTCTCTAATATAGGGTTTTCGAATAAGAGTGATACGATTTCTTTAAAAAAAAAAACACTAATTGTTAAGGAAATTCAAATGTTTTTTATTTAATGTGAAGTATAATCGATACAATTAAATTCTGAATAAAACGTCATTCAAATGGCCTGCACGACTTCTTTTGTAGGAACGAATTCGATGAACTCAATTTTCGAGCACTTTTTCCACTAAATCAAGTCGTATGACATGAATAGCACGTTCAATATTGACTTCTAAAGCTTGAAGAGAGTCTGGTTTATTGCTAAAGACCAATGACTTCAAATAACCCCACTACAAATAGTCTAATGGTGTTAAATCACAACTTCTTGGAGGTCATTCAATGTCACAATTTCTTGAAATAATCGAATTTCCAAACTTTTCTCGCAATAATTCGGTTGTTGCACGTGCTGTGTGGCACGTAGTCCCGTGTTATTGGAACCAGATGTTGTCAAGATCAACTTCTTCTAGTTTCGGCCACAAAAAGTTGGTTATCATCGATCTATACCGCTCTCCATTGACAGTAACGGTGTTACCAGCTTCATATCGAAAGAAGTAGGACCGATGATTCCACCAGACCAAAAAGCACACCAAACTGTCAATTTAGGTGAATGTAATGGGTGTTCATGAATAATTTGTGGATTTTCTTCGCACCAGAATCGATAGTTTTGTTTATTTACCGCACCGCTCAGATGAAAGTAAGCCTCATCGGAGAAGATGATGAGCGCACGAAAAGCTGCAATTGCAGAACGATTATTTTGATAATAAAATTGAATAATTTATAAACGTTGTTCTTGCGTATATCAACGCAAGAACAACGTTTACAAATATATTTGCGTACATCAACGCAAGAACAACGTTTACGTATACATATTTTTTCCATGATGAAATTGTAAATATTACTGAATACAATGAAAAAAAAAGACAGATCATGACATATTACAAATGGCCGAAAAATTTTTTCGAAATGTCGGTCGATAAAGTCCATTTAAGTCATTGTTTACTTTATGAATTCCGTAAAGACAATACCGCGAGTGTGGCAACCAAAAACATTTGCGAAGTGTATGGAGTAGATGACATCAAAGTTCGAAAGGTACGAAGATGGTTTACAAAATTCCGATCTGGGGATTTTTCACTAATTGATAAACCACGTACCGGGCGGCCATTGAAGTCTGATGACGACAAAATTAAAGTCATAATTGACACCAATCCACGTCTAACCACCAGGAGATCCCGTCGATGATGAGAGTCAACCAAACAACCGTATTGACATTTGAAGCGTATGGGGATGGTTTCGCGGAACGACGTTTGGATACCTCATCAATTGTCGGCTGCCAATTTATTGGATCGTGTTTCAACGTGCGTTGGTTTGAGTGCGAGACAAAAACATGAACCTTTTTTGCATCGTTTGGTAACGGGAGATGAGAAATGGGTCGTGTACAACAACGTGACAAGAAAAGGACATTGGGCTATACCTGGACAAGCCCCATTAACAACTTCGAAAGCCGAAATCCATCAAAAAAAAGTTATGCTTTGTTGGGATTGTAAGGGTATTGTGTCTTTTGAACTCTTGGAACGCAATCAGACAATTACAGCAGAACGATATTGTCAGCATTTATCCAAATTTAAGATCGCCTTTCAAAAGGATAGACCAGAATTGGTAAACAGAAAAGGGGTAGTGTTTCATCACGACAACGCGCGACCACATGGGGCTATGATGACCCAACACAAGCTGAATGAGTTGAATTGGGATGTTATCAAGCATCCACCGTATTCTCCAGATCTTGCTCCTTCCGATTTTTATTTATTCCGATCACTGCAACATTTTTTAAATGATAAAAAATTTGATACAATAGAGCAGGTAAAAACATCCCTTACTACATTTTTCACATCAAAATCCACGGAATTTTACACTAATGGTATTAATAAGTTGATAGGAAGATGGGAGAAGGTTATAAGAATGGATGGAAATTATATAATTGATTAAATAAATAATACAAATCTAAAAAAAAATGTTTAATTGTATATGTAAAAAACGGTCTAAACTTTTGCATACACCTAATATTATAAAAGCTGAAGTAATATATCGAGTGCTACTAATATATATTTCGTGAAGATTTTTATATCAGACCGGTACAAATAAATTTTCTTCGCTTAATTCAGCTAATACTCTGTTTCCAAATTGAGTATTAACTTTTCTGTTTTTTCCACAGCCGCTGCTTCCTTTAACACTATATTGTATGGTATATCAATATTATAAACGATCTATGATTGAAACCATCGATCTATGTTCATATTATTCAGATTGTAGAATTTATAACTAAATATAAATATATTTTTGACGAAGACTACACACTAAATTGGACAATTAATGTTTTTAAAATCACCAATGCTGTCATTTGGAAGATTATCAAGAGAGGATTTTACGAACATGAACTACTGGAAGTTAATTATCCAAACATCTACCTGGCCCAAGAAATTAAAAACTAAAAATATTTGGATTTAGTAAAATGGTTGGGTTTTCCATCAACTCATATAAAAATAAATTTCTTACATAAAAAATAAAAAGCTTTTTTGCTTATTCTTCTTCCCTAAGTAATAAGTTTGTTTTATTGATTTCAAATCTAAAATTTCTGCATCTAACATAATTCAATTTTCTAATTTAATTAATTTTTCCCAAATAAGTTTTTTTTCTGATTTTCCAAATAGTTTCCTTTTTGAAGCCTTGCATTTGAATATGTTTATTTTTAAAGGAAACTTTAAATAAAGTTAAACTTTTCTCTTCAAACTGCCAAACACAGGAAAAATTACTTTTTTGAAAGTATTTTAATTAGAAAATTTTTATTTAATCTTACTAAGAAATGTATTTGAAAAACAATTTATAGATACTCAAGTTAATGGAATACTTACAATTAAATTGTTTTCCTGCTTCCAACTATTTTCCACTATTACAAATTATTATTCTTTTTTTATAAAAAACTTAACCCGATCGACTTCAAAATTTACCAAATGATAAGACGAACGTAAAATTGTTCGTCTCTAATACCGACTTAATAGGTTATGTTTTTCTTCAGATAGTGGGCTATGCAAATTTATGCAACAAATTTTGCAAGTATTTGTCGCGGAAAAAGAATAGCATTTCTACGTCTCCCAGTATAGGTGTACATACGTGTTGTAATCAATCAAATGAAAATGAATGTGCGTTTTAAATAACCCTTTTGGTGGCAATTATTTCTTAATTCTGAAAAATATTTAAAAAAGGTTTTTGTCCATGATATAATTCTACAATACGAGTAAATCAATAATAAAATCGAACCTATTCTAAATTGAACTCTCTTATACGCGATATTCGTACAAAAATATTATAATTTCCATAAATTTGACATATTAACAACAAAAATTATTGAATATGCAATTTTGCAAAATTCAGTAATCACTTTCGACCATAATAGAATAAGGAAAATTTGAAATCAGTGCTTTTCATAGAAATTACATATGAATTACACATATCTGTCTATATAATGTTGCCCAGTGTTTGCTATTGAGGTGATATGCTGTTAGGAACTTTACATTTTGAACAGATACAACTCGTACAACCTGAATTATAATTCATTTATATAATTGCGTAAATAACTTATACGAGTCCTAATAATTCAATTAATTTTTTCCAGATGAAATTTTCTTTGTTTCTTCAAAAAGTTGTTTTTTTCGAACCTTTGCATTTCTGTATTTTTGTTTCGAAAGGAAACTTTAAATGTGGTTAAACTTTTCTTTTCAAACTGCCACAAGCAGGGAAAATTACATTATAGATTTCGCTCTCAACTAACTTAAATATTCAGACAGGTGACATGATCTAAAGTTTCCATTAATTACGAGGGTCGTTCAATAAGTCCTTAGAAAAAGATGGAAAAAAACTGTTTGTTAAAAAAAAAATTTTATTTTTCAACATAATCGCCTTTTAGCTCTATACACTTTTCCAACCGTTTTTCCAAAATTTTTATCCCGTCCAAAAAATAGGATTTCGGAAGTTCTGCAAAATACTCATCCGTTTGAGCAATGACGTCCTCGTTGGAAGTGAACCGTCGTCCGCCAAGCCATTTCTTCAGATTGGAGAAAAGAAAATAGTCACTCGGGGCCAAATCTGGTGAATAAGCGGGATGCTGCAACAATTCCATTCTCAATTCCACAATTTTGGCCATGGAAACAGCGCAGGTGTGCACACGCGCATTGTCCTGATGCAAGAGGATTTTTTTCTTCTTCAGATGGGGGCGTTTCTCTTTGATTTCCTCGCTCAACCGTTGCAATAACGACGCGTAATACGCTCCTGTTATTGTTTTTCCTTTTTCCAAGTAGTCCATAAAAATGATGCCCTGCGAATCCCAAAAGACCGTGGTCATCACCTTGCCGGCCGATGGCACAGTTTTTGCCTTCTTCGGAGCCCGTTCACCCTTGAAAATCCACTGTGATAACCGTCTCTTCGTTTCTGGAGTGTAGTAGTGTATCCAGGTTTCGTCCACAGTGACATATCGACGAAGGAATTCGGCAGGATTGCGATGAAAGATTGCCAACATAGCTTCAGAGTCCACTACACGATTGCGCTTATTCTCCTCTGAGAGCAAACGCGGCACCCAAATTGAAGCGACTGTACCATGTGATATGCCCGTGGCCTCAACTAATTCGCGCACTTTAATTCGCCGATCGTTCAAAATCAGATCGTGGATTTTGTCGATGATTTCAGGAGTAGACACCTCAACTGGGCGTCGTGAACGATGTTAATCTTTTGTGGATGAACGGCCACGTTTAAATTCATTCACCCAATTGTAAACCGTGACCTACGCTATGGATCGAGCTGAAATTTTGACAGCTTTCCTGTCGATAATGCTACTTACAAAAAAAAATCCTTACCGACACTACGAGCGCAATTTCTCGGATTTTCTGAGGACTTATTGAACGACCCTCGTAGTTATTAAAATTATATTTTTCACGTTGTTGCAGCACTTGCAATAGTTTGAATTTTTTTTGAATAATAAACTTAGCCTTTACTCTAATGCAAATTTCCTCAAATTATTTGACGACACTTTGAATTTAGAAGGGTTTATTATTTTGACTTATATAATGAAATGCTTAATACAAATTTTTGCAATTATTTTCAGTAATTATATAACTGTGATGGTATTTTATGTACCCCGACAATGCAAAGTTATTTAACTGCATAAATGTCCATTTTACGCGGTACTTTTCGGTATCAACGCAGTTTTAAAAAAAATTTCTTTTATCATTTTATTATTTGAAAGAAAAATATATAAATCCTTTAAATAATTTGTGTTGTTTACTTACAGACATACCAGAGGTATAAGCTTAAATCCGCTCTTTGGTCATAGATGGCGTGAGTGAGCGTATTAAACTACCATGGGCTCGCCATACTTTTTTTTATGAGTTTGACAATCTGTCAACAATAATCAGTGCACATTGTCAGCAATTTTGTACAACAACATACATTTTTCCTTTGGTAATCATGTCTAGTTTTGTGCCAGAAAAAGAGCATATGCGGAAAGCTCTGCTTTTCTGCTTCAATTTGAAGAAACCCCCCCGCTTATATTCACCAGACCTGGAATTTTTGGCGTGATATCCACAAATTGCCCGAAAGATGGGGAAAAAGTTTAGCTAGCGAGGGCAAGTACTTTGAATAAATTTGTTTTTAATTTCTATGAACTAAAAAACAGCGGATTTAAGCTTATACACCTGGTATTCCTTTAGAAGTTTTGGTTTTTTTTTTGGATAAGAAATAATTCACAAAATATATTGAAAACTTCAAAATTTTAATTAAAAAATAAAAACATTTAAAAAAATTTACTGAATCTTTTATTTTAATTTGTCTAATATAAGAAATTTATTCGTAAGGTTTTATTTATGAAAGAAAGTTTGTTACTTCTAAGCTTCTTTTTTATCAGTGTTAGAAAAATGTAAATTGCTAAATTTTTGAGGACGAATTCGTTGTTTATTCAAATTTATACAATACTTACAGTAATCTCTCTAAAATAAGCAAGTTGGAGTGAAATATACTTTTTTTGAAGAACCAATATTTAGTGAAAACCATTGCCACCTGAAAAATTTACAAACTGATAGTGGAAAAAAGTTCTGAACATTAATGCTTTATTTCAAAATTTATTGTAAAAGTACATTATAAATCACTATTTAATCTATAGCATTATGAAAGCACCTATTGTAGAACATTTTAACCGTATATTAAAATCTATGTTGTGAAAAGAATTTAGTATGACCAACCTAGCAAAATAACGGACAATTAAAACGCGACCATGTGACGGCTACAAGAGAAATCAAAAACGCTTTTGTCCAATATACAATCATAGTAAAATAGGTGGAACTGCAAAATTTAAAATTGGAGACTATGTTCGCATAAGTAAATACAAACATATATTTGAGAAAGGTTACCCAACATATTGGACTACTAAATTTTTAAAATTATTTAAGTTACAATCACCAACCCTGTTACATTTCACATCGAAGATTACCAGAGTAAATCAATCAAAGGAGAATTTTATGAACATAAGCTTACAAAAATTAAATATGAAAACATTTACTTGGTAGAAAAATGATTCTCAAAGCATCTAATGCATATTACACGTTTTTAAAAGTTTATTTCTTATGTACAATTAATTTGTATTTCAATATTGTTATCAAATTACTTAAAGTATCAGTAAAATTCATGTTCACTTTCTATTATTCGAGCAATTTCCTCTTTTTTAGTTAATTAATTGTTGCCTAAATCCTTCGATAGCTTCCTCAATAATTATGAATTTAGAAGCAGATATCTGGTCTTCCAAAAATCTTCGATGGTTACTGATGCCATTGTTATAGGCGGGGTTAAGTAGTTTACTGATTACTGTAGGTTAACAATTTAAAAGATAATCCTACTTCCATTATATCGTTGTTAGGTAATTGTAACGTAAAAATCAAATTTATGAATAAACATAATATACTCACACTGCTGCTGTTTACAAGTTCACTTTTACAAACTTAACGATAAATATCATTGGAATGGTTCTACTTTTATGGGAATTTTATTATGATGGTCAGCTAATACTATTGTTTTTAATATTTCTTTTATTTGAGCAATATGTCTCTTAAACCGTTCTCTAAAACATACTGCTCTGCTACACCGCTCTCGGCGAGTTTCCGAAAGCCAATATTCATCAAAAAAAGATTATGCTATCTGTTTGGTGGGATCTAAAGAAATCGTTTATTTTGAGCTTCTACGGAGCAACACAACGACCAATTCTGAAGTGTACTGTCATCAGTTGGACAAATTGAATGATGCACTTCACTGGAAAAAAGGCCAAAATTGATCAATAGGAAATGTATAGTGTTCCAACAGGATAATGCGAAATCACATACAAGTTTGACCATTCGGCAAAAGCTTTTAGAGCTTGGATGGGATATACTGCCACACTCGCCATACTCTGCAGACCTAGCACATTCCGATTATCATTTGTTCCGGTCTCTACAAATTTTTTTTAGACAGTAAAACGTTTAATTCAAATGAGGATGTCAAAAATTACTTGGATCAGTTTTTTTGCCAGCAAAGAACAAAAATTTTATGAGCGTGGAATCATGCTACTGCCAGAAAGATGGCAAAGGGTATTGGATCAGACTGGACAATATTTAATTGAATAAAATCGTCTTTCATTTTGATAAAAAAAAACAAATTACTTTCCGAACCCAATATATTTATTTTATAAATCTCTCAAAAAAAAACGGTATCGTAACGTACAGCGTTTTTCAATTCACAAAAAAAGTTCGTCTTAACATTTCACCTAGAAAGTTGTTATTACATTTTCTTAGCTTAACCGTTACAAACTAATTTAATTTTTCCGATTTGGTCAAGAAATGTTGTCTACTTTAAGGAGGCAAAAATATCCACTACCATTAAACGCGATTACACAATTTCTTGACTAAATCTGAAAAATTAGAAAAATAAGATAAAAAAAAAACAAAAATACGCAAAAATGCCTAATATTTTAATAATGCTTCTCTTTTCATTATTGTTTCCAGAAATACAGACTCTAAACATATAGAAGTTTTCCTATCTGATATGAGAGGTAAAATCTAATACCAGCATTGTGGAAGAAATCAACGCGCTGTTGTAGGCAGACAACAAATCCTATTTTAATGAGATTAAGTTATTCTGCTTGAAGCATCTCACTGCTCTTCAAGGCGTTGCTTCTACCACTCCTCGGCTATTATTTGGAATCTTGAGGTCCATGCCATGAAACATTCATCCTTGCATAATAATGGACTATTCCGACAACTATTCAATAATAAAATCTTTGGTCTTTAATATAATTAGGCTCACTATGCTACGGTGGAGCATATAAATGAATGTTCTAAAAGTAATTAAAAAATACATTATGATTAGATGCACCCCATCGGTAATGCTGCGTCCATATTAGCCGCTCCCAATTGACCACCGAGTTCACAATAATTCATTCATTTAATAAAACAAGAGCGGAAATCAAGAAATCTCCTTTATTTGAGCCAATTTTAGAAACAAAACCATTTTGGCTCTAGTTATTTATCAATAAACTACTTAGTGAGCCAAAATTAGCCCCAAAGTCACTACGGCATCCTGTTTCTATCTTATAATGTTAAGCCAAACTTTACAATATTATAAAAATAATTAGAGAATAATATTCAAGTGTACCATTTAAGTGAACTGCGGAAATGAACAATTTCTGAATATTTCTTAATTAGACGAACTACCTATTCTTACTAACATTACATTTTCTTACTATTAATGTTATTCAGAATTTAAAAAAAAAATTAATTAATTATATATTTTTTAAATAATAAAAGCAAGCATATTTGAATATTTAATCAAAGATCAAAAACAAAATACAGAGTACGTAGGCTACTATATATATTTCTGGCCTAGGCAACACTAAGTGTTGCCAGGTGCGATCTGACATTTCCATTGGAAAGTTTGACATTTTTTAGCATAAACGTACTCAGAACGTTTTGACGTACGACTATCATTTGTGTTGTTTACAGTGACTTGAAAAAATCAATTTGGCAAAAAAATGGAATTAACTCGTGAACATTTTCGTGCGATCATTTTTCACAACTTTCGACGTGGATTATCACGACAAGAGTGCATCGATGAACTTAAATCTTTGTATGGCTATGAAGCACCATCCTATAGCACTGTGAAAAACTGGTACAACGAATTCAATCGTGGCCGACGCTCGCTCAAAGACGAATTCCGTGAAGGTCGTCCAAAAACAGCCGTTGTTCCAGAAAACATCGATGCCGTACGTGAACTGATAATGCAAGACCGTCATGTGACATACCGTGAGATAGAGGCATGCCTAGGCATTTCTCCCACCAGCATACATTCGATATTGCATGAACACCTGGCCGTAAAAAAGGTTTGTTCTCGTTGGATCCCGCACAATTTGACAATCGCTCAAAAAAAGGCTCGTGTGGATTGGTGTAAAGAAATGCTGAAAAAATACGATCGCGGTGCTTCAAAAGACGTTTATAAGATCGTCACAGGTGACGAATCATGGATCTATGCGTATGAGCCCGAAACAAAACAGCAATCGACCGTGTGGGTCTTCCAAGACGAGTCAAATCCAACGAAAGTTGTTCGTGGAAGAAGCACTTCGAAGCAAATGGTCGCTTGTTTCTTTGGCAAAACTGGTCATGTGGCGACTGTTCCGCTTGTGCAACGTAGGACGGTCAATTCTGAGTGGTACACCACCATTTGTTTGCCTGAAGTCTTCGGAGAAATTCGAAAAACGAACAAGAGAAGTCGAATCATTGTGCACCATGACAATGCGAGCTCTCACACATCGGCTCAAACCAGCGCCTTTTTGACCGGACAAAACGTCGAATTGATGGGTCATCCTCCGTACAGCCCTGACTTGGCACCCAATGACTTCTTTTTAATTTTCGTCGCCAGAAGATGCTGTTGAAGCATTCAAAAACCATGTTTTGGAGGTGTCTCAATCGGAGTGGAAAAAGTGCTTCGAAAATTGGTTTGAGCGCATGCAAAAGTGTATAAATCTTGATGGAGAATATTTTGAAAAACAATAAAACCTTTTTCGTTGATAAATATTCGCATTTTCATTATTAGGCCAGAAATATATATAGTAGCCCACGTAATTAGTATTATTTCTATTGGGGTGTTCCATATATTTTACCAATGATATTAAAACCAGCCTTTTTCTTTGAGTTGTTATTCTTGACAAACATGAACTATTCCCAAAATTTAATCAAATATTTATAGTGATTGTATTTGATTAAATTAAAAAGTAAAAATTATTGAAAGAAGTCGGTACAAAGTAATATAAACAGAAAAGTTAAATTTCACTTAAAATTTGTCTTCGAATATTGTTCAACCATAAATTATTAAATGATTGTTGTCATCAAAATATAACAAATACTTAGATGCTCATTATCCAACCATTAAATCAATCACATAAATTATATAATTAAAAAGATAAAAGCCAGTCCCATGAAAATTCACTAAAAATATATGTAAAGATTGAAGTTGGAAGTATAAAATTGATGGCGTTTCCAAAGTGAAAATGTGGAAAATATAAAAGTAAGCAATCAAGCGCTTAGCAATGAAAAGACAGCATTAAGATTAATTCGATTAAAAGTTGCTCATCCAAATAGAAGTTTTTAATGAAAATAGAAGTACTCTCATTGAAAATATTGTCCTAAATGAGCAAGAAGTAAATATCATTTTGAAATTTGTTCTTCCGAAATGTATATTACGGAATATCGAGTGTGGGCGGTGTGTTCTGGTGTACGGAGTGTGGAGCTGCTTGTTAAACAAAATATTTTACGGAGGCAGTGGCCGCGATACGCACTTGCCAAGGATCGACAAGATACGTGGTGGTAAGTGATGAGAGTAATGTGAATAACTGCATAAATGGTAATATGGTCAGGCGATGATGATATTCATGAGTAACAACAGTAGGGAATATTCTATTCCAATACGTTCTGTAAAATATAGTATCAACGCAAGCAAAAGAGATATGTTTCTTTCTATTTATGTAGGCACATGTAATTAAGCTATGCGCAAATACACGATGTAAACAGTCTTTTAATTTGGCTTATTTCAACATATGTCCAATATTTGGTTAGGCTACAAGCAATGAAAATGAAGTACAAAACTTTATTTTTTCTTCTCTTTCCTGTTCATGCTCCCTTCTCATCCTTTGTTCATTATGATTAAAATGAATGTAAATATATAAAACATGAGGTTATCCTTTCACAAGACAATAACATTGAGACTTGAACTTTTTCGGTTTTTATATATGAGCGGCTAGTCCTGTTGGCCTTTCCATATCGTCAGTTGCAGCTGAAGGACACCAAACAGGATAACAACGATATTCGAGCGTTAATTCAAATGTAACAGCATAGTAGATATACGCACTTGTATTCGTGCATATAAATAAATAAGCGATTAAAAACAAATCATTTTATACATTATCCTCTCTAACTAATGTGCATAGACTTTTATTAATAATAACAAAATTAACGGCATAGAAAATGTTAATTATCACAAATAAATGTATCCGTCCTACCACCACGTTTTTTGCTACTTGTTACTTGCCATTATTTCGAATTCCTGAAACCCTTCTGAATCGGACTGAATTGATGAAGTACGCCTTCTTACGCATGTACATATGTATATATATAAAAGGGTAAACTCTGGATAGAATAGCATTAGTGTCGAATCGCTCTTGGAACAATATTGTTCAGCAAAAAAAAAAAACACTTCTCTGGACTTTTCAAAATCGAATATAAGATTTTTAAGAAAGATCATTTTTAATAAATATTGTTTCAAGTTATATAAAAAATATTTAATTTACATACAAAAACATAAGAAAATGGTACGAGTATAGTGTATAGTTTTTATTTATTTATATCAGAACATACAAGTATGTTTTTTAAGAAAATTATTAGTGTTTAATTATTTTTTATTCTACACTAAAATTAATACAGACTAACAAGTGAAAATTTAAATATTAAAATATCAAAATGTTAACCTATTTAAATTGAAAATAAACGTTAACATATTTAATAGGAAATATTTTTCTTTAGTACAAATAATAAATTTACGTATAAAAAAAAATTAAGCGAAAAAATAACAAATATTGATGAAAATAAAATTTTATTTCTTTGGAAGTATTGTTTAAACTAACTAAATAATATTTAAAAAAAAAAAAACTCATTAAATAAAAGGAAAAAAATTATTACAACTAACTAGAGAAAAAAGTTTATTACAATTTTGAAAATCAAAAGTTAACTTCTTCTAATCTGAAAATAATCAATCTACAAACCTCATCTGGTTTAGTGACATATAAATGTTCCAGGTTTCGAATTGTTACCAGATTTAATGCAACCTTAGAAAAATATTTATTCCAATATCTCTAAATTCTCAAATATCTCAGCTCTAATAAAGTTGTTAAATTGATTTTTTACAAATTTTATTAATTACAACAAAAAATTTTAAAATAAACAAGGCAAATTTTAGTAGCAAACTTTTTTGGTTTTTTTATTTTTTATAAAAAGTTTTTAAACTTTTCCTCATTTCAATTTTAAAATAAATTATAAAACAAAGAAATTTAATTCCTAAAAATATTAAATTTATTATTTTTTTAAATTTTACATAAAACTATCATTAAAATATTTTTTAAAAATATAATTTTTTTGAAAATTTACAGATTCTAACAAAGCTTTCCACACCAAATATAATTTTTGGTTTGATCCTGTTCATATTCTTTACATCCCGGACTATTGCATTAAAAGACTTACCAAATGATACAAACATTTATGAGGATTTATTGGAGAAATATCGTCAATTAATTATAGACGAATTTTTAAATTCGGAGAACGCATGCGATTTATTCGAGGATACAGAAAATTTTGATCGACTTTTACAATCCAATAATAACGTGAATCATGCTCCAAATGTAAATAGTTTAATGAAGGCTATTAAACTTTATAAAGCAAAATTGGAACAATTGGACAATTTAGAATTAGTAAATGTTCTAATAGATGCCGCCAGACAGAAATGCTTTTTAGAAAATCCATCATTGCTACAGAAACGCGTCGACACTATCATTGGGAAAAAGCAACGATTCCATTCGTGGGGTGGAAAACGATCTATTAACGCGGCGCCACATTTTGGATTGATACAGAAAACAAACTTTTAATTTTGCACCTACACAAGTATACCATTATTAATACAAAAACAATAGCAATTATTAAGAATAGCAATTGTTTTTGCTGCAAGAGGAAACCATTAACAAAACAATGGAAACTAATTGTAAATTATTTTAATTCAATGCACATAATATACAATTACATGTTGAAAAAATATATGATAAGATATTAAAAATTCAAAAAATATAAAAATATGTTTCGAGAAAAAAAGGTGAAAATGCCGAGCAAAAATATTTCAAAACAAATTTGAAATATTTAAAATCACAATAAAATATGTCCAAACAAAATCTTAAGAATATTATAAAAACAAAAAAAGAATATTTTCAATATCAAAAAATAAAAATGAAATAACATAAATAAACAGAGTTCTTTTAATGTGTTTTTTAATACTCGTAACAAGGGTAGAGCAAAAATTTTGAGGAGATGGTGCAAAAATATCGACTTGGTGTTATTTTCTTTTTAATCCATTTTAATTTAAACTAAATACATATTTTGTAATTGTACCATAAAACAAAATGCATCATATTTGTTCTCAATTTATGTGCTCATTTTTTTTAGAAGTAAATTATTTTCAGCATATAAGATAGGTTATAATTTATTCTTTGTGTGTGCAATCGCAACATGAACTCTGTGAGCAAAGAAAACACATCAATCCAGCCCCGTCTATTTTACTTTTCTCCTTCACAGCTAATCCCTTTAGGAAGATAAGTCAATTCGCGTAAGGGAGGGTTAATCAGAGGATTAGGGGAAAAACGCCGAGTTCAATTTTTATTTTTAAAAAGAAAACCTAAAAGTGGAACTAATATTTGGAATCGCCTTAACTACTCGATTACATTTCTTTGGATGTTATCGACAGTAACAAAATGATGTCCTTTCAAGTGTTTTTCAATCTTAAAGAATAACAGAGATCTGGTTCACTTACATAAGATAGCGGGAAACTACAGGAATTGCCTTTTCCATCAAAATTCATTCATTTGTATGGGTTTGTGATAAGTGACGTTGCCATGATGGAATATCCACGTATTCGCAATGTTCGATTTGTAACCTCTCAAGAGATCTCACTCTCTCCACATTTTCGTCAGTTTTTTTTTGTTAAAAACCTCTCTGAGCGTTATTCGACTCATACTCTTGAGAAGGAAGGTCCTCCATAGGCTCGTTGCAACTTTTCGTAAGACTAACTCGAGCATTCACAAATTTGAATGTTGCTGCAAATTTCATTGCTCAATTTTTTGTAACGCACAACGTCACTTATCACGCTCTATAGAGTCGCGTATTAAAGGGAAAGATTTAAACTGGTACTGATCGTCTAAGAGAGACTATAACGTTTAAGCTTAAATATTCCTTTTTTTTTTGTAAATGAAAAGTTCGTCTTTTAAGTAAGAAGTCGAATACAAATAACAGGTATGTATAGACGAATATGAATAGGATTCCAATCTTGGAGGGAAGCTCGTTCTGCCACCAGATAAATCCCAATATTTTGTCTGCCCAGTGTTGTTCAAAAATTGTCAATCCGTAGCCGTTTACAGCAATTGGGATTGTTTTACTCGAGTACGTGGATGATTTTATGCAAGGATCTTAGTCTGAAAGCGTATAAAATATAGCACGTGCAAGAACTAAAGCAGAAAAACCTGCCAAAACGTCGAATTTTCGATGAGTGGGCCTTAGAACAACTTGAGGAATATCCGTTCTTTTACCAAAAAATTGCGTTCAGCTTATTTCGGATTGAATGGGGAAACAACCGCAGGCAAAACAAGAACTGTCATTGCACCCAGAAAAGTTCACTGTTTGGTGCGGTTTATTGGTCGATGGAATCAATGGTCCGTATTTTTTTAAAAGATGACGCTGGCAGATGATTTTGAACTTTTTTTCAAAATCATGACATGCCAAAATGCAAGAATTGAATCTGGCCGATATGTGGTTTCGAAAAAAACGGCGCTACATGCCACACAGCACGTGAAACAATGGACATATTGAGGGATGAGTTCGGTGAGCAATTTATCTTATGTTTCGGATCATTGAGTTGGCCGACTAGATCCCGCGATTTGACGCCTCTAGACTATTTTTTATGAGGCTACGTGAAGTCACGAGTCTATGTCGATATACCAGCGTTACTTGCAGTTTTGTAAGACAACATTACACGTGCTATTAGCGAGATATCAGCCGAGATGCTTGAAAACGTTATTCAAAACTGGACCTATCTCAAGGATCACTTAAAACGTAGTCGTAGCCAACATTTACATGAAATAATCTTTAAAAAGTAAATGGAAAGCATTGATTTATAGATTTATCGTTATCACAGCTAATACTGCGCAACTCAACTGAGGCAATCAGGAGTGTTGTTATGAAACAACTTCATATAGAATTGGTAATCAAGCATCACTTCTCATTCATAGGCATAATAATTCAATTTGAACATAAAAATTCTATCAGAAACCATACTACCATCGGCCAAAAATGAAATGACATTAACCCCAAGAATATGGACAAAATTAGAAGCCATTATGTAGGTAGCTTCACAACAGTTATAAATGTTGTAAAGTTTCCTATATAACAGCCGAACTGAAACACTATTGATGGGTTATATTAAACCTATTCTTACTGAGCCTTAATCCAAAATTAATACAGAATTATGGAACGCAGTTCCCGGAGCGTAGACCACCATTCCAGTTTAGTTGTGCGAAAAATATGTCATTTAGATATATCAGATTATTTTTTATAACATATTTACACAAATGCTGCAACCATTAAATAATAATAAGTGGGAATTTATAGAGGTTCCAAGCCGCAAAACACTGTTAAAATGTATATATATAAAATAACACTTGAGAAAAATATATGAAATAAGAAATTAAATACAATTCTAAACACGCTTTAGATAAATGGAGATCGTAATTGAAGCGTACGAAATATATTGGGTTAGTGCAAAAGTTATGACCGTTTTTTATGATCCCAGGTAAAAAATTTTTCTTCAGAAATGATGAATAGTATCTTCTTTTAAATGATTGCAGTATATAAAGAAGGCTTTCCCTCAACTTTCTATTCAGTTTTGGCCTGGTCAGAATACAGTGAAGAGCTCTTGTATTGTTTCAAAATGTCGGTCGATAAAGTGCATTTACGTCATTGTTTACTTTATGAATTCCGTAAAGACAATACCGCGAGTGTGGCAACCAAAAACATTTACGAAGTGTATGGAACAGATGTCAATAAAGTTCGGTAGGCACAAATTGGTTTACAAAATTCCGATCTGGGGATTTTTCACTAATTGATAAACCACGTACCGGGCGGCCATTGAAGTCTGATGAGGGCAAGTTAAAAGTCATAAGTGACACCAATCCACGTCTTACCACCAGGGAGATCGCGTCGATGATGGGAGTCAACCATACAATCGTATTAAGGCATTTGAAGCGTATGGGGATGGTTTCGCGGGACGACGTTTGGATACCTCATCAATTGTCGGCTGCCAATTTATTGGATCGTGTTTCAACGTGCGTTGGTTTGAGTGCGAGACAAAAACATGAACCTTTTTTGCATCGTTTGGTAACGGGAGATGAGAAATGGGTCGTGTACAACAACGTGACAAGAAAAGGACATTGGGCTATACCTGGACAAGCCCCATTAACAACTTCGAAAGCCGAAATCCATCAAAAAAAAGTTATGCTTTGTGTTTGGTGGGATTGTAAGGGTATTGTGTATTTTGAACTCTTGGAACGCAGTCAGACAATTACAGCAGAACGATATTGTCAGCAATTATCCAAATTTAACATCGCCCTTTAAAAGGATAGACCAGAATTGGTAAACAGAAAAGGGATAGTGTTTCATCACGACAACGCGCGACCACATGTGGCTATGATGACCCAACACAAGCTGAATGAGTTGAATTGGGATGTTATCAAGCATCCACCGTATTCTCCAGATCTTGCTCCTTCCGATTTCCATTTATTCCAATCACTGCAAAATTTTTTAAATGATAAAAAATTTGATACAATAGAGCAGGTAAAAACATCCCTTTCTACATATTTCGCATCAAAATCCAAGGAATTTTACACTAATGGTATTAATAAGTTGATAGAAAGATGGGAGGAGGTTATAAGAGCGGATGGAAATTATATAATTGATTAAATAAATAATACAAATCTAAAAAAAAAATGTTTAATTGTATATGCAAAAAATGGTCATTACTTTTGCACCAACCCAATATATAGGGTTTTCCAATAAGAGTGATATGATTTCTAAGCGACGTTTCGGCCATTTGTAATGTGTCATGATCTATAATTTTTTTCATTGTATTCAGTAATGTTTACAATTTCATCATGAAGAGATATAAGCAAGAACAACGTTTGCAAATTAATCAATTTTATTATCAAAGTAATCGTTCTCCAATTGTAACATTTCGTGCGCTCACTTTCATCTGAGTGGTGCGGTAAATAAACAAAACTGTCCATTCTGGTGCGAAGCAAATCCACAAATTATTCATGAACACCCATTGCATTCACCTAAATTGACAGTTTGGTGTGGTTTTTGGTCTGGTGGAATCATCGGTCCCTACTTCTTTCGAAATGAAGCTGGTAACACCGTTACTGTCAATGGAAAGCGGTATAGATCGATGATAACCAACTTTTTGTGGCCGAAATTGGAAGAAGTTGATCTTGACAACATCTGGTTCCAATAACACGGGACTACGTGCCACACAGCACGTGCAACAACCGAATTATTGCGAGAAAAGTTTGGAGATTCGATTATTTCAAAATTTGTGACATTGAATGGCCTCCAAGAAGTTGTGATTTAACACCATTAGACTATTTCTTGTGGGGTTATTTGAAGTCATTGGTCTTTAGCAATAAACCAGACTCTCTTCAAGCTTTAGAAGTCAATATTGAAGGTGCTATTCATGACATACGACTTGATTTAGTTGGAAAAAGTGCTCGAAAATTGGGTTCATCGAATTCGTTCCTACAAAAGAAGTCGTGGAGGCCATTTGAATGACGTTTTATTCAGAACGTAATTGTATCGATTGTACTTCACATTAAATAAAAAACATTTGAATTTCCTTAACAATTAGTGTGTTTTTTTAAAAAAGAAATCATATCACTCTTTTTGGAAAACCCTATACAATGTTAAACTTTTGTACAAGAGTATTATTCTTAGCTGATTAAGCGAAAAACTCTTCAACTTTTGAGATCTCCCTTGATGACACGCAAACCGATCTTGTTTTATTTTTATTTCCGGATGTTTTATTAATTTTAAAATAAAAATAAATTTCTTGTCAGGAGGGAAATTTTTAGTATATTTTCAGAAAGTTCAATTACTTTATTTGTTATCAGAAGCTGAGAATTATCAGAACCGATTACAAAATTATTAAAGCCGAAGATCACTTGAATGCATGGGGAAGATTAACGGCTCCAGAAAGGATTAAGCCAAAGGACACCAATATTTTATTATATTTTTAGGAGTAAAGTTAAAGGCAGACTTTTTTATAATAACAGAGAAACTTGCAAAGGGTTATAGAGATATTTTAGATTTAGATTTATTCTTCAGCATCAAGCATTTTGGAAAATAGGTTTAACCGTTAACAACGAGCAGGAGCTGCAAGGATCATTGAAGAACATAATATGATCACAACTGTCACCAACTATTCTTATAAGAAAATCCATTAAACATAATATTCACTTAAATTTCTCCTCCGAATCCCTGCACTCCACAGTTGTTACTATTGATACCTCCTTATTTAATCTTAATGTAGCATCTGTATATTGTCCTCCCAACAAAACCATAACTGGTTCCGACTTTTTATGCTTCTTACACCCTCAATGGGGTTGCGGCGTTGCTAACCCTCGGGGAAAGATTCTTCAGGAAGCTCTACCCCATACATCATATCAAATAACTTCCCCTTCAAATCCAACATACTGGCCAACTTCTAGTTCAAAACGACCTGATATTCTCGATTACTTCATTAGCACTCCTGCAATTACCATGAATTCTAGTATTGAAACTCTTTCCGATTTAAACTCTCATCATAGTCCCGTTCTCCTTTCCCTTCATTTTAAGCCAATCTTAAAGACTCTTAATCCTAGCCTCATAAATGGCAAAATACGAGGGTCGTTCAATAAGTGATAGCATTATCGACAGGAAAGCTGTCAAAATTTCAGCTCGATCCATAGCATATGTCAATTTCTATCGTCGATTAAAGTTAACGACATTTATTTGTGCATAACAATAGGAAAAAGCGAGTTTAGGGCTGTTATCAAACATCTCCATTTGAAAGGCTTAAGCCCGAAAGAAATCAAAGCCGAGTTGGATGCAGTTTATGGCACATTTTTCACATGTTTGCGACGGTTTACAATTGGGTGATTGAATTTAAACGTGGCCGTTTATCCACAAAAGATGAACATCGTTCAGGACGCCCAGTTGAGGTGTCTACTCCTGAAATCATCGACAAAATCCACGATCTGATTTTGAACGATCGGCGAATTAAAGTGCGCGAATTAGTTGAGGCCACGGGCATATCACAAGGTACAGTCGCTTCAATTTTGCATGAAAAACTGTCTGTGAAAAAAATGTCGGCAAGATGGGTGCCGCGTTTGCTCTCAGAAGAGAATAAGCGCAATCTTGCAGTGGACTCTGAGGCTATGTTGGCACTCTTTCATCGCAATCCTGCCGAATTCCTTCGTCGATATGTCACTGTGGACGAAACCTGGATACACTACTACACTCCAGAAACGAAGAGACGGTCATCACAGTGGATTTTCAAGGGTGAACGGGCTCCGAAGAAGGCAAAAACTGTGCTATCGGCCGGCAAGGTGATGGCCACGGTCTTTTGGGATTCGCAGGGCATCATTTTTATGGACTACTTGGAAAAAGGAAAAACAATAAAAGGAGCGTATTACGCGTCGTTATTACAACGGTTGAGCGAGGAAATCAAAGAGAAACGCCCCCATCTGAAGAAGAAAAAAATCCTCTTGCATCAGGACAATGCGCGTGTGCACACCCGCGCTATTTCCATGGCCAAAATTGTGGAATTGAGAATGGAATTGTTGCAGCATCCCACTTATTCACCAGATTTGGCCCCGAGCGACTATTTTCTTTTCTCCAATCTGAAGAAATGGCTTGGCGGACGACGGTTCACTTCCAACGAGGACGTCATTGCTCAAACGGATGAGTATTTTGCAGAACTTCCGAAATCCTATTTTTTGGACAGGATAAAAATTTTGGAAAAACGGTTGGAAAAGTATGTAGAGCTAAAAGGAGATTATGTTGAAAAATAAACAATTTTTTTTTTTAAAACAGTTTTTTTCCATCTTTTTTCTAAGGATTTATTGAACGACCCTCGTAGACTGGAACATATTTAGAAACAAATTATACCAACAGATTGACTTAAAACGAACGTCAAAAATAGCAGACGACATTATGATGCTGTAAATGACCTCAATATACATATATATTCAACATGCAGTCACAACCGCTCACATCTCTTACAATACGACACAACCACAACAACAAAATTTACCAAATAAAATACGGACATTAATTAACGAAAAAAGAAAAATGAGAACGCATTGCCAACGCTTACAAATGCCTAGCAACAAACAGAAACTTAACCAACTACAACATCAACTGAATGTGCAAATTAGAAAGCGCTACAATGAACGGCATGAAATTTATATAAGATCGTTTAGTGATATTTATTTATGGGAAGCCACTAGACGAATACTCTCGAAGAACATCACACCCACTGAAACAAAATGACGGTAACTGGGCAAAAACAGATAAAGAAAAAGCTGAAGTATTTGCCAAACATTTGGTAAATTCATTTGCTCCACATAATGATATAGAAGACAAATCGCATACTAACAAAATTATCGAAGAACTAATATTTCCAGTTTTTATGAGTCTTCCTCCCAAAAATTTTAAGCCCTCGGAAATTAAATCTACTATTTTGCGCCTTCCCAAAAAGAAGCTCCTGGTTATGATCTATAACAGCTCCTATTCTGGAGCAAATTTTTTGAAAATCTTTAGTTTTAATTACATACATTTTTAATAGTATCCTGCGCACAACCTATTTTCCTTTACTCTGGAAATTTACTGTTATTAAAAGGAATCCTAAACCAAATAAACCCATTAATTCTCCTTCCTCCTATAGACCTATACTAATTCTTGGTAAGATATTGGAAAAACTCCTATTAAAACGACTCTACCCAATCCTAGATCCTAGTTAATGAAAAAATTGTTACTGATCACCAATTTGGCTTCCGATCTGAACACTCCACTCTCCAGCAATGACATCGCATTGTTGATCATATTGCATCCTCTCTTGAGAGGAAAGAGTATTGCCCATAAGATAAATTCATAACTATCCCAACGTTATTTCGACGTTGCAATTAACTCAGAATCCTCAGAAATATATCCTATTCGAGCCGGAGTCCCACAAGGCAGTTCCGTGGTCCCATTTTATACAATATTAATACCCATGACATCCCAGCTGATCCACAACCTTCAATCCTGGTTTAAGAGATGGAGAGTGAGAATAAATAAACAGAAGTGCTCACATTACTTTCACACTTTGTCAAGGAAAACCTACCCCTTAATACCTTAATAGCAACATGATTCCACAATATGATAAAGTGCGTTATTTGGGATTAAAAAGAGTTGAAGCTAACAGACGTTACCTACAACTTGGACAAACGCTCGACTACTGGACAAACGCTCGAAACTAACAATCAAAAGTAAGCATCTAATCTACAATACAATTATAAAACCTATTTGGACATATGTAATTGAACTTTGGGATTCAACGAAACGTTCCAATTCCTATCGCGTTCAAGCGTTACAATCCAAAATCCTCTGTAAAATTGTTGATGGCCCCTTTTATGTTCGTAACACCGTAAAACATCGTGATCTAAATTTTGCCTTTGTTCAGGACCTGTGCATTTCTTGCTATCAAAAATTTCACTCCCGTTTATCCTATCATCATAATCCATTTGTAAGGGAATTTTCGTGTACTACCCTCCCCGGAAACACTCATCGGAGACTTACAAGTTAACTTTTTTTTTATTTAAGGTTAGCCATTTTAACTTACAAGTTACTATATGGTACACCTAAGTTAGCAGTTAGATCACCTTCTGCAGTGGTACCATTTTAATACTCGTTTTTATGAGAATTTCCAGGCAAAACTATCAGACCTAAAAACCATCACAATGGAACAATTGGAAAAGTATCTGCAGAAATAACAAAACCAAAATTATAGAACCAATAAGAATAATTGTAGTTAAATATATTTGTAACAAATCGTTATAACTTGTTTCCAAAAATAATTTTATTTGTAACAATCGCTATAAAAAATCCTTTAAGCGGTGTCCGAATTGTAGTGATGTTACTAGAGGATCATACCGCGGTGACTTGACAATAATAATAGACAGAGTTTGATAACTTAATGAATACCACCGGATATTTTCTTAGAAACTTGTGCAAAATTATTACTATTATTATTAATCGTAATGCGTTGAGTAATAGTTCTTTATGGGACTTTTTATAATCACTTTTATAATGACGTCAGTGATCATATAATCGATTCTAGCCAACTGCAATGAATTAATTCCTAAGCTGGTATTTGTATGTAATGCACAGTTTCATCAGTTCCTGGATATAGGAGCGATTGAAGAATTCTTACTGCGTCCAGCTATGTACGTACACTTGCATATAAATGACATTGCCTTTATTGGACTGGTTGTGTCCGTATTTTTACATTTCCCGCTTAAAATCCAAATCACAAAATTTTATTTTACTAATAATAATACCTATAAAAAGTTTTTAGAATTAATAATACCTATAAAAGCATTATATAATTATTTACATATTCTTAGACACTCATCGAAAAACAAAATGATTTTACAATATGAAAGTGGAAAGAAATATGGACTGTCATAGCCTCGAATTATCCTGTTGTAGAACAAAAGCAAAATTTTCCAAAAAAAAAAAAAAAAAGGAACAAAAATATTCAATCAAATTACTTTGTATCAATTTTTAAAATTTCGAAAAATAACATTGTGTATTTCATGTAACAATAATATATTTAGGGAAACCAAATCTATTCGTACTTTGAAAAGTAAAATAAAAAAATAAAAAAACATTTAAAATAGGTTATGGACTGTCATAACCTCGAATTATCCTGTTGTAAAACGAAAGCAAAATTTTCCAAAAAAAAAAAATACTTTTATAATTGGTTTATGTGCGTTACAAATAAAAGGCCATAGAAATTTACAAGAAACAAGAAACAATAATTTCAGTGAATATCTGCTTTCCTCTTTTACTCATCGAACATTCGAGATTTTTGTTTGTTCTCACGATGTAACGGAAATTTCAAAAACGTTCACAAACATGAAAAAAAATTAATCAAAGCCATATAATTATTACCACAAAGAAGTACACGATAAAACAAACAAAAAAACTATGAAACAATTTTTAATCGAAATCAAATTTCTAATCAGCAAGTATTTAGTTTATTATAAGTTAAATTTGTGGTATTTATTGGTAGAATATTACCGGTCTAATCAAAACAATTCATAACATAGTGTATACGCATAAATCTAACCTCAAATATGCTCACGGGAATATTTCACCAATCCCATCAAAAGTAATACATTAAGTTTTATAATAAACTATTATTTAATTCTTTAACAATATATTAATAAGAAATTACTTATTTACTTACCATATTATTGCTGAATAAAATTAATTAAAGCGACAGAAATTTAACACCCATTAATATTATCACTGACAAACAACTTATGACACCGACTCAATTATCTGCAATCTGGATGTATTGCCATGCGGACTGTTTCATGGATTGCTATAAAGTATTGTAGCATAGACTTGAACCGTATACCAGTAAAAAAAACCAATGAATACTACGTCAAAATTGTGTTTAAATAATCTGTACCAATATTGATATTATACTTTAATTAATAAATATTAAAATAAATCAATGTAATATATAATGTAATTTTGTTTATAGATTTGACATTTAAAAATATAAAATGCCTGATGACATTTAAAAGTATAACAGTTAAGTTATTAGTTAAATTTAGTTAAATTACTTAACTCTCTTGCTTCCTCCCTTTGAACTAGAAAACTATCTGTTCTATACTCATTGCAGGCTTTATTAACCTTCATTCCAGATTTTGCAAAAAGCGTCCACAATTTTTGCACGACAGAAATACCTGGCATAGGCGAGCAATTAGTGAAACTAACTCTTTTTGACTAATTGACTTACTACTTATTTAAAATATATTTTTGCTAAGGAAAAAGGTAAGGGAAGCCATTATTGAAAGCATTATGGGTTCAGATGAAGAAATTATTGTACTCGTATTGCTACTGATGAAGAAATTATTGTACTCGTATTGCTACTGACGTAATAAAAACATTAACGAAATATTCAAAAATGATTGTTCTATTGGGTTGTTCGGAAAGTAATTTCGTTTTGAAGTTGATGAAGTTGAAGCTGATGACACAATAAAGACATTAATGGATGCAAATCGGCGAATAATAACTCGTGAGATCGCAGAGAGATTAAATTTATCGAATTCGACCCTTTATGATCATTTGAAACGGCTAGGTTTAATCTCAAAGCTCGACATGTGGGTTTCTCATTTTCATTCGATTGAGCAATCTTCAAATTGAAGAAGTAAATCAACACTTCCCGCAAAAGGGACTTTTTTCGTCCCGAAATGCTGCTTTAACGGCAGAAAAAGAAGTCGTTTTTGAAACGAATCATTACTGGCGACGAAAATTGGATTCATTACGACAACCCAAAGCGCAAAAAATCGTATGTAAAGCCCGGCCAACCAGCCAAATCAACGCCAAAGCCAAATATCCATGGCGCCAAGGTAATGCTCTGTATTTGGTGGGATCAGAAGAGTGTGATCTATTATGAGCTATTGAAATCGGGCCAGACGATCACAGGCGACCTCTACCGAACACAATTAATCCGTTTGAAGCGAGCATTGGCCGAAAAATGCCCGGAATATGCGACCAGACACGAAGCCTTAATTTTCCATCATGACAACGCTTGGCCTCTTGTTGCAAGACCGGTTAAAAATTATTTAGAAAACAGTGGCTGGGAAGTTTTGCCTTGCCCCGTCCGACTACCATTTGTTTAGATTCATGCAAAACGCTCTCACCGGAATACGCTTCACTTCAGAACAGGGCATCAAAAATTGGCTCGATTCATTCTTGGCCTCAAAACCGAAGCAGTTTTTTTGGCGTGGAATCCATATGTTGCCAGAAAGATGGGAAAAAGTAGTGGTTCCGATGGACAATACTTTGAATAAAATATATTGTAACAATTTTTCAAAATAAATACTCAAAGTTTGCCAAAAATCCCGCATTTTTAAATTAAACACCTAATATAACAGAGTTTTAATTTTATTGAGTTTTTGTCACAACAGTTTACATTAAACATTGTGCCAATACCAAAATATTCAATAGATTATTATATGAATGAATTACTTTCATGATGTTTTCTCTGCAATTACATATTATATAAAAGGATTACTTTTTTTGAATAAGAGATGTTTAAAGGAAAGGTATATCTGCAACTTTAACATACGAGGTCAGTTCAAAAAGTATACCGAATTTTGTGTTTTTAAAAAAATTATTTATTTATTCATGAATATCTATTTTGTTCCCTTCAAAGTAATCCCCACCAGATATTTACACTTGTGCCAACGTTTTTTCCAATCCTCGAAGCACTTCATCTTTTGTGATGTTCTTCAGCTCCTCCTTCGATGCCGTCTTTATCTCCTCAATCGTAGCGTAGCGTCGTCCTTTCATGGGGCTCTTCAGTTTTGGGAACAAGAAAAAGTCACAGGAGGCCAGATCTGGGGAATACGCTGACTGCGGCATTATTAGTCGGTTGTTTTTGCCCAAAAATTCGCGCACAAGCAATGATGCGTGCGCATGTGCAAAAGCCAATTTTTGTTCTTCCACAAATCCGGGCGTTTCTGGCGGATTTCTTCGCGCAACTTTCGCATAACTTGCAGGTAATATTCCTTATTGACCGCTTTAGTGGCAAGAACACATGATGCACAATGCCCCTGCAATCGAAGAAAACTGTAAGCAAAACCTTCACATTCAAACGAACTTGGGGCGCTTTTTTCGGTCTTGGATCGTGCGGCAGCTTCCATTGGCATGATTGAGCTTTGGTTTGCACGTCATAACCATAAACCCATGATTCGTCACCAGTTATGACCCTCTGGAGCAAATTTGGGTCGTCGCGGACAAAGTCAAACAGCTCATTAGCAATGTTAATGCGATGCTGTTTTTGGTCGAAATTGAGCAATTTTGGTACGAATTTCGCGGCGACCCGTCTCACGCTCAAATCATTGGTAAAAATCGAATGGCACGAGCCTATCGATATGTTCGACGATTGGCCAATACTATTTTCTTCACTTCATCAATGTTTTCGTCTGTTGTTGACGTGCTCGGGTGTCCGGCACGCTTTTCGTCGTTCACATCTTCTCGGCCCTCTGAGAACATATTGTACCACCGATAAATGTTGTTTCAGTCCAAAGTAGCTTCACCATATGCCACAGTCAACATTCGGAATGCGTCCGCGCAATTAATTTTGTTTTTCACACAAAATTTGATACAGTTTCTTTGATCCATTTTTTGGAATGGGGAAAAATCGAAGACGAGCCAAAACACGTGCAAGCAAAGCAGCTGTCAAAAATTAACTGAACATTCAAAATGGCCGAACTGACCAACATAACGCCACGAAAATCGAATATACGTAACCCGCGGAAATTCAAAATTCGCGATACTTTTTGAACAGACCTCGCGTATTACCATAAATACTAGCTTATTGGTAGTGATAATCCTTGTTTTCATTAAAAAATCCTAATAAATGACAAATGTGATTATGTAGGTTCTGGATGGGCAAATGAAAATTCACAAATAGTTTGTAAATCACCTAAACATCCTAAAAATGTGGGCTCTACTTCAAAGATGCAATTAGAGTTATTTTTACGGTTACTGCAGTTTAAACAGTTATTTTTACTGTTACTGCAAATAAAAATTGAGTCGTACTGCTCAACTTGGGACGGAAAGTTACGTTTTCCTTCGTTAGTGTGTCCCTGGTATTACCAGGCACCTCGTGGCGGTTTTTCGGGCACTATACATGTAGCGACTATCAGGCCATTCTGCGCGTTATTGGTAGGTCTGCCGACGAATGCAGTACAGCACGCACAGGGGGCTACACAGCCGTCTGGAAGGTAAAGGCATCCAATCGATTGATGCAATAAAAGACATAAAACTCACCGGATCAGGTAAGAGCAAGGCTAAATAGCTGATGTATCACATTGACAATGCCTGTGATGCGGTGATGCCGAGGGGTTCTACGAGTGAGCGTGCACCTGTTTATTGGTGAAATGACAAGGTGGCTGAGAAGAGATTTGAGACACACTTAAAACAGCAAGAAGAGATTTGAGACACACCATCAAGGAGAGCAAACGCCGATGCTGGGGGATAACTATACGTCGAAGTTGACAACAACGCATGGGGTAGGCCGTATCAGATAGTTATGAAGAATCTGACGGGTTCTTCCATGGTAGCTCGGACCTGCCCTAAGCTGCTGGATATAATTGTCATCGGCTGGTTCCCTCAGCAACCAGTGACTACATAGAAGGGTACTTCGAGGGCTGGCAACGTTCAGGGAACCTGACACAGGACGAACTCCTTCGAGCCCGATGCCATACCCCCGTTGCACTAAAAGCTGTCGCGGCGCATCTAAATTTATTTTTGGAAGTTTTTAATACCCGTCTGAGATAGGGAATTTTTCCACAACTTTAAAGGAGGCAAGGCCTGATACTACTACCAAGGGGAAGAAGGCTACTTCGGGGACCCTTCGTCATACCGCCCATTTTGTCTTGTGGACACGACGGATCAAATCCTCGATTGGAGGAATTAGCGAAGGCGGAGGGGCTTATCTGCAACCCAATTTAGCTTCAAGAGGACACGCTCCACTTTGGATGCTATTGATTTTGTCATATAGTACTGCGCTATTATAAACCTTAATATGAAGGCGAAATGGGATCGTATCTTTAACACCCTGGACTTAATGGGTTTTCCGGAGTACATTACCAATATAATATAAGACTACCTAAATAAAATAATCTTGTTGTACAGGACGAGCAGTGGGGAGAGATCATATAGGATCACGAGGGTGGTCCCACTGTAATCGGTTCTGTACCCTCTGCGGTGGAATGTGATGTATGATTCCCAGCTCCATATCCCAGAGGAGGCAAGAATCATCGCATTCGCTGACGATGTTGCTGTGGTCGTAGTGACAAAATATGTGAAAGACGTAGAACAGATATGTAATCAGACTGTTACTTTAGTTTACTACGGGAATCGGAGTGCCCCATGGTGTTAAAACATACTGTGCCCGACAATGGTGTGGCGCCTTAGGCAGCAATGTAGTGGTTGTGGTTAATACCCATATCGCGGATCGCTGGTTTTAGATACCGGTAATTATCTCGAGCGCTGTCACTGCTTAAGACAGGAGAGGTTTAGATAGGGCTCGCCACTAACAGTTGGAGTAATCAGCTTGTAACTGGTTACTGACTGTAAACTGCCAGTAATGGTAGTGCGTTGATTGAGCGTAACTCAATCCCTATGGTCGTAAACAACTGGTGATTTTATTTTTAATGATAGATAAGTCACGTTAAATAACATAATAATACTGTTGCTTCAGTTCGAAGTTGATTTCTTGCAGCTAATCTTAGCCTTGCGAACCATAAGACAGAGGCAGTCCTTATTACGGGACGGAAGAGAAGAGAGAATCTTACCATTAGAATTAGCGAACACGAGGTGATCTCGGGACCATCTCTAAAGTATCTAGAGATGATAATTAACACGAGGCTGTGATTTCAGAAACTCCTACTATACGTTAGTGCGAAGGCTGCGAGGACAATGGTGGCGGTGGCGCACTTAGAGTTGTCTCAGTCTACCGTAGGAGCGCATTGAGGGTGGCCTGCGCATTCCGAACAGTGTCATACAAAGCCATTTGTGTTGTAACCCTAATTATACCGATTAAAATACTGGTAGATGAGCGACAGGGGCTGGAGGAAAGAAACGAGCCGAAAGTGGAAAAATCGTTGGGGTAATGCTCCCGATTGCCGTTGGACTCGCCATGTCATCTCGACGGTGGATCCATGGGTAGATCGATGACGTGGTGATGTTGGTTGCTACCTATCCCAATTTTAACGAGATACTGATGTTTTCGGGCTTACCCATACCGCTTTAAATTGGATTCTAGCCCAATGTTACCTTCTTGTAACAATAATAATTCACCGAGCGTGAAAGAAAACGATAGTAATAATTCACAAGAGTAGTGATTTCGAACAATCCCTGCCGCACGAAGTAATGCCTGACAGCGGTTCCATGGGCAGATATAGAAATGTGACCAAGTAATATGGCTTTAGCGGTTAAAGTCCCATACTTTGTCTTTCGATGATTTACACCTTACTATAATAAACCAAATAAAAACATTTATTTTTATATACAAAAATACATATAATTTGCCTTATATATATTTCGCTATGTGGAGCAAAAGTATTTACAAACTATTTGGTAAATATGTATAGAGATTTTCCTTTTGTTTGTCAAATTTAGTTACAGTATGGATAATTTTGTGCGAAATTATTAGTCTTTTGGTTTCCCATGTTCATAATTTCAAAAATAAATAAATAAGAAGAATTAAATGTTTTGGACTTCTTCTTCAATGACATTAAAACGTTCGATTTTTAACCAGGATACCTGTTCGAATTCCACAGTAAAAGATTTACTAAAGTTTTATCATACTCGTAAATGAGTGATTCTTTTGTACAATAAATGTTTAGTTGACTTAAGCGTACTATTTTTAGAATGTATGTATGTTAAGTAAAGTTCCATGTTTAAAAATAAGTCGTCTTACTTATCTAGAATTAGTTAATTATGTAATATTGTTGAATACGTTAAAAATACTCAAATATATTGTATACTAGCTGATCAGTACCCGACGTTGCCCGGGTCCCTTTTTGTTTCGAACTTTAAATATATTCGAATTTTCCAGAGTTTCCTTAAATTTTCTAGAAGTTTCCAGACTTTCAAGAAGCATTCTAGAAGATTTTCATATTTTCGAATTTTCCTGTGTTTACTTAAATTTTCTAGAAGTTTCTGGACTCTCATTAAACATTTAAGAAGATTTTCATATTTTCCAATTTTCCAGAGTTTCCTTAAATTTTCTAGAAGTTCATTTTCATTTCTGAAGTACCAGGCATTCATAAAATAGTCAGAAAATCAGAAACAAAATCATCACGTACCCAGCGCTTACTTCCACAGACTTAGATCCAGCCATTTGTTTACTCAACCATGACACATTTCTAATACTTATACTACTCTACTCTTCTAAGGCTATCACGACACGGGCACGACACGGTCTCGCAATGAGGAATAAGGTGAGGACTTGAGGAGAAAAGACAGCGTAGAAAAGAGAACACGGTTTTGCATTTTGTATGAGCGCCTGGTATTTCAGAAAAGTATTGTAGTGACGTAGAGAAGAATTGTGGACAAACGAACGAACGACATACATATTTTGACTTTTATATATTAGATTATATAAGTTTATAGTAATTGATATGTCTTTACCTGTGTTAGTTTCATAACATTTTTGTAAAATAACATAATATGATCAAAAATTCAATTCACATCAGTTGACGGTAATCAGATATGATTATTGTTGATTAAAGATTTTCTAATAATGATGGGTAATGCGATATAATTGCTCTGATTGGTATATTCAGAGGTTGAAATGGGCAGCATAGAATAAAGTTATGCATATATGTATACATAAATATTAGATAAAAAGAAGCAAATATAAAATAATATCATATTCGTAGAACATTTACTCTTATAAATATAACTAGTAATTTAAGATGTAATAACCTCAACAAGATTGCTTATAATTATCTGTTGCCACCGTAATTATGACCGTTTCTCAATAAATATTTATTGGTTGCAATTTTTTTTACAGAGGTCAATCAATATGCATTGAGGTTGATAGAAAAAATACTATTGCATCATTTTCAGACTAGTTCAAAACAACAAACTGTTTAAAAAAATATTCTTCGAAAGTACATTTTTAATGGTTTGTCTTTAATAACCTAAAAAATTCAAATGATTTTGTTTTATTATTCATATATTCATTCGAGATTTGGTTCTTAAACAAGAATTATTGCGAACTTTTGATCGTGTTCAGGATGATTTCGGAGCCAATTCGATCACGAAATTTTGACTCCTTCCATGACTAATCCGTTGTTAAAAAAATTGTATTCAATATGCTGCTGTGAACGGGTCATTTATGTTAATTCCTATAGATAAGGATAATCATGGTTAATAAGGCCCCTTGATGTAGTGATTTATCAGGAAAGCAGACAAAACCAATCTACCCGAAATGTGAGTCGCTACCCTACATAATAGAGTTTGACCATATTGTCTAAGAGATCTTACATACAAACGAAAGTACTTAAGCCGAATATATTCTAGTTTATTCAAAATTTACAGTATACGTGTACAATTCCATAATCTGATTAATCTAACGTACTTTTAGGTGTTTTTTTTGTTGTTGATTCAAACAAGATATTACATAAATTAGATATGGAAATAATACTTCAACTCACTATTCCGCTTATGATAACTTTTATCTTTTCAGTAACCTAAAATTAAGATTAATAGTTTTCTTTGAAGCTAATTTGTTTTTATTATTAAAATTTTTATATTTTGAAAAGACCTTTTGCTTTGAATAAAAGTCAATTTTTATTGTAAATAATTTTTCAATAAAAATAAAATTATCCAAAATATTTGCCAAGAGTGGCGACATGATCATCAAAGATGAAATATATTTTTTTTTCCGTTTTTATTTATCTAGGGTCAATGATTATAGTCAGAATAGTATCAAAGAAAAAATTTCAATCAGACTAACTTTTCGATTACGAAAATTAAATTTTTTATAAGAATCATTGCAAACTTTTGGTGGCATTTCAGAGAAGAGTCCTTTAAATAACGTTTGGGCCTTTAAATTCGGATGCCTCCTTAATAATGAAGTGATATAGCAATATGATCATAAATATGTCTTTCATGATCAGCCAGAACACCAACGAGATATTATTTTTACTATAGTGATTTGATTAAGTATGTCTAAATCTGATTGCTATGATAATTTAAAAATAAATTATCCAATTCTGTAAAGAAGAAATTAGGATTATTGCGTCACGTAAATGTGTCATAATCCAATTTTTTGGGTGAATTTTGTTCTCATTAGTTGGATTTTATCAGGTGTTATAATTAATTCGTAGCGTTTTTAGGCAAAGTTTCGTTGTTTATTATGACAGTATCATTGCAGAAGCGTTATTCAAAGTATTGTCCTTCGTTATCCACTACTTTTTGCCATCTTTCTGGTAATGCTCCGATACCGCGTCGAAAAAATTCTTCTTCTTCAGATTCGATGAAAGAATCGATCCAATTTTTGGTCATTTCGTAGTTATCGAAGTGCTGCTCTGACAAGCCATGCGCCATGGATCGAAACAAATGATAATCAGATGGGGCAATGGCAGATGGGGCTTCAACTCATGTGGAACCCACGTTCCCTGTTTTTGTACCATTCCTATGTCTTTCAGGCGTTTTCCGACCGTCGAAAAGTCGACTCCAAGCGATGTGGACAACTCCCGGAGTGTTTGGCACGGGTCTTCATCGAGCAACGTCACCAAATCTTCATCTTCGAACTTTTTCGGCTGTCCGGGACATTCCCGGATTTGTCTTCCAAATCAAAATTTCCATTTTTAAACCGCGAAAACCACTTTGTGCAAGTTTGCTCAGCAAGAGCATGTTTGCCATAGACATCCACTAAAATACGATGACTTTCCGCGGCATTTTTCTTCATGTTGAAGTAATGGAGTAACACTCCCCGCAAAAACGATTTTTCAGGCACGAACTTCGACATGTTTGACACTGCGCAACAAGTGCTACTGATACTATAACAAAATGTGATATAGTGGAAAAGTTGCGTTATGTCAGTAGCTTTTGGGAGAATATTTACTTTTGTATGTGTGACTATGGATAGTTGGCTAACGCCATCTTTTGTAAAACGCTACGAATTAATTCCAACACCTGGTATAATAATATAGTATGAAGTCTTTTATCAGTAGATGTGTTTAATTTTTAATTCCGGGCTGAAAATATAGGGTAGTCCTATTTTTGCTTTGAAAACACACTTACAATTTAGATTTCGATAAAATAATTTAATTAGGTTTTGTTGTCATAGTCTCCGCCATATTGCCTACCAAGTAACATCCATGCCACGGACTTTGAACTGCTGATATATGGATCGACGGCTCCATAATGATATCTTGGTAATGTAGCGGTTATTCCGCTCTTATATTGACCTGGATCACCCCATTGTAGGTCTACAAGTTCTTCTGATATTTTTGGCGGATCCATCGCACTACTAACTAGAAAGGTGGTTTCTTCTAGGAAAACGATGCAACAATGATCAATACCAGAAGGGCCGGGCTAGCAGTGCATAGGAAGTTACAAGGTTTTGTAACTTTAATTGAGAGTACCGACGAAGTACTTATAATCAATTCTGGTGCCAGGTGGATCAGATGCTCCACAGTGTTTAAATAATCACCCCACATGGTGATCGGATAGATGTGATACCTTTGGCTGAAACGTAGTGGCTGTGGTTTCATACCTACATTGTGGGTACAGTCTTAGGGCTGAAGGTGATGGATACCAGAATCCAGGGTGCTATTACTCCAGATTATAGTAGAGGTTTAAGTAAGCTTTGCTACCAATAGTTAGGGTAACTAGCTTGTAACTGGTTACTAATTGTGAGTACGGCTGTAACTGTATCGGATGTAGATGGTCAGAAGCGGATCCAGATAGCGGCATAAGAGTAGTTACCTACGTGAGCGATTTACTAGCTATTAGAAGATAATGCAAAGGAAGCCATCTCAGGAAAGAGATGGAAAGGCGGTTCTAAAAAGTATTGCCTCATTGTCACCCTGGACATCAAGAACGCGTTTAACTCGGCCCGCTGGGATCGAATCTTGGAGGCTCTTGAGAACATGGGGGTGCCCTACTACCTACGGAGGATGGTCAGATCATACTTCAGTGATCGACTACTGCAATACGAGACCAAGGATGGACCAGCAGAGTATGAGGTCACGGGAGGGGTACCTCAGGGCTCTGTCCTGGGGCCACTCTTATGGAACGTCATGTACGACGGCCTACTCCATCTGCAATTACCGACGAACACAACACTCGTGGCTTTCGCGGACGACGTAGCGGTTGTCCTGGTAGCCAAACACCTAGAGGAACTGGAAGCCGCATTCTCCACCACCATCCGGAGCATAAGACAGTGGATGACATCGGCAGACCTGTCTTTGGCGGAACATAAGACCGAGGCACTCCTTGTGAGTAGCCGGAAGAAAATGGAGACCATCACCATAAGAGTAGGCGATCACGACATCCGGTCGCTACCCTACATCCGGTATCTAGGAGTGGTCTTGGATGCCAGACTCAACTACAAGGAGCACATCTCCAGCGTCAGCAGGAAGGCATCAGCAGTACAGGGCGCACTTTCGCGGATAATGCCCAATATTGGAGGCCCCAGGCAAATCCGAAGGCGACTACTGGCAACTGTGGTTACCTCCGTCCTGCTATACGGAGCACCAGTGTGGGCGAAGTCGCTAGAGCTTACAACATACCGCAAGACAATGACATCAGTCCAGCGACTCTCAGCGATCAGAGTGGCGTCAGCATACCGAACGGTATCGCACGATGCGGTCAACATCGTGGCATCATGCCCACCCATCGACATTCTGGCAGGAGAGCGGGAACGCCAACATCGTAGGAAGAAGGAAGAGCGGCGAAAGGTCCTCTGTGAAGAGGAGAGACCCGAGAGCCTTCGCCTCTGGCAAGAGAGATGGGACAACTCGACGAAGGGTCGGTGGACTCATCGGCTGATACCACATGTTACCAAATGGGTCACTCGCCTGCACGGGGAAGTCGGGTATTACATCACCCAACTCTTGACTGGGCATGGATGCTTTCGGGCATACTTGCACAGATTCAAGAGAACTGACTCCCCAAACTGTCATCATTGCCGCGATGTGATCGAAGACGCAGAACACGTGTTCTTCCAGTGCCCCCTCTATGAGGAGACGCGGGTGGAGCTGGAGAGAAATCTGGAGCGTCCCATCAGTCCAGAAAATATAGTGGAGTGCATGCTGAAGAGCCAATCGGCTTGGAACGGAATTGCAGAGTACGCGGAATCCATTATCAAGGATCTCCACACAACGTACGTAGAATAGGCCGCGAGGCATCATAACATTGGGGCAGCAGTAGCATCAGACAAGAACGCCCCGGCGAAGTAGTATTTACAAAGAGTGCCGCCGGGGAACCATCGTTCCGGGAGCAAGATCAGAGGTGCAGGTTAGGTTTTAGCGAGGTAAAAATCCCGCATAACTCACCTGGCAAGAATAACTTCCAGACGAGTACCTTTTGAAGGTTTCCCCCTGTACCTCATTAATCTAAACGGAAAAAAAAAAAAAAAAAAAAAAGCTATTAGAAGATAACAGAATGATAAGGATTCGACTATATTAGGGAATTTAAGCAATGTTTCAGAAAGAAGTGGAGGTGGAAAACGAGCATACTGAGTGCAACTATCTGGATCTAGTGAGTTGGGCTGACAAAATCCATTATAAGTACAGGTCTCTGTGCGGTGATTGGGCGTATCCTAATCCTAATGGTTGTAGGCGACCCGCGGTATTATGTCTAACGATAGGTACATCACGTTAAATAACAGAACCATTCGGTTACAGAAGTGTATTAAAACATATAGCTTTGATTACTAAACACTGTATTAAATACAATACTATTTTTTACAATGATTTGCTATTCAATTTTGTGCAATTTTTTTCAAAACTTCTTTCTTTTTTTTACAACTACAGTAAAAGTAGTTTATTTTGTAATTATTGATTAAGTTCCAATATATCATCGAGTTTATTTTACACTTCTTTCATTATCAATTAAAGCGCTGTTAGTAAATTGAACTCTTATCTCGAGTCTGCTCCATTTAGATAATTCGTAATTCAATATTATTCTATTATTTTCTAAATATACTTTATTTTTAAATTAAAGCATATCATACTTTTCATGAAATTATCTTTATTAAAATATATTATTTGGATTGCTTCTCTAAAAATGTACTTATTAATATATATGATATTTTTTTATTTCCAAACCCAGAAAAAGAAGGGCTCTTTACTTCTGTTAAATAATTCAAAGCGACCTTTGGATGTCATTAAACGACACTTGAATGCTTACGTCTAAAAGGCATCGGTCTGGAGTTCAAATACGTGTAGTACAGTAGCTGAGATGCTCCTAAGTTTTCGCCAATTGGCCCAAATTGTCGTAGCGCTTAAGAATTTACTTATACCATAAATGCTACTGGAAATGACCATAAAATATAAAAAAAATAAAATATATTTTTTACCTACTTTATCAACCATTTACTTAGTGTCGAGGAGTTTGAGTATAAAGTATTCTTTGTCCCAATAGAGTAGCAAACTTTACGGTAGAGATAACTGGAAACTCTACGTCATGGAGTACTAAAGTTTTCCTTCAGTTCTCATCCTCCATATAAAAGACTTATACTTATACTAAATTATAAAGGTTTCTCAATATTTTCTAGTATATTTGGAGCTTATTATATATGGTTTTTCGGAAAGTAATTTCGTTTTTTCATAACAGAGGAATTAATTGTATTTTTTTATAACCAACTTCACACTTAAGCCGAATAATCATATGTATTTTGACAGCTGACATAGGAAAGGTTGCTTGTGAAAAATTCGATTGATTCTGAACAGTAGTTCTTGGTTGATACCCTTTTAAATATGAAAAGTTGAAAACAGAATTTTCGGCATATTTTACTTTTTTACTATAGAAAAGATAAAAATGCTGTTGAAGCTTAGAAAAAAATTATCCGATGTGTTTGGAGAAGATGTGTTCAGTGAGCGCCAGTTCCAAAACAGGTTTGCAAAATTTCGATCTGGCAATTTTGATTTCGAAGATGCACCAGGTTCTGGAAGGCTAGTTGAAGCTGATGAAGATACAATAAAGGCATTAATTGATGAAAACCGGCGAAAAACAACTCGTGAGATTGCTGAGAGATTAAATTTATCGAATAAGACCGTTCATGATCATTTGAAATGGCTAGGTTTTTTCTTTTGAGATATCTTTGGCTTGACATATGGGTTCCTCATCTTTTTACGGATAAAAATTTGTGCCGTCGCACTGACGTTTGTGATTAGCCTCTCAAACGCCACGAAAATGATCCATTTTTTAAGCGTATCATCACTGGAGACGAGAAATGGATTGTCTACAATAATGTTAAGCGCAAAAGATCCTGGAGTAGAAAAGATCAACCGGATCAAAGCACTTCGAAAGCCAATATTGATCAAAAAAAGGTTATGCTATCTGTTTGGTGGGATTTCAAAGGAATCGTTTATTTTGAGCTTCTACCGAGAAACACAACGATCAATTCTGAAGTGTACTGTCATCAGTTGGACAAATTGAATAATTCACTTAAAGACAAAAAGCCAGAATTGGTCAATAGGAAATGTATAGTGTTCCAACAGGATAATGCGAAACCACATACAAGTTTGACCATTCGGCAAAAGATTTTAGAGCTTGGATATACTGCCATACCCACTATACTCTCCAGACCTAGCACTTTCCGATTATCATTTGTTCCGGTTTCTACAAAAATTTTTAGACGGTAAAACCTTTAATTCAAATAAGGATGTCAAAAATCACTTGGATCAGTTTTTTGCCAGCAAAGAACAAAAAGTTTATGAGCGTGGAATCATGCTACTGCCAGAAAGATGGCAAAGGGTATTGGATCAGACTGGATAATATTTAATTTAATAGAATATTAATTCACTATAAGCAAATTGTCTTTTAAATTACTTTCCGAACAACCCAATATATGTCAATAGTTCCTCGCCTATCGAAAAACATGATTTCCAAATGTTTTAATCAATGTTCACTTGTTAAGTACTGTAGACTATTTGACTTTCTAAATAGTAATGCATTTTGTAATTGACATCATTATAGAACTGAGATACAAATATGAATAAACGGTTCCTGAGAACAATTTGGTTGTAGGAATAAAGTAGTAGAGTTAAGGTAGATTTCGCACAAAATACATTTTCATTTTCTCAGTCGACGAACCTCTTCAATTAGTTTAAATGCTTATGATAACGCAGTTTAATATAGTGTTAAAGCTACGCGAGAAGAAACTGATTATTAAAAATGTAAGGTGCAGTAGAGTCAGATAAGCGGTATACAAAGATAAGCGCTTTATTTGCAAGATAACTCGTATCTTGTTCGTTGAATGGATTCACAAAGATTTTGGAAAAGGTGTGAACATTAACATTCTTGATGGTTATAAATAATGTTTTTCTTGATCCTCCAGATCTTGGACGAGGAACCAGAAAAAAAATTGTCCGAACCTAAGAACGATGAAACGATGCCTCGAGGTAATCAATCTTAACCCCAATGATGATCATCAATTAACCTTAGCATGAAAACACGATCAATATTGATTGAAACAAGCTGTGACCTGACCGCTTTGAAAAAATGTCCCATGAACTTTGGACTACTTTTACGAAGAACCGTTAAATTACTATTACAAGCTTAACAAGTCTACGCACTGGCTACCGACAAACTGTTGGATTCGTTACGCTATTAACAAGAGGAGGTTATGGGGAGATCTTGTCTATTAATGAGCACAAAAGGTGGAAAAACCCCTATTTTAAATTGGTTTATGAAGATGGAGAAAACAGAATAATTTAATAGGAAAATATTGTACGACTAAGGCAGTAGCACTGAGAGGAAATATTGTCACATGTCTGCAATATTGTTGCAAGGAGGCAGAAGAACCTGTCATAGGATTGGTTCCTTATCAAAGGCACATCAAAGGAAAAGTGATTGCAAATAGAAATACATCCTTCAAATGTCACAAGTATTCACCAAAAATTCGCGCACAAGCAACGATGCGTGAGCAGGGGCGTTATCATGGTGCAAAAGCCAATTTTTATTCTTACACAAATCCAAGCGTTTCTGGCGGATTGCTTCGCACAACTTGCGCATAACTTGCAGGTAATATTCCTTATTGACCATTCTACCCTGTGGCAAAAACTCATGATGTACCACGCCCCTGCAATCGAAGAAAATTGTAAGCAAAACCTTCACATCCAACCGAACTTGGCGCGCTTTTTTCGGTCTTTGCTCGTGCGCCAGCTTCCGTTGGGATGATTGTGCTTTGGTTTCCACGTCATAACCATAAACCCATGATTTGTCACCAGTTATGAGCCTCTGGACCAAATTTGGGTCGTCGCGGACAGAGTCCAAGAGCTCCCTAGCAATGTTACTGCTCCCTAGCAATGTTAATGCAGCTGTCAAAAATTAACTGAACATTCAAAATGGCCAAAATTGTCGGCATAAGTGAGAGACATGAGTTTCAACATAACGCCACAAAAAATCGAAAATAGAATATATGTAACCCGCGGAAATTCAAAATTCGCGATACTTATTGAACAGACCTCATATATGAAAATCAAGACGCATTTTATAAATATACTAACTATTGCAATTTAAGTGGGAAATAATCATTTTTTATAATAATATTAACATATTTAATAATTTAAAAAAATCTATTAAAATTTCTACCACTCTTCATTATTTCTGCTGGAAGCGATGGCTGGGCCATCTACAGGCACAAACTTAAGTGCGTCAATATTTGCTGTTAAAAAAATGTTTTCGTTTTAACAAATATAACTAATTTTTTTATATTATATTGTAAATATAAATTTAGTTAAAGAAAGTTATCAGTTAAAGCAATGCAACACACATCAAGGTGATTTTACTATAATATATAGAAACTATAAAAACTGCCCGAAAATCGAATATACGTAACCCGCGGAAATTCACAATTCGCGATACTTTTTGAACAGACTTCGTAGATTATTTCGCTCGGACCACCTCACTACAAAATCAAAACTATTGTTTTATATGATCTTGATTTTCTCGGTATTTATTTTCTCGTATTCTTCGGAGACTAATATACTTCTCAAAAATAATTGCAAACTCTTAGTAAGACTATAGAAAAGTCTATTAAATAGTCCAGGAGAATCGCAAAAAGTTTAATAAAACTTAAGTAACTTTGTATGGGTGCCCTGATTACACATCACAGAGACGTCTGCTGTAAGTCCACAGTGATGTTAAGTTCGAATCTAGCCAGTAGCATAGCCGAAGTTCCCTTTCGTTGTTACGAGTACCAAAAGATCTGAGTTGTCATAATGCTAAAAACTTACATTTTAAAACAAATGTTATCAGAAATGTTTTTGAAAAAAAACTTAAATTGTTTCCATTTTAACTTCCCGATAAAATGAATTTTTAATTTTACTTCAATCAAATGCATCTGTTCATATCAGATTTAAGTAGATACTATAGAAAATGCATTTGCACGTTTTTATATTTGTAGACATAAGTCCAAAGGGAACAACAAATCATAATAACAATATTGAAAACGAAAGGCCTGTTGCTCATAGATTAAACTTTATACAGGATATTATTAATTGATAAGATAATCACTCTCGCTGTAATTATTATATCACAGAAATTTATTTTGAAAAAAATTTGATAACAAAAATATACCATTAATTTGGAGAAAGGTTAATTGCTGATAAATTGATTTGTGTGCTATTTTTACGAATGTGCATATTCGCATTTTACGTTTTTTCTTTATTCTCGGGCTCTGAAATGTATGTTGTTTTATTTATTTTCATTAAATATAAAAACGTTTAATACATTTTTTTTAAAGAAATTTTATTATTTACAAATAAAAATATAAACATTAAGATTTATTGATTTATTGTAAAAATTTGAATTTAAACAATATTTAGTAAATATTTTTAACACTGTTGAAATTTTTCATTTCTATTTTACTGACATTTGTATTGGATTACAAATATTACAATTCAGAATCATCAATAAAAAATAATTTAAAACCATGGAAGTGCAAGGTTTTATTATATTTTTGGGATGAGTCGTCAAAATAATTACAAATACAATCAAATTGCTTTCCCGTGATATTATTTAATAAATATATGTTTATATGAGAAATATATACTTCCTTTGAAGTTCATAATAAAAAAAATTGATTTTGCTCATAGAAAATATATTAAATATAAAATTTTAATTTTACTAATAGAAGAAAAAAGAAATTAAAATTAGGTTTATTTTATTTAATGAATAATTATAATTTTTTTTTTATTGAAATCGGTCTAGTATATCAGAAGTTATTCAAGTTAAAAAATGGACTAGAATAGAGTGAAAATTTACTATATTTTACAATACCACTTCGAGAAAGGTAACAACGCATCGCAGGCTTGTGGTGCTTATGGGGAAGATGCTTGCTTTCGTTCTGCAAATTTCGATGTCAAAGATGAGCCTCGGTCTGATCGGCAAATTGCCGAAAAAAATAATGAAATTCCCGACAAAATTATGCAATATCGGCACATTAGCCGTTATGACATAACATAGCTTATGAAGTAAACATTGATCAACAAACCGTTTTAAACCATTTGCAAAAGCCTGGGTTAGAAAAAAAAGGTATTTGGGTGCCTCATACAGAGTGTGAAAAACAAGATGGACCAATTTAACATCTGCGATATACGCTGCTGAAGCGCAATAAAATCGAGTCATTTCTGAAGTAATTTATAACTGGCGATAAAAAATGGGTCAAATACGAGAATATCCAAAAGAGATCATGGAAAAGAGAGATGAACGATGGCAAATAATTTCAAAGCCAGGATTGACGGCCGATAAAATTATGTTGTGTGTAGGTGAGACTGGGTGGGAATCGTTCATTATAAATTGATAGCGTTCGGTCAAACTGTTAAATTGGTATTGTACTGTGAGCAAATCGAGAGATTGAGAGAAAACGCGCTACAATACACATATTTGATGACTCGCCAAAAATTAACAAAGCTTGCCTGGGTAGGTTTGATGCATTAACCCTATAGCCCACACATAGAATCATCAAACTACACCTTGTTTAGATCTTTGCATAAATCTCTTAATGAAAACAAGCTGGATTCAAAAGAGACCTGTGAAAACCATTTGATTCATTTTTCAACCAGAACCCACAGAACCATACTTACATTATTTTTAACAATCTATATTCATAGGCTAAATTCATTTTTAACTTATTTCCAAATTAATAAATTTTTTATTATTTATCATCAACTGCTATTATTTATTTAACAATTAAAAACTTAAACTATTATTTTTAAATTCAACTTTAACAAACTTTAAATACATAATTCATTATTTAATTTGACTGACTGTTCGTTCTGTTTCAAATTTTTATTTAATTATGCGCATGCAATTTTGAAAAATCCAAAAAAAAGTCATTGTTAAAATACCTATAACCGTTAGCCTTGTTAAAAATCTTTTCCTTGCTTTACTCACTCCCTTTTTAAAATCATATTTGGTTTCGAGTTTAAATCTATATTGCTCCTCTAAAGTGGAATTGACGATTTTTCTGTTTCGGAGGCTACATCATAATTGCAACATTTATTTTTTTTCATTTGTTAGATAGCAAATTTTTCTTAAGTTATAAACTAACAAGTTAGAGAATAGTTGTATGTTTATTTATGCAATTTTATAATTAAATGATATTTGCAAATTTCTGAAATTCTTTTGTAATATATTTAACTAATATTTATTATAAGAAAAGAAATACATTAAAATCAACAAATCAAATAGACCAGGTGCATAAGAAATAAAGATGAAAATAGCAACAACAGAAAAATATACTCTCTTATCAATAGCATAAATTAATGAATTTTTGCAACAACCTTGATTTGTGGAAAATTTCTCGATTATTGTGGCGTTTATTTACTCGTATTTTTCACTTCTTTTATTATATTTCTTAATGCTTTTATAATATCTACGAATAATATTGAATGGAATATATAATTTTCAAAGGAAAACATTTTTATTATGAATGCATAATTTACGACAATTTCAATCGAAACTCTTTCTTCTAGATTGATTTATCTCATCTTCGCGATAGTCACCTTTGAATAGTTTTCAAATCATTTCGCAGATTGCAATACAAGTTTACTGTTTTTTCGTATATTATTTTTAACTAATATTTTTCTCTATTTTACCTGTGCTCAAGGTAGTGCAAAATCAGTGTTTCAGTCAGTCAGTCAGTCATGTAAGGTGATGGGATCGGATGGCATATATATTCTCATTCATATATCTGTAATTTATCTGCAATTGATCTTTATGTTGACGTAAACAAATTTTAAAAGAAATCAATCGGAAGCAGTTCAAAATTTCGTTTATACACGTATTTATTTAAACATGCAAAATCGATTATTTATGTGATAGAATCTTTTCTGTTTTTTTTTTCTGTTAATAAACTAGTTATATTATTAATGTAAAGTCTTTACAGTGTTAAAGTGGATTCGGTTATTTATTTACGTATTTGTTGTTTTGTTTAATTTTTGCGTCAATTTAATTGTAAGTTTTATTAAAGAAACAAAAAATAAAAGAAATAATTTTTGATTAAATGTGTACAATTTAAAGATAACCGTTTAGATAAAGGCGGTGTGGAAATTTTTTTTATTGTATAAACAAACATTCCCTGCCTTTGATTGATATAAATATCAATACTCTCGTATCTATGTTTGTGTGTACTCATGTATATGCAAAAGATATTTTGTAAATTCTATCGAGTGCGTACATATGTATATCTATATATATATCTGCAATTATATAACAGTGCAAGAAATTTTTTGCATCTTTTTTTATATAATTCACCAAAAGATCTTCGTAAATTTGTAAGAAATTTTTCTATCAATAAAAAGAAAACTGGTAAAAATAGTTCTCTAATAAACATGTGGATTGCAAATAGAAATTAGTTAGTAGACAAAATAATAATTTTAAGATATATTTATTATATAATAGTATATTCCTATCTACACATGCATGCAAAAATGTCCAAAGGGTAGTTTTTGTATATGTTTTAAATGAGTGTGTATAGAAATCTCTAAGGATATATGAACAAACTCATTTATTTACGTGCATACCAACACTAAAGCATATCTAACTCCATCTATGAAAATAAACTAATATTTAATATTTGCTTACAAAAAAAAAATGAAAATCAGCGCGAAATTTTATTTGTTATTGAGAATATTTTGTACCTCTTATTCTTCATCTTTTTTTCTTTTCTTCTTCTTATTATTATTTGCCTATTTTTGGTAACTTGTATAGTCTTAACACAGTAGGTTCATATAACCTTCGGACACATATTAAGATAAATGTATTATTATGCTAAATTTAAATATATCTTCTAACATATGTTAATGAGACTATTATTATTATTAACTTATATACATATACATATAATATATGCATGCAAATATATTAGCAAAAAAAGGAAAAATAAATAGAAAATCAATATCGGTTTTAATATGAGTATATGTATACATATGCATAAGTACTCGTATGCGTGGCGTAAGTTTGAATTGTGCATTCAGTAATAATAATGCCAATAACTCCTGCAAACAAATTTTGTTTGTTATTATTGTTTTTATTATTTATTATTTATTTAATTTTCCATCTTTTACTTATTGACTTTTTTTCGCTTCTCTACTGATTTCATGCAACAAAAACCGTATGAGCGAATGTGAATTGTAAGCGTTCGGGCTTCTCTTGTTTTTCTTCAACGTTTTTATTTTTTTTTGGTGGTGACATTTCAAAATCTCTTCCCACATATTTGCATTTGTATGCAGATATCAGTTAGTCCAAGCAAACGGATGCATATCGCCATATGTTACATTGTTTGATAAAAATTCTTCACTTCTAACGATATCACAAGCTTTTTTCTATTTACATTAAAAAGTTAAGACCCAATATTACGTGGTGCTTGACTCTTTATTGTATAATCATATAACAATAGAAGACGCTAGCTTAATTTAAGTAACATCTCTACTCTCCTTCTTTAAATATCCCCCTCCTTTTATTTCTCTTCCTCACTCACTCTTATTATGCCGGTTTTTTTCTGTTAGTTTTGTACAGATTTTAACCTGTATTTGATGTTAACCTGTACGAAGTTGTGTGATATTGTGGTTGTATGAAGTGTATGTCGCGTTGGGTCTACTAACCAAGAATCTGGAGGTGCGTGGTTGGCTTCCACCTTAGCTAAGAACCTACGCTCGCTATCAGGTTTATTTGTGCACACACATTTTTATGTTGGTTAAGATTTCCACCTAGTATATACATCAACATACATGTAGGTAAATTTATATGCACGGTTTCTGTAAGCTCACGTGCCACTAAACTGATAATGTGAATGGGTTTCAAAAATATACATATGCATGCCTCATTTCTTATCATATATACTCATGTCCCCCAAACACAAACTTATGTACACATATGCGCATAAACTGATCGATGTACATACAGTACGAGTAAAAAGTAATACATAAATAATTTCGTTATTTAACTAGAAGCCACAGAATCCTTCTATTGATTGTTAATTGTTTCTATCCTTCTATTGAATGTAGATTTTCTCTATTTCTGAGACACTTAATCTGCAATATTTTTTTAGTCTCTTGCATAATGAAATTTTATGGTAGGACTTTTTTTTAAAAAATAAGTTAATTTGACAAACAATTTTTGTTGTTGGAACCTGTGGGATATAAGAACTCAAAACTTCAAAGACTGATTGTAAATTTGGAGATTGAAATATTCTGTGGGCGAAATTTCATATTACAATACATTTTCAATTCTGTGTTGTTATACTAGGACATAGATTAATTTTTATATATTGTAGATACAGACCAAATCACTAATAAGGTAAATTAAATTCGTGTTATTTTTAATGAGGGTTAGTACAATTAAAACAAAAAATAGTCCTTAAAAAAAATTTGAAAATCTTTATTTTGTAATTTTAACTTTATTTAGCACCGTTTGAGCTGGGGTCTAGTTAGTGAAACAGCCGCAGTGACCTTCAAATTTCGGCAAATTGTCTGAATTGTCCTAGTGTTTATATTTCAGTACAAATGTTACTAAAAATTACTAAAAATAAATACTTTTGCTCATAAATCGAGAAAATTATATCGTTGAAATACTTTCGACCGGTACTGTACATATTCATGTGTATACATGGATATTTGTATGTATTTAAGTAAACATGCCACTTTTCCATACAATTTAAAGTAGCACAGACGAGTTTTACAGTGAAAGCGGTCAAAGGCTTCTAGCATATTCATACACACATTCATTTATCTATCGTTTACCAATACCATGTCACCCACACGAGGAGCACGATCATTTCAACCACCAATCTTTTCTCTACTTCGGTAAAAAAACAGTTCTTTAGCTAGCAACATTGGTTGGATATGTTCCTAAAGAGGTGCCAGTATTCGTATGTACGTACATTTTTTGATTGTTTTACGCGCGATATTTTGTTTTTGTTTGGAATTTAATGCCAACTTAAAAGTGTCATATTATTTTTATTCAGAAGCAAAAAAAAAACCTATATTAAGATTAATTTTTTTGTAAATATGTTATAATAATATGCGTGAATACAAATTAAAACAAACCAAAAATTTTTATATACTACATTAAAAAGGGTACTGTTTTCTACGAGTAATAGTGATTATTTTTATTAGGGTTTTTGTTGATTTTATGAAATAAAAAGTTCTATTTTCTGTAAAAAAAAGACTAGCAAGGAACAAATAAATCTGGAAAAAAATAAGTGTACGTGAAGATCATAACATATTTTATGTGTGATTTTAAGTATTGTAACCAGGCAGGCACAACAGCAGCATGTATTCTAGTAATTCTATCTTAAGCATTTTAAAAATTATACTTAACAACATATGGACATAAAAAACTAGTTTTTCATCCGTCAACATTTAATATTGTGAATAGTATAATAGTTTTTGTTTGTTTTTTACATTGGTGAATAATGATACTTCCTGGAATAACAACAATAAGTAAATATCTTTTTGGTGATTAAATATATTTTTGATAGAATAAAATAAGCTAATTTTAATAAATGCCATAATAGAATTAGATAAAAACTATTTTATGAAATCAAAAAAATTGCAAAAAATAACAACAACAACAACAATTTGCAATAATTTGCAAAGGAATCTGCTGAGATCTTGTAACAATCCAATAACCTTTCTCACTCTCTATCTCTTTCGTTCACCATTCTTGTATCTCCTCTTTTCTGTGGTCTTGCTTGCTCTATTTTGTCCGCTTGCCAATATAATTTTCATAAACATTGGTCTGAGAGAAATCAAAAAGAAATATGTGCCCTTGCCAGTCTATCATCTTTCCTTATACGATATTCCTACCGATCTTGTTTTCCCCTCTATCACATCAGTCTCCTCTTCGTCATAATAATATTCTCTACATATTTTTCTAAATCTTTATTATTTATGTTTTTTCTTCATATATCCTCTGTATGTATCTCAATAATAATATACTGATACTATTAGAAAATTGCTGATACAAAGTTAGAAAAAAAAACAATTCCTAAGAAAATATTAGTTATGCGTTGAGTTTTTGCTTTAAACCGATTTATCTTGTTATAAACATTTAAGTCTATATTTATATACATTTGTATAAATGTGTACATATATATAAGCACCCATGCACAAACATTCGCCTATTTTTCCTTTTATCTAAATAGACTACATACTAATTTTGCAAATACATAACTATAAATTGTTATTATCATATGTTTTTTCCCCTTATGTGCGCGTATTTTTAATATTTTACGAATTGTTTAGTCTGCAAAACACTTTTCCTTTCGCAATTTAGAGGATCTCTAAAAGAACATAATTTTTTTTGTCGCATATATAAATAATGCCTTACTCAAACCCATAGTATTAAATTTCAATTAAAAATGTATACAATATCAACATAAATACATACCAAGGAATTATTATTAATATATATTATTTAAGTGATATTTTTCATAATGCAAAAAAATAAGAAGACTTTATAAATGATTAAAAAAAATTTTTCTTAGAATTTTTTCTTTTAAAAAATTATTTCTGTTATTTATGTATTCAAAAAATTACTTGTAATAATGCAAAGAAGTCAATATGTGGTTTAGCAGTTAAAAAATAATTTGTCTTATTGGCCTTACGTACAATATTTTATATGTTTTAAAAGTGGCTTATAATTATATCTATTCTTCTAGGATAGAGTATTTTTTTTGGACTTATTTTAATTGACGATATTTTACCACACATAGTTTTAGTTGTAAAATAATATTGTAAATAGTGAAATTTAAATATCAAATCAACTAAGAGCGCCTCAAAATTTATGTTTATTGGATTTAGTGACATCATATCTTTGGTTAAATATAATTAATTTTAGAACGTTTTAAAAATAAAATTATTATATTATTTTTTACTTCAAACATACAGAATTATCTGAAAAAGAATTTTTTTTTACTAAAAATCCTATAAACTAATGTTAAATTATCAAAAATTATTAAGAACTTAAACTTTAAGAAAATCGTATTCTAAAGAATTAACACATTAAAAGTTTTTTCTTATTATTATTATATTTTTTTTACTTTTTAAAATTATTTTGTTTTACAAATTTAAAAAAGTCCTTTGATTTCGCGATATCGAGTAGATTTGGGAGTATACGTAAACGTAGAGCAGTTTAAGTATGACTTAGGACATCCTGTTACCAAATGTTCTTTACTACTAATATTACTTAAAAAACAGTTATTTTGAAATTTTCAACGTTTATACTGAGTAATGCTATTTAAGAAAATTACGATTTTGGTAAGAAATATAATATTCTATAAAAAAAAAAAAAAATATAAATGTTTAAAAAATCACATAAAATCTTTCTAAAATATACCGAAAAAATATTCTAAAAACTAAACAAATTATTGTTAAGGTCAATTATTTTTTTTCGGTAGTGAAAATTAATTTTAAAGAAATGTAACTTCTTATAAGACGCATTTAAAGTCTTGAAAAGTATGCACTTTGATTTATGAAATCATCAAAATATACAAATGTTAATGTGTATTAACTTAGTGATATAATAAATTTTTTTTTGACTCACCAAAAAGTAGATTCTCTCACAACAGAAAAAAGGAGATTCTCTCACAACTTATATTGGGAAAATAGAAATATAAAATTTTAAAATATTAAATTCCTTTACTGAACTTATTTACTATTAAAGATTCGAAACATTTACCAAAATTAAAATAATATGTTATGTCATATTTTCAAAATAAATAATATATAATTTTTACGATTATACTTCGAAATATTCTCATATCATTCTTTAAAATATTTAGAATAGCTGACTAAATACTATAAGCCTATGCATATGCAAATATAAACAGACTTCTACTTATTGCTAAATATTTTGATAAAAAACTAAAAAAGTCTAAACTGGTTTTAGTTAAAAATTCAATGAATTATGCAACAAACAAAAAAAAACCAGAAAAATTGCCAAAATTCATGCTACATTTTTACAAATAAATAAAATGTGAATAAGTTTATTGATTATAAATAAATAATAATTAAAAGAAACATTAACTTTAGATAATCCTGTTAAAAAAAAAAGTAAAGCCGTAAACAATTATGAAAAATAGCATATATTTAATGATAATATTTAAAATAAAAGTGCTTAATTAAGTGATTCTTCTTATAATACATCTGAATGCCTGCTAAGTAAAATCAGGAGGGAAATAAACTAGGATAACAGCGAATGGAATTGACTACGAATACAAGAAAAATTAAACATTAAGGTGAGTTAAAAAAAAACATTTATTGTACTTTTTACATATTTATAGTAATTTTTTTAATAAGAAAATGTCTTTAAATTGTAATAAAATTATAAAATTGAATTTTCAATAACGATTTAATCATTTAAATCTAAATGAGTAGCAAATTTTCTGTTTTCAACTAATCGATAAAGTATATCTTGTTTCAAAAGCCCCATAAGATATTTTTGTGCCATTTTAGATAAAACTAAATTCCTAACAATTGAGAATTACTAAAGAGAAAAGATAAAAACCAATGAAAAATTGTCCAAATAGTTTTTGAACAGCCCTGGTTTTGTTAGCACGCCTTCTTCATCTTGACTTTAAACAACAACAAAAAAACACAGCAAATAAATAAAAAAAAAACAATAATAATAAAAATAAAAAAATATGTCAAATAGTTTTGAGCAGACACATCTTGATGTTGTACAAAAATTGTCCCAATCTTGATTTAGTATAAAAATTAAATCTAAATTTTAGGCCATCTCTATTTGGAAATTTATACACAAAATACATACATTTAGCGGTGCTTAGGCTTAGATATTTAAAACTTTGAGATGTGTTTAGATGTTAACATAATATTTATTGTTAGTTAAATTTGTAAATGTTAAAAATTCAAACACTCCAAACATGGTCTTATTTCGTATTATATCAACTTTATTATTATTTTACCAACTTCAAAAGAAAACACTTGCTTTTGTTTATGAATTCATTTTATTTATTCAATAGCAATTATCCGAAAATTAGCAAAAAATAAATATACCTTCCAAGGTATGCCAGATTCAAAGAAAAAATCTTATTGTGGGTGATAAATTGTTCAGTTTTATTTGAAAATATCGAAAGCTAGAAATTGTTTACGGTTTGGCTATAAAATTTTTTTAAAACTACTGTCATTTTAGAATATTTTGTTATTCGAACAAATCCACTAATAAATAAAGTTTTAAAAAGTCATTTAAATACTTTCAGTTGTCCTTTATTTAATTATATTTTCTACAACTGGGAATGTCTAAAGACAAATCATATAAAATCATCAAAATATAAATAAACAAACAAACAAATCCGAAGAAAATACTTTTTTTACTGTGTACATTTGCATTGCAAAACAAACTGAAGTTAGCCAATTTTATAACGCATTAATTTAAAGTAAAATGTCTTAAGAATTTGTTGCTATTTATTTGTTCTGTAATATAATCGAAACAGTTAACAAGCCTACGTTCTTGTTTTCCTTGCAATTGCACCCAGTCGACAATTTTATGTAAATGCGCGAACATGTTTCTTTCCGGATAGTTCAGGTAAATAAGTCAAATAAAATTGATAATAATTCATATTTTAAATATTCTGGCTTTTGATTATTATTATTCGAATAATAATAATCAATTAAATTATTATTGAGAATTCAAATAATATTAATCAATTAATAGTTTTGATTATTATTATTCGAATTCTCATTACGACAGAAGTTTTTGTTGGAATGTTCCAAATTTCTGCTGCATATAGGAATATGGGAGCTTTTCAGAATCCAAATTAGATGAACCACATTTTTCATGATTTTCTTCTGCACAATCGATTTTTTTCCCATATGACGTTCCTGTTATATTCAACTTGACATTTCTCATAAATAAACGGAATAACATTTAAGACAGAATTAGTTCTTAACTGGGATAACTCGCACTTGAAACCAACAACTCATTTTCGAAGCCTGGTTTTTAATTTTCCAAGGGATTAAAGCCGCTTCACAAAATTTTAATATCGCCACTACTTCTACTAATTCAACTTTGACCTGGCCCAATAGACAAATTGGCAATGCCAATGTTAACACAACATAGAGTCGCCAAATGGCCCGCTATAAAAAAAACTATTGCCTAATATCTAAACAGTTTTACATGCAAACGAAGTTTCTATTGAAAAGGATTTGCAGTTCATTTATAAGATTACACATATACTTTTACAGAGCCTCTAATTTCATATTCTCCTTTTTAAGGGGGACATTAAAATAAAACCCATTTGATTATTTGCCAAAAGCTTTCTTACTTGTAGATTCAACGATAAAAAAAAGTAATTTTTGAATCTAATTTCCAAGAAGTCTTCAAATAAAAATACTACCATTTCGATTTCATATTAATTAAAATATAATCGATATTTTAATTATATTCGCCAATAGGTTATCATAGCTAAAATGGCAGTTTTTCATTGTTTTTAATTTTTTCGTTTACTTTTAATTCTTTTCAATGTTTTAAAACTCGTTTTATTAAAGTCAAACAATAGACGTTGCGGCCTTAGAAGTTAATTTCAATTAAAATCTAATTTACTGACTTTGTAAACTTTATTAGTTTTACTTAAAAGTTCTTTAAATCATACTTTACAAGGATATAAAAATAAGAATTTGATTGTTGATTACCAATTAATTTAAATTTAACCGATGTTTGAAAATTCTCTAAATAAGGTCCTATAAAGTGTATGCGAGGAAATAAATTGCCAAAGGAAGTGTGATAAAATATTTCCCTTGTTTTCCATTTCCTTTAATTCGAAAAAACCTTCCTTAATTTTTAAAAAATTCAATAACTTAAAAAGCCGCTTTTCACCATTAAATCTATGAAGAAATACCAAAAAGATCAGTTATTATCAGAAAAAAACCTTCCTGAAAAAATCTGTTCACAAATAGAAATATTTTTACTGATAATAAATAGTATTAACTATTATAGTTATATGCACAAAATAGCATACTCGAACTTCATTGTTTTGTATTTTATAAATTCATATAAATATTTAAAAAAAATTAAAAGAAGGAAAATAACATAAATAAACTGTTCAGTAAGTATAGGTGAACGTCAAATTATATTTATGAGCACCGGTGTCAGTAACAGCAACGGAAATATCATAAAAAAGGAAACTTGCAATAAATTAAGTCACTCATTACCTTTCGGAAGTTACTAAAAATAAGTGATTGAGTTATCTCGCCTAGACTATTTCCACCATAAATCAAGAAAAACATTATAGAAAAACATTCAAGGTTTTTACCAAATATCCAATTTGATAAGATAACAAATTATACAGAAAATATGCTCTAAAGTAATATATCCTAAGATATATATAACAGAATATAAGTAAGGGTTGTAGACATTTGGTTACTGCTAATATTTTGGTTTCATTTAACCTTCTGTTAAACGTTAATTTCTGCTGATCTAGATTAATATTAAACGTACAGCCTTCATCATTCATATAGAGTAAAGTGACTCGCTCACTGCAGCCTATTAGGAAAAATTTTGTCAGCGCCCGTATTATGCGTATTTTAAAACTTTGCATGTAACTGGCGTTCATAGACTATTGGATATTAAGTGGACGAAGAAAGAATATGCTTCAATTCAAGTGCAAATGTATATTACGAAATTCCCAGATGCCTCATAAATAGTTATAAACAGTTAACTATTAAAATTACTTGCTTAGAAATCATAATCAAACTTCCACTCGTGATTTGGTTGCAAAATCACTGCACTATAAAATTTGAACTCGATCTACACAAGTCCGCGTAAACTTGGAAGTCACATTTGCATTTTTCATAGCCATAAGGGCTTAACAAATGAAGTCCTAAAAAGAATATCCTAAATTGCTATAAAGGCTTAACTATTGTAAAAGAATAGCGTAAATTTATTTTGTTCGGTAAAAAAAAAAACAATCTTAAATTAGTGTAGGTACAATAATATTGCTATTTGTTTTTAACTAATTATAATGTTGAATGTATTGTTTTCAATTTTAATTTAGTATTTAAGAGTAAATTATGAATAGCTTAATTCTTTCTTTCTTTCTTACTTTTGTTAACGGCCCATCAGCGCAAGCTGGCTAATGATCCGCCCAGGAACCCCCAGAATAGAAAAATATATAAAAAAAACAAACAAAGTCTTCCGCCTCACCATCTCTTCCATGTTCCGGTACCTATTTTCAACTCAAAAATTGCATCCTCGCCACCTCAAGAGACGGTTCAACATATAATTTGTCCGCAACTCCCCCCTCAATAAGACCCTGCTCAACAAAAAAGCCTTCAGCTGCTCAGATTTTCTTTTTCCCAAAATTTGGGAAATCTTTCGTTTCCTGTTTCCTGTTTCCATGTCACGATCGTCGCTCGCCTGTACACCCATTTGTGCATCAACCAACGTGGCAACATCCGTCGCGGAGTGTTTCAGTATTACACACGCTCCAATTCGATAATCTCTCGAACTTACCGACCGCTTACAAACAGTGTTTACCATTTCAAACCGTTGCATAAATCCATTTTCCGCCTCCAACACAACCTGTTCTTATAATTACTTTAAGACATTTATTTTTTTAGAAATTAATGGGTACAATTAAATAAATAAATACAATGTAAAGGATATCGGAGTAAGGAAATTAAAGTAGAAATAGAAAATAAAAGTGTTAACGGATTGTGCTGCCGGGCCAGGTCTTCGGTAAACCTTTTATCCCATTCTTTAGGAGGACTTCTTGAGTACCCAGAATGCACAACGGCCATGACGGTGTTCGGATTTATGCATCCATCTCTAGCAAACCGGTCAGCCTTGGTATTGAATTTTATACGATCTAAACGCAGATCGTTCGCATGATGTTATTTAGTATTAAGTATTTCTATGCCTTCTGCAAGGATCTAACATCCAATCTTGGAATCCGTTCCAACTTTATTAGCCATGCTGGAATTGGTTAGCATATATTAGGCGTTTTCCTTTGGACCAATTTTGCTACTACGCGGTAGATAAGCAAAGGAAAGCCAAATTCTAAACACTAGTAAAAACATAACCTCAAAACAGTCAGAAACAATACTGAGTTTACTCACACATAAACAATAAAAACTGAGTTTATTCACACATAAACAATACTGACGAAAATATGACTTTTCAACATAACCAACGAACCCGATAAAGTATCTATTTTCACTTTAGCAACTAGAATCCACCTAACGTAAATTGTATACGTAACACTCCGTTCGATGTGGTCGTTTGTTCGAGGTAGAGTAGATGATGACAGCTACAACTACCGCCTATTATTTCGTCCATCCGATTTTAATACTTATCGTCCGAATTACTAATAAATATTCCTATTCCAACCGCATTGTTCCTTAATGATGCATCAGTATATATTATCTGATGATCCTTTATTTCCCTTTCCATAACATGTCAAAATGATTCATCTACATAACATGGCTATTGTCGCTCGTTTTCATAGCTTCACTAGTCAAATAATGGATGATTTTTAAATTTTCTGGTGTTATTTTATTTATAAATGGGGAGTGTTTTTAACCGATCAATGTCCTCCCTATTTTTGGATATAGTTTTGTAATGTACCTCTCTAAAATTGGTGAATTAATCATGTTATTGTACATGTCCTTATTGAATATGGCCATTTTGTTTGCCTTCCGGCAATTCAAGAATCCCCTTCTTATTGAAGAGGGCCATTCGCCCGCCTCAGCCAGAGTGTCCAAATTTTCGGTTCCACACAACAGTTCCAGACATATTCGGATTGTTTTTGATGCTATCCTATGATAATGGCACTGAACAATGATCTTGTTGATTAAACCGAATGAAAAGTCAAACGATATATGCAAGGAGTTTCTTAATAGGGGTTATTTGTTTTCAAATGGACCATGTGGCCATATTTGACATATCAAAATATTTTTTCACTGTCAGTTGTATTCGGTAAGATTTGAAATTTATTCATGGACAGATATACGACTCAACAACGCTTAGAAATTATTTAATTTTTTTATGAAAGTAATCGTTTTTTTATTGCAACTTATCGTACACTTTTTCCTATTTATGGTCGTCATAATGGGCCTAGTGTGCTCGCTATTCGTCGAACTATGGAAATTTTTTACGAAGTGCCCAGAATATTGCTGCCATTCAGGTGGCATTATCGGTCCTTATTTTTTTCAATGGCGAGCGGTACAGATCGATGATAATGAATTTATCAGAATTAGATTTAACGAATATATAATTTCAACAAGATGGCACTACATATCACGCAGCCTATGCAACAATCGACTTATTACGGGAAAAAGTTTGACGAGTCGATAATTTAAAGAAATGTAGATGTGTAATGGCCTCCAAGAAATTGTGATTTAACATTTTTATACTACTTCTTATGGGTTGATTTGAAGTTATAGGTACTCGTATATATCAATAAACCAGCAATCATTAATATTAAAATTGAATATTGAACGTTAACTACGTAAAATAAGGTCGAATTTATTGCACAAGTTGTTCGAAAATTGGAACCATTGTGTTCTAACAGAGCAGAGACAGCCATTAGATTGATATTATTTTCAGAACATAATTATATCGATTTTTCTTCAAAATAAAATAATATATTTTGCCCTGCCACGTTTCTTTTTTGGTTTATTTGCAAAAAAAACATGTCACTATTATTGAAAAACTCTGTAGTTAATTAAATCGAATGAAAAGTTCGTTGTTAAAAACTCTCTATCCGAGTAAAATGTTAAGCTTTCAAATTAAAACAAATCATAACATAATGAACTCTTAATTTTAATTTAATTTATTAATCGTTAATAATAAACTTTTTATAAACTATCTAAGCAGTTTAAAATATAGTTAAAAACATTTAATGCCCAATTGAATCAGTTAAAATTTTTTCTAAAAAAAACTTCCGCGTTTAAATCTGTATTAATCTTTACAAAAATTTAATTCGATTTATTCATTTCAGTAAATTAGAAATAATAATAGCAGAGAAACACACCAACATTAGTTAATTAGTGATTGATATTAAATAAGTAGGTGTTGTAATGCTTCAGAAGTAGGTGGATCTTATGAAGTTGGGCAACCTCTAAATTACTATTAATTTTTAAGGTTTTATTTGTTTCAAATTTGTATGATGAAATGACCTTAACTTTTGATTTTTGACAAACTAACATATTTGTCAATAAGAATTTTTAACTAAAGGTGAACAATTAATTTTTTTCCAATTTCAACTGAAACCATATATTCGGAAAATTACTTAGTTATTGAAAATATTAATAAAAGAGCATATTGGTCCATGTAGAATTTATGGTAACTATGCACGTCTAAGAAAATAGAAATTTCACTATGCACGTGAGTTGAACAATTTAAAAAATTAATACAAAATGCAAAATAAAATAAATACGAAATAAAAATTCCCGTCCAGACTTTACACAGTTCGTAATAGGAATTTCCAAATAAACCAACAAAAAAATATCCAAATTGGCTGGAACAGGTAGTGTTCAATAGGTTTTAGGTCTAAAGTTTTTAGTTCCCATTGTACAAATGCAACCAAACGACCGATGTGAGAATTCGTCCTCTGCTTCAATGCAATAAATTCAAAGTATACCTGCATGCAACGTGACTTCTAACCGTTTCGCTCACAACAATTTGTACGTGACCAGAAAATAGACTGAGAATATCGTAAATAAATTTTGTAAAGAAATATTTTTTAGACATATGTATAACAATAACAAAAAAAAAACATAAAAAAGATACGCAAATAAAAGATAGCTAATTACATAATGTAAACAATTTTTCACTTTCTTGGAGGTATCAATCCGCATACACGTATGCTCAAGATATTTTCGAAGATTTATACTATTGGGTTGTCCGGGAAGTAATTTCGTTTTTTTTATTAATAAAAATGAAAGACGATTTTCTTATAGTGAATTAATAATTTATTCAATTAAATATTGTCCAGTCTGAACCAATACCCTTTGCCATCTTTCTGGCAGTAGCATGATTCCACGCTCATAAAATTTTTGTTCTTTGCTGGCAAAAAACTGATCCAAGTGATTTTTGACCTTCTCATTTGAATTAAACGTTTTACTATCTAAAAAATTTTGTAGAGATCGGAACAAATGATAATCGGAAGGTGCTAGGTCTGGAGAGTATGGTGAGTATGGCAGTATATCCCATCCAAGCTCTAAAAGCTTTTGCCGAGTGGTCAAACATTACCCTGTTGAACACTATACCTTTCCTATTGATCAATTCTGGCCTTTTTTCTTTAAGTGAATCATTCAATTTGTCCAACTGATGACAGTACATTTCAGAATTAATCGTTGTGTTGCTCGGAGAAGCTCAAAATAAACGATTCCTTTGAAATTCCACCAAACAGATAGCATAACATTTTTTTGATGAATATTGGCTTTCGAAGTGCTTTGATACGGTTGATCTTTTCTACTCCAGGATCTTTTGCGCTTAACATTGTTGTAGACAACCCATTTCTCGTCCCCAGTAATGATACGCTTAAAAAATGGATCATTTTTTCTTGGCGTTTGAGAAGCAAATCACAAATGTCAATGCGACAGCACAAATTTTTTTTCGGAAGAAGATTAAGAAGCCACATGCCGAGCTTTTAAGTAAAACCTAGCCGTTTCAAATGATCATGAACGGTCGAATTCGATGAATCTTTCAGCAATCTCACGAGTTGTTATACGCCGGTTTGCATCAATTAATGCCTTTATTGTGTCTTCGTCAGCTTCAACTGGCCTTATAGAACGTGGTGCATCTTCGAAATCCAAATTTCCAGATCGAAATCTTTTCTATAGTAAAAAATTAAATATTCCGAAAATGCTGTTTTTTACTTTCCATATTTAAAAGGGTATCAACCAAAAACTACAGTGCAGAATCAATCGAATTTTTTCAGAAGCAAGCTTTGCTATGTCAGTTGTCAAAATACATATGACTATGCGGCTTAAGTGTGAAGTTGGTTGTGAAAAAGTACAATTAATTTCTCTATTGGGAAACAACGAAATTACTTTTCGGATAACCCAATACATCATTCTAGAATCTATCACAATGTACGAGAAATAATACAATTATCTGTGTTAAAATATGAGTAAGTTTGAAAACTATTTCATTTAGTTGTTCGGATCCTTTCTCGTTTTGACATAAATGTAATAATTTATTACAGTCAGATAAAGAACAAAATGTTTATTTATTTCATTCTTTATTAATTGAAAATATCATAAATTCGCATTCAAATAGTATACAAAGTATAGAATTTTTCAAAAGATGGAAGCACTGTCCACATTTTGAATTTTTAATATTCGCTCAATTTTTATAGTTGAAATTAACTTAAATTATAATAGAACAAGTTGAAATTATTTTTTTCCCTCAAATAAATGCAATAATTTGGCTAATATAATATCTTATGTAGTGAAGAGTGTCTCAGACTAAATGCGGTACTTAAATTATGCGCCATTTAATTGTTTTGTGGCTGCCAGCTCTAGTTTTTTGTCTCAGATATTATTGGTCATTATGAAAAGCTACACCAAATATCAACGTAATAAAATAAAGTGAATTTTAAATACGACACACCCTTTAAGCGTGCCGATGAAACGTGCATCTTTTTTGTGTGCAGCGCAGAATTTACCTCAAATCGTGGACACATTTATGTATGAATCTGTGTTTCCTAATTCTGTATGTAAAATATCGTATTGTATTACACATATATTGAATTTTATTTTATAAAACAGTTTTGTAATTTATTAAAAAGATACTATCCTTGCTAGACATGTCAATCAGACGAGTGGCGGCTTTAAATTCGCATAAGTAGTTTTGTAAACTGTGTTATAAGAGAGTAATATTACTAATGATCTTTAACCGAAAAGTTTTTGAAGTTATCATTAACTATTCGTACTTGTCTACCCTCATTTATATGATATTGTTATAAAATAGTTTTAAAAAAATACGGTTTCCTACACTGAAATATTCTGTGGCGTACTGGTCGTTAATAGCATGTCCAGATATGGCTTCCTTTATATCCAGATATGAACATTTATTTGCATAGAACATATTGTATTATAGTTGGTTGGAAATTTAACTCATTTTCTCTGTGCTAAATCCCTTCTTTCGGATGGACTTAAAAAAGGATTTGATACCGTTTGTGTGGCACAACCATATAAAACCAATTAAAAATTTATTCCATTATTTTCAAATATTGTTTTTCCATTCAATTAATTATATTATATATGTAATTTAGATGAAATTTTATATATAAGGGTGAGTTTTGACGATAAGTGTCATCACTTTAAAGCAGATGGTCCGTCAGAAAATATTCAATATTTTATTCCATCTAAAATAAATAATTAAATTAGTACAAAATAGTTTAGGTGTTATAAGGCAAAAATGTAATAAAACTGCTTAAACCGAATTTTTAGTTAGCTTCATAACTCTTATTTCCTCTAGGAAGGCACCCTTATCCATTATTTTTCAGTTAAATATGTTTGAACTAATGGCATGTTCATCTGACTCACGCAATGCATAACAGATATATGAATATAGGATACAACGTTTGCTTTTCTTCTATTTTCAGCATTTTAATAAAGAAAAGGATTAAAAAGTTGTGTTTGCCAAAACGAAATCAATAAAGAAGCAGTTTTAGAGAATTTGTATGCTTCTAAAATCAGTTACCAATTTTTAATATTTAAATATACGAAGTCTGTTCAAAAAGTATCGCGAGTTTTGAATTTCCGAGGGTTACGTATATTCGATTTTCGATTTTTTGTGGCGTTATGTTGGTACTCATGTCTCTCACTTATGCCGACAAATTTTTGACAGCTGCTTTGGTTGCACGTGTTTTGGCTTGTCTTCGATTTTTGCCCATTCCAAAAAATGGATCAAACAATCGGTCGCAAGGGGCCAGATCTGGGGGGAATACGGTGGCTGCCGAGCGTTATCATGGTGCAAAAGCCAATTTTTGTTCTTCCACAAATCCGGACGTTTCAGGCGTATTTTGTACTAATTTAATTATTTATTATTTGCGCATAACTTGCAGGTAATATTCCTTATTGACCATTCTATCCTGTGGCAAGAACTCATGATGTACCACGCCCCTGCAATCGAAGAAAACTGTAAGCAAAACCTTCACATTCGACCGAACTTGGCGCGCTTTTTTCGGTCTTGGCTCGTGCGGCAGCTTCCGTTGGGATGATTGAGCTTTGGTTTCCACGTTATAACCATAAACCCATGATTCGTCACCAGTCATGACCCTCTGGACCAAATTTGGGTCGTCGCGGACAAAGTCCAACAGCTCCTTAGCAATGTTAATGCGATGTTGTTTTTGTTCGAAAATTGCAAAAATCGAAGACGAGCGAAAACACATGCAAACAAAGCAGCTGTCAAAAATTAACTGAACATTCAAAAAAGCCGAACTTGTCGGCATAAGTGAGAGATATGAGCACCAACATAACGCCACAAAAAAATCGAAAATCGAATATACGTAACCCGCGGAAATTCAAAGTTCGCGATACTTTTTGAACAGACCTCGTATATGAAAATCCAATTAAGCTTAGCTTAAAGGTACAAGACGCATTTTATAAATATACTAACTATTGCAAATTAGGTGGGAAATAATCATTTTTTAGAATAATATTAACATATTTAATAATTTAAAAAAATTATTCAAATTTCTACCACTCTTCACTATTTCTGTTGGAAGCGATGGCTGGGCCATCTATAGGCACAAACTAAAGTGCGTCAATATTTGCTGTTAAAAAAATGTTTTCGTTTTAACAAATATAACTAATTTTTGTATATTATAAAAATAATTTTTGTTAAAGAAAGTTATCAGTTAAAGCAATGCAACACACATCAAGGTGATTTTACTATAATATATAGAAACTATAAAAACTGCCCATCCTGTTTTTTGCAGATTTGTTTGTCGAGGTCTTTGACAATCTTATTTCATATTCAAAAAGAATTTAAACAAAAAATAAATCGGTCAAACTTAAAATTTTCGAATTCTGCATTAATACTTAATGTTTTTTAAATAATAAAAAAAGCAATTTTTTAATCGACATTTATCATTTTATTGCGTAAATTTACTTTTTTATAGAAAGACCTTGTGCCAAAAAGCTGTGTTTTTATCATACGAGTACAAAGGGTTTTATTCTTCGATGCGAATTTTCCTAGCAATGATGCCTTGGCTTACTCTGAGCAAAAATCGTACGATTTACGTGTTCCTTTTACGTGTACGATTTACGAATTTACGTAATCGTACGATTTACGAATTTACGATTTACATGTTCCTAACTCTAAAACTATTAGTAGCAATTTGTTTTATCGGTATAAAAATATTTATCTTCAAACTTAAAATGTTTCGCCTGATGCACAACATTTGTGCCCTTTTCTTTATATTTTAGTGGAACTTATTTAATACTAAAAATTGTTAGTGCAAACATGTTATCCAGCAAAAAAAGATCCATATGATAAAATCTGCTTATGATATCATAAATGTACCCGTAAAATTTTCTTAAATTAAATAGCAAAGATTTTTTTTATGTAAAAAAAATTAAAACTATATAATTTTATTCACAGTAGTCCGATCTGTCGAAATCAAACTGAAACAGAAAATAATTGAAGTTTCTGTATTATTAAATATTTGAAGATGTTTTTCTAACACAGGTCAGATTTGAGAAAGTAAAATTTAAAATTTATGTTAAGGGGTTCTTTAATAATCAAAAAAATAATATAATTAGAATGAATTTATCACTTGTTTTCATAAAACATTATGATAAACGTGTTATAAAACAAATAGCTGATTATAATTTCCCCGTAAACCATAATCATAGAACATATAAATTATATGATCAGATATCAAGTTATGAAAACTATACTGCGGCTAAAAGTACAAATATTGGCAAACAGTTTGCTGATAGGCGAATAAATATAATCAATAATATAATACTTCAATTATATTTCTTTTCTTTTAACACAAATTAAAGAAAAACATAATTCTAATAATTGTAGGTGATATGATAAAAAACATGAAAATAGGTTATATTATGGTTTCTTTGAAAACAAACCACTTTTCCAGTCTAAATCTTATCTTAGAATACAAATATTTTTAGTACTTTATTCATATCTTTATATTATTTATTACACTGTATGTACTTTTAAATACATGTAGTAGTGTGTACTTATGATTAATGTCCTCAAAAGTGTACTTTCTATTACTATTTAATTTTTTTTAACTGACAATATTACACATACAAATTTGAACTTAAATTTTAAAAAACTAAATTTAATTAAAAATCTTTGCTGAAAATTAAAAGAAATGTTTTAAAAAAGTCATATTTTCTCAAACTTAAAAAATAGTCATTATTATTGATTAGCTTTAGTATTTAATATAAGATCATGATAGCATAAGTAACCTTCAAGACTACGATAAGATAAATTAAATAAATACAATTAGTTTTTGAGTTTTTCAGTATTTTTTCACTTTGCCATTTTTCAATATTGTGTTCTTATCATCTTTTTATAAAAATTATAGACCTTTAAACTGAAAAATTAATGTAAAAATCAAAAAAATATATCGTTTTAGTTTTATAAATATAACTAATATTATTAATACCAATTATTCTTATTGTTAAAAAATTTGAAATTTTTTTTGGCGAATATTATTAACCATTATATACTTTTTGGAAACTTGTGAGGACTTTACTATAGGCGAAATACAAATAAATAGTTTCTTCTACAAGAGCGAATAATTTTATACAATAATAATCCAATTATTTTAATAACATTTTTAAACCAGGATGTGCAGAGTTACATAAACAAAATAATATTCACTTTTGCAGTACACGAAAAGTTTACACAAGAATAAAACTTAAAAATTTTGGTTGCTTATAGTCGAATTATAGACTTTTCAAGTAAAACTTACTTAATTTTAATACGTCTGCTACTTTAATAAAGTCAAAATTAAGGCAAAATTTATCAACAATTTAATAATAAATTTTTATAATTTTTAGAAAATAATGGATTATTTTACATATTAATCCGAATAAAATATTTGAAAATTGAACATGTTGAAATACATTATTTTGGAAAGTTGAAAAATCGGTTATTTTTTTGTGCAAAAATCAATTTATCTGTAGAAAATTGGATAGCAGCTCCCATCGGCATTCAGAAAATTACTTCATTTTTTTTTTATAGAATTTAAAATAAAATTATTTATTAGAAAGGATGACGAATTTTCCAATCACTTACTTTCAACAAATACTAGAATATATTTTCCATTTTTTTTAAAAATATTTAGAAAATGTCGTCTTGTTATTTGTTGGTGAATTTTTGGAACTGATTAATTATGCACGTGTTCACGTTCATATGTTAAATATAAAATGTTGAAAGGCTGGAGTTAACTTATTCATAAAAATTTAAAAAAATATTCATATCGTATTACAGATTCAGTGTCAACTTGGAGTATTTTTAATGCAAAACCTAATCAACAACAGAATGTGTCATATTTTTTTATAGTAAGAAGCTGGAATTTGATCTTATTTTCCACACATTTCGTTCATTCCACGAATGTAACCTATTATTTGAAAGACTATATTTATGATCAAATTTTATCTTTAAAAAAATTATCTTTTAAAATACGAATATTCGCAAATAGCTCTGATTTATTTGAGCGGTCAAGTTATGGTAATTTTGCTTATAAAATAATTTAATTTTTAAATGATATTTTTTAAAAATCTTGCAATTAATTTTTCAATTTTGAATTTACAATATATACCAAAATTGGTTGTGTTTCTAGTAAAATTTACCAAAAAACTACATTTCAAAATATGAGAAAAAATTAAAAACCGTTTCAAGCTTGTTATGTAAATTAGATATTTTCTTATGTGCATTTAGATTTTTCAACGCCAAAGAGTAATGTTTTTTTTTTCAAATAAAACCGAAAAGAAATTTGGCAGAGAAAAATTTATTATTTCATTTTGAAGTTAAATCGATGCAATTGTGTTGTGAAAATAATATCATTTAAGTGTCCGTCTCTGCTTCGTTTACAGAACCGAATACGATTGCTGCAATTGTCGACCACCTTGTGCAATAAATCCGCCTTTATTCTACGTATTTGGCGTCCAATATTCAATTTTAATGCATCAATAGTAGACCAATGATATCAAATAATGCCACAAGAAGAAGTCCAAATGTGTAAGGTAACAGCTTCTTAGAGCCCATTCCAAATCTGCATTTCTTGAAATTATCTGCTCGTCAAACTTTTCCCGCAACAAATAGATTGTGTGGCACGTAGCGCCGTTATGTTAAAAACACATATTTATTATATATCTTCCAATTCAGGCCACAAAAAGTTATTATCGATCTGTATTTCTCACCATTGACAATGACGGCAATTTCTTCCTCATTTTGAAAAAAATCAGCACCGATTATGCTTCCGTGCCATAAAATACAGCAAACGATAATTTTTTCGGAATGTGAAAGTTCCTCCTGAATAATTTGCGATTGACTTTAGCCCAATAACAACAATTTTGTTTATTCACCAATTCACAGAGATGAAAACGTATCCCATCTGAAAATTCACTTCTTTTTCAAGTAGTTCCAGGACAAAATCTGCAAATTCATGGCATTTGTGATGGCCCAACGGCTTCAATTCTTGTGTGATAAGAATTTTGTAAGGATGTAAGCCGTAATCGAATCGTAAAAAAAGCCGAATGACAGGAATATTCTCGGCACATCAACCGAATCTTTATCTTACTGGCATGCGGTACATTGGGTAAAGAACTTTTCATAGTTCGACGAATAGTCCAATTATAACGACCATAAATTGAAAGAAGTGTACAATTAAGTTGCAATAAAAGAACGATTATTTTGAATATGGTAAATTGTAAACCTTACTGAATACAACTGACAGTGGACAGGAGGTTTTGATATTTCATAAGTACATTTGAAAACTTCAATAATGATCTATACTCAATAGACATATAATTATAATATGAAAGCATAATTTTACCGAACCAGGGCCAAGTTGAATACACATCCACTGAAAAAGTTTGAACTGGTAATACACTGATTATAATTCGGGAGGTCACCAAACTTATTAAGAGTGTAGCATTTAACTACTGTTCCGATGTACCAAATATCGATTATTTATTAAAACTTTGACGACTTGGTAGGATCTCCGACCCTTAAGGAGACGACTGTTCACCAAACGACTTGGTAGGCTCGAAAATAATGAGTGATTATATTATTTAAGTCTTAGATTATAGAAGACTATGATATGAAAAGCTATCAAAAATAGGATACCAGGGTACGAAAAACTGTTAAAAACAGCTATGTACTTAAACAAACGTTTGTTGTGAAGTGTGTTTGCACTGTACTAACAAATAGCTTATTTTGCTATTATTCATAATATCATACAAATTGTAATAAAATTTGTAAGCATTATAAAAATTCCTATCTATATAAGGGTACTGTACCAAAAATAAAACAAACCTTCGACAGAAAATATGGGCAAACCTAATACGAGTGGATGCAGACGAAAGAACGATTGGTTCTAACGAAATGGCGAAAAGTTGAAAAGGATATTTTAATTATTATTAAATAAGTAAACTTATCAATATATTATTTCTTACTTTTAATAATTAATATTTCTATAAAATGAATTTTCTTGCTTTGAACATAGTTCAATAGATTATGCGGCATACTGTAGGCGCACAGGACCTTAGAGACTAGGCCATTAATATTATGACCATTTAACTGATGCAAATGTTTATATTTGCTACTAAACCACCTCTCTCTCAACAAGTCCGTGCTATAAAATTTCAGTACCTCATTCAACCATATTAAAAAAAAAACAATATGATCGTAAACTGGAGAAGTACAAATGCACATATGTGTTTTCATGATGAAAGCATATGAAAGTTGAAGGAAAACAAAGGGGAAACAAGTTACTTAAAAATACTGCTCCATCGTTATACTTGATGTAAGGTTTTCTTAACGCGCTCCGCCAACTGAAAGTCCCGGAGTATATTAAAAGAAAAATTGAAGACTATCCTACCGATAGACAGCTGATATACAATACAATACCGAAACTGGGATGAAAACATAAAACATCAGTGAAGAAACCTCACAGACCTCGGTTCTCGGCTTTGTGAAATGTTATGTATGAAGCACTGCTTAAACTCCCGATGTCAAAAAAGTAACTTTGGCTGGTTTTACGGATGGCGTTGCGCCGAATTTTTTTAGTAAATTCCTAAATGACATCAGCCAAACCGCAAATGGCATAGTTCCCATTATCTAGCACTAGCTATTATCAGTGAGCCTGGAATTTGCTGATAAAAAAACTGAGGTAATATAGGGTTTTTCAATAAGAATGATATGATTTCTAAGTGTCGTTTCGGCCATTTGTAATATGTCATGATCTGTCATTTTTTTTCATTGTATTCAGTAATGTTTACAATTTCATTTTGGAGAGATATACGCAAGAACAACGTTTACAAATTATTTAATTTTATTATCAAAATAATCGTTCTCCAATTTAAACTTTTCGTACGCTCATCATCTTCTCCGATGAGGCTCAAATAAACAAAACTGTCGATTCTGGTGCTCAATTGATAGTTTGGTGTGGTTTTTGGTCTGGTGGAATCATCGGTCCGTACTTCTTTCGAAATGAAGCTGGTAACACCATTACTGTCAATGGAGAGCAGCATAGATCGATGATAACTAACTTTTTATGGCCGAAATTGAAGGAAGTTGATCTTGAAAACATCTGGTTCGAACAAGACGGGGCTACGTGCCACACAGCACATGCAACAAACGAATTATTGCGAGAAAAGTTTGGAGATTCGATTATTTCAAGAAATTGTGACATTGAAGTTGTGATTTAACACCATTAGACTATTTCTTGTGGGGTTATTTGAAGTCATTGGTCTTTAGCAATAAACCAGACTCTCTTCAAGCTTTAGAAGTCAATATTAAAAAACATTTACATTTCCTTAACAATTAGTGTGTGTGTTTTTTTAAAAGAAATCATATCACTCTTATTCGAAAACCGTATACTAGTGACCAGCAGGAAAATAAAGGAGACTATTACTCTCAGCATCGGTGACTACTATATTATTTCACAGTCATCGCTTTGTTAGCTGGGAGTTCAGATAGATGCAAGGTGGAATTGTGGCAAATATCTGAAAATCACTGCTGAAAAATCAAGACGGATTGTGAATGCCTTAAGAAGGATCATGCCTAAACACGGAAGGCCAAAGCAGAGTCGATGCAGGCTTCTACTCTTAGTTATTAGATATATGATACTCTACAAAGTTACTATTTGTACAGAAGCTATAGTGACCGAAACGTACAAGCATCAGGTGATGGTGGTATATTGTCGGAGCCACACTTCGAGTCTTGTATGACACTACCTGTGCTCTCACTAATAGAGCTTTTTGCGAATGAGGAACCCAGAATCCCATCATCGACGATGGCAGGAGGAAATAAGTGAGACAGTGGCAAGATGGTAATGGCACTGGAATTTATCGATCAAATAAAAATGAAAGCCTCATCTCATTCCTGACATAGCAAAGTGGAATGGAAGAGGCCATTAAATAGTGGAGCACTATATAGCCCAATATATAGCAAGACATTATTATTTTCTTTGATTGAGCGCATTTATCCACTTATAAATGCGGCACATGCTCCACTTGTCCACCCATAATCGTTTATGTAGAACATGTCTTTTCTCACTGATCACGCTTTACGAATTGAATAGGATTACTTAATGAAATGGCCGAACGAAGAACTTATTGTGCTTAAAAGCACTAAAGTTTAACACCTATAAAAAAGTTTATACCGCATCTCAAATTTAGAACAACAATGAATAAGCATTTTCAATAAATTTCTGTTATTTTTGCTGCAGTTCCTTTTTTAAGTTAAAGCCATGCTAAACATTTGATAAATACTTTTGCACCACATGATGATATAGAAAACAAATCACGTACTAATAAAATTATCAAAGAACTAATGTTTCCAGTCCCTATGAGTCTTCCTCCCAAAAATTTTAAGCCCTCGGAAATTTAATCTTCTATTCTGCGCCTTCCCAATAAAAAAGCTCCTAGTTATGATCTAATAACAGCTCCTATTCTGAAGCAAATTTCCCGAAAAGCTTTAGTTTTAATTACATACATTTTTAATAGTATCCTGCGCATAACCTATTTTCCTTTACTCTCATTAAAATGATTCATAAAACAAATAAACCTATTAATTCTCCTTCCTCCTATAGACCTATCAACCTCTTACTAATCCTTGGTAAGATTTTCGAAAAGTTTCTATTAAAACGACTCTACCCAGTTCTAGTTAATGAAAAAAATATTCCTGATCACCAATTTGGCTTCCGATCTGAACACTCCACAAGTTGTTGATCACATTGCATCCTCCCTTGAGAAGAAATAGTCTTCTCTTGACACTATCAAAAGCTTCGATATCTCCCAAGCTTTTGATAGTGTGTGGCATCCTCGACTCGCCTGGAAACTGAAGAGCTTTCTTTCTTCAATATTGTACCTTATCATAAATTCATATCTCTCCCCCTCATCTGATCCTAATACTATCATTGCTACTTATGCAGACGATATGGCCATACTTGGTACCCATACAAATTCTGACATAACTTCCTACAATTTACAATTCCATATACACAACCTTCAATCTTGGTTTAAAAGATGGAGAGTGAGGGTAAATGAACAGAAGAATGTTCACATTACTTTCACGCTTTGTCAAGGAAAACCTACCCCTTTATAACTTAATAGCAACATGATTCCACAATATGATAAAGTGCGTTATTTGGGATTAAAAAGAGTTGAAGCTAACAGACGTTACCTACAACTTGGACAAACGCTCGACTACTGGACAAACGCTCGAAACTAACAATCAAAAGTAAACTTCTAATCTACAATACAATTATAAAACCTATTTGGACATATGGAATTGTACTTTGGGATTCAACGAAACGTTCCAATTCCTGTCGCGTCCAGGCCTTACAATCCAAGATCCTCCGTAAAATTGTTGTTCGTAACAACATAATACATCGTGATCTAAATGTTTCCTTTGTTTAGGACCTGTGCATTTCCCGGTATCAAAAATTTTACTCCCGTTTATCCTATCATCATATTCCACTTGAGAGACAATTTCCCTGAACTGCCCTCCCCGGAAACATTTGTCAGAGACTTAAGAGACAATGGCGTAGAGATTTTCTAGAGAAATCTAACTTCCATTAGTTGGAGAAATGCCGATTGGTGTTGACTCCCACTTCATGATGCACAAAATTGTAAATTAAAATATTATGTAAATCTACTTGTTACAATACAATTGTAGTCGCAGATAATAATAAAAAAAAAGTTAAAACCATAATGTAACTTAATTTAATACTTAGAATTAAACTTAATTTAATACTTAATTTAAAATAATAATATCGTTTAAAAATATGTATAAATTCCATTTATCCTTAGAAAACTACCATTGAAATGAATTTAGGAGAAATATTTAAGTTCATCGGTATTCGATATATTGTAGAATTAAATGATAAAATAGGCCAAAATCATGTCAAATACACGTAGTTAATTTAGTGTGTCGCCGCTACAGTTAGGAATCCATCTGCATGGAAGAAAAAAATTGCCACCTCATGTATTTTAACACTCTAAGCTAACAACAAAAGTATCATTTCATAATTAAGACAGCACCACGTAAAAAAATAAAATACATAATATCTCGTTCAGCATATCATTGCTAATTGAAGAAGGTAGAATGAATGTAATCATCTGATTAATTTGCAACAGATTGCGAGGCAATTCATTTAAAGAAACTATCACGAAACATAAAAAAAGATCATTCGAAATAGAACACCATACACATAGATAGGAAAATACAGATCATACTATTAGAATGTTATATTCCTCTAGCAATAATATTTGAGATATTTCAAAAATTTGTTGTAGAAAAATTATACCTGAATTTTCTAAAACGACAAAAAGCATACTTAGTGAGGGGAATTCTTCTTATCAATTCACACATCACTGCTTTTATTATTAGTTAGTTAATCAACATAAATACCTACGAGGTCTGTTCAAAAAGTATCGCAAATTTTGAATTTCCGCGGATTACGTATATTCGATTTTCGATTTTTTGTGGCGTTATGTTGATACTCATGTTTCTCAATTATGCCGACAAGTTCAGCCATTTTGAATGTTCAGTTAATTTTTGACAGCTGCTATGCTTGCACGTGTTTTCGCTCGTCTTCGATTTTTGCCCATTCCAAAATATGGATCAAAGAATCTGTATCAAATTTTGTGTGAAAAACAAAATTAATTGCGCGGAAACATTTCGAATGTTGACTGTGGCATATGGTGCAGCTACTTTGGACCGAAGCAACGTTTATCGGTGGTACAAAATGTTCTCAGAGGGCCGAGAAGATGTGAACCACGAAAAGCGTGCCGGACGTCCGAGCACGTCAACAACCGACGAAAACATTGATGAAGTGGAGAAAATAGTATTGGCCAATCGTCGAATCACCGTTAGAGAAGTTGCTGAGGACTTAAACATATCGATAGGCTCGTGCCATTTGATTTTTACCAATGATTTGAGCGTGAGACGGGTCGCCGCGAAATTCGTACCAAAATTGCTCAATTTCGACCAAAAACAGCATGACATTAATATTGCTAAGGAGCTGTTGGACTCTGTCCGCGATAACCCAAATTTGCTGCAGAGGGTCATAACTGGTGACGAATCATGGGTTTATGGTTATGACGTGGAAACCAAAGCTCAATCATGCCAATGGAAGCTGGCGCACGAGCCAAGACCGAAAAAAGCGCGCCAAGTTCGGTCGAATGTGAAGGTTTTGCTTACAGTTTTCTTCGATTGCAGGGGCGTGGTGCATCATGAGTTCTTGCCACAGGGTAGAACGGTCAATAAGGAATATTACCTGCAAGTTATGCGCAAGTTGCGCGAAGCAATCCGCCAGAAACGCCCGGATTTGTGGAAGAACAAAAATTGGCTTTTGCCATTTTTGGCCAAAAACAACACACTAATAATGCCGCAGCCACCGTATTCCCCAGATCTGGCCCCCTGTGACTTTTTCTTGTTCGCGAAAATGAAGAGCCCCATGAAAGGAAAAAACGTTGGCACAAGTGTATAATATCTGCTGGGGATTACTCTGAAAGGGACAAAATATATATTCATGAATAAATAAATAATTTTTGAAAAAACACAAAATTCGCGATACTTATTGAACAGACCTCGTATATAACTTAAGACCTATTTAATTAACCGACCTTATTGTTCGTTTATAAAAATAAAATCGGAGAAGAAATTAATTATGTTTTGGAAAATATGATCACATCACAGATAGTTATTGTTATTCGATGGTGTTTTTTCCTCTCCAGAAAAGTAATTTTCTAGCAGCATCGATTCAGTGTTTGAACCTGAGCGCACTAACCGACTTACATTGTCAACTGAATGGTGTTACTTGGTGTGGAGCTTTCGAATTTGAGGCTGTTTTACTTAAATTGCATCCTAGAAATCTATAGCGCAATTTAGTCTCTGCTCAAAAGTCATTATTCTAATAGTATCTTTTCAATTTTTGAAATCAAACAGCATCTTTTCAGTTTTCGAAATTGTGCATCAACCGGTCTGCATTGTCAATTGAATACTGCAGTTAGGTGGGTGGCTCTCCAGTTATTTTTGTTCTTCATTTTGTTGTTAATTAAATGGTCAGCAGAAATCCTTTTTTTTTAATTTATTTGCCATGTATTAAACAATAGTTTTCGAACATACTTAAAATGTGATGAAATGAAGGAGTTGATAGTTATCGTTATTTTTTTTACTTCACAGAACTCTCTTATATACAGTGACAAGCAAAAGTGAACAAGTAAATTGTACTTTAAGCAAGATGTTCATATTATAGTAGTTCTGTTATAGATATTAAAAAAAAAATTTTTACGTTTTGTTGGTATTTTATTAAGCTTGCTTATTTACAACAACAAAATTAATAAAACTACTTATCTGATAGAAATTATATAAAAAAAATAATCAAAATTGCACTTGTTCATATATGCACGTTTTGTGTATGTTAATAGAATTGTTAATATAATATGTATTTTTTATGGTATTTAATATTTGGTCCATAGCCCTTTTTTTTATTTCCTTTGGAATTTTCTTCCACTCCCCCTCAATCCGATGCCATAATTCTTCGAAATTTTTGGGTAGAGTTTGATGTTCAGCCGGCTTCCGTTTCACAATTGCCCACAAATTCTCAATTGGATTTAAATCCGGACTTTGTGCAGGCCATAGCATGGTCGAAAATTTTTGTTCTTGGAGCCAAGTTTTTACAATTTTTGCTGTGTGCTTTGGATCTCCATCTTGCTGAAATACGAGATCCTGCTCATTGTACGCACATTTCTCGACGAAGGGAATCAAATTCGATTTTAATAAGTTTAAATAATACTCCTTATTCATTATTCCCTCTATTTTTACAAGTGGACACGTATTCCACCACGTGAAACATCCCCAAGTCATAATGCACCCACCACCATGTTTTAAAGTGTTTTTAACCTGGTAGGGCTTTAGGGATTCTCCGGGTTTTTTCCAATAATATGATCTCCCGTCTGAGTTAACTCGATTTATTTTGGTTTCATCAGACCAAATTACCTTCTTCCACTCATCGACCCCCCAATTTTTATGCGCTCTAGCCCAAGTTTATCTTGCCTTTATATTTTTTTTTGAGAGGCTGGGCTTTTTAAGCTTCTGGCATGCCACCATACCAATTCTTTTGAGAGCCCTTCTAGCTGTCCACTCGCTCACTTGTTTATTAACATTAATGGAGGCCTCCCTTGGCGTCTTCACCTGGCAGGATCGTAATTGTCGCTCCATTACTCTTGCATCTCGGTCCGTCAAAAGTTTTTTTCGGCCATATTTCACCGCTGGTACCGTTAATTTCTGGGTTTTTTTCACGTTTAGTACGGTTGTTTGCGACACTTTGCAAACTCGAGAAATTTCACGACTACTTTCTCCGCTTTTCAACAAAAAAACTATTTTTTGTTTTATTATTTCAGAAATTTTCTTCGTAATGCAACGACTCCAATATTCCTCTAATAGTCGAGTGTAACAACTAAATTATTAATTGCTAGACTCTTAATAAATAACCAATAATCCGTCTGAGGAATTGTGATTCAAATTTACTGTTTAACTATAGAACTAATATTGTTCTTAAACGGTACATTTTGTGCACATGTACATTTGAACAAAACGTGCATATATGAACAAGTGCAATTTTGGTTATTTTTTTTATATAATTTCTATCAGATAAGTAGTTTTATTAATTTTGTTGTTGTAAATAAGCAAGCTTAATAAAATACCAACAAAACGTAAAAAAAAATTTTTTAATATCTATAACAGAACGACTATAATATGAACATCTTGCTTAAAGTACAATTTACTTGTTCACTTTTGCTCGTCACTGTAAATTTACTAGTTAATATGTCCTCTAATAACGATATATTTGTTTACGCCGAAATATAAATAACTCAGAAATGAAGAAAATGTTTATATACAAAGTATTTTCGATTAAAAAGATTAAATTTGGCCTTAGAGCACTGCACTTAATGGACGATACAGGTAAATCGCAACATGTCAAAATAAAATACAATACAAAACCATCTGAAAGCTCATCCGAGCAAAATGCCAGTGAAATCTTAACTTTAGTGAATATGATGTATATGATACTCACTATAATCCTTTTAGTTTAGCATTAATTTTATTATCATTAGTATTTTTAGTCGGTAGATATAATTTAATTGATTTTTATTATTATCAATTATATATTTGATTTGCAGTGATTTTAATACCTTTAATATTAGTATAGTCAATAATATATTTTTTTATTGTAGATATAAAAAGAAAATATTTGCTAAATATAAAAATTTGATATATTTTTTATTATTTTCAGTATGGATAATATAGCAGGGAAGGTGGTGCCATTTTTTCTAGTTTTAGGACTTATACTGACCGAAACAGCGCCATTTTCAATAAATGCTGAAACTGCTGTGGATTTTCGATTTATTTCATTCAAAGGTATTTTCTTTGAAATATTTTTTTAAATTCATAATTTCTTTTTCAAATATAATAAATTAGTTAAAACTGAATAAATAATAATTTTTTTTAATCAATTAAATTGGAATGTCGCCTCAATAAACGCACATAAAAAAATCTCAATTCGCATAAAATTTTTGTGTAAACAATTTTCATTTAAAGCAAGTTTTTAATAGAAGGTAAAAATTATTAATGTTTTAACATAACTTACTTAAAAAATATATAATTAAAAAAGAGCCTATAGAGCACCATAAGTGAAATGCGTTAGGAAAAATGCAACATAAAAATTTGTACGTGTAGCAACTTTCTGCCATCAAATTATCTGTTAATATTTGTGGAGAGAATAATTATTATAAAGAGCACAAGTTTTTCATGGTAAAACAAATTTTGGAGGGCCGAGAAGCTATGGAAGACGAATCTAGCTAAGAGAAGCCTTCAACATCCAAACCTAATGAAAATGTGGATTGTGCGAGGGTCAGACTGTCGATTTATATTGAAAATGAGAAGTTAGTTAAAAAACGGGGAAAAAGGGTTGCTTGCATCAGATCGGATACACTTGGATGCTCCTCATGACAATATCTCCTGTAACGCGGCCATCTGTATGGACAAATTTTTACAGGAAAGTTGAATTCCTGTGTGTTTCTAGCCCTCTATTCATTTGATCGCAGTCCGTGTGACCGTTTCCTGTTCCCCAAGATCCAAAACACTTGAAAGAACATCATCTTGGTACAGTCGATAACATCCAAAAGTGTATGATTGAGGAGGTAAAGGTGATTCCAGTTGAAGCCTTCTAGAACTGAAGAGTGAAAATTTTGAAGCAAACATTGATGTATAAAAATAAAATAAAATTTTGCAAACACATTATTTGCTTTTCTGCCACATTTCGGAAATGTTCAAAAAAGGATTCTTCGCGTCAAATTGGAAATTGTAAATACTTGGATGCTCTACCATCAATGTATCTCCATCAACAAGTTTTCTCTGGAAACATGGATTGCTGTGGTTTCCTAGCCCTCTCTTCATCTCATCTCAGACCATGTAAATCTTGATGTTCTGCAAGATCAAAAAAACGGATGTCATTTTAGTACTATCGATAACATCTAAAGTAATGGAACCGAGGAATTGAGGGCAATTCCAGTGCAAACCTTCTAGCACTACTACAAGGAGGGGAAACAACGCCTCCGCCGATGTATAGTTGCCCATTAGAGCCCAATGATGTACAAAAATATAATAAAATTCTTCGGAAAATAATACTTTTCTACCACATCTCATACATTTTCATATATAAATAATATAACCATCCTGAAACCGTACAACTTTGAAATTAAACCATTATTAAATAAGATATTAATTTATAAAATGAAGTGATTACGATACAGCACATTAAATATATATTCGCTACGAATGCACATATTAAAGAACATATTTTCATACTCATGTAATTAAAAAAATAATTAATTTAAAAATATATATATATTTAAATAAACTTAAATATAAAAGTATATAAATAAATTTTAAAATTTTTTGTTGTTGTAAAAAAAATAAATTATGTTTGAATAATTGTATATGTATTTATAAAAATAATGATATTTTTTATTTATTACTTTGCAGACTTATTACAATCATCAGAACGATTTACAGATGAAAATATTACTACATTTTCACGCTTACTATTCGATATCTCACGGAATCAAGTGATCGTGGGTGCAAGGTAAAAATTTTTGCATAACTCTTAAGTAATATTTCTAAATATCATAGGGTTTCTATAACTATTTCTATTTTTATTGAAAATAAGATAAATTTTCTAATACCTCCTCCTAATGATTTTGCCATATGTTTTCAAAATTAATTCTTTGAAACTATCGTTTTGTGAGTCATTGATTCCCTGCATGTGGTATTTTTACGAAATAAGAATAAACTCTGTAGTTATGGATAAAATTTGATACGATATCGAATATCATGAATTTGACAAATTGGTTTACTCGACGAGGAAATAGCGGAAATATTTCAAATATGCTTCTCCTTTTTATAATATGGCTACGAATAAAAGTATTTGTCACTTTTTTTACTTATATAGGTACATATATATTATTATTGATAACACTTTTATTATCTTTCTAAGACAAATTTCAAATTTATTATTTAAATATAGATTATTAATTAATAAATTATATGGAATTAACTGTTAATAAAAATATATTGATTAGTATTATTTAACTAATCGCAAAATAAAAATATCATAAAAGGTCAAGGTTTAATGTTAACTATTACAAAATTAATAGCTTTCGCATATGATTGCTTTATTTCACTTTTGGGGAAAAAATAATATATCAGCCTAATGTTGGGAGAAACAGGATATTCTGAGTTGCATTTACGAAATAAATATAAATACTGATCATGTTACGGATATTGCCCAAAATAAGGCTGTGCTTTCATGGAATCTCAGTTTCAATGAAATTCCAAAATTAGAAGGCATTAAGAAATATCATAACAAGTGTTATATAATAACTATTTTTCTTTTCTGGTCGTCTGTAATGGAAGGACTAGCGGAAAAATAGATGGAAATATTCCAAAAGACTGGGCGGTTCTAGACTAGTTTTAGTTGACAGAATTGTTTACCCGTTAAAGACAAGACCAAAAATTGGAGCCGACAATACCATGTATGAAAAAATCCACCCACCGCTACTAGTAGACAATTATTTATTGTTTTCGAAAATTTTGACTTTAACAAAAAATATTCGTACCAACCCATTTGCATTCTTCACGATTGAGAGAAGGATGCTTCGAAAAATCTTCGGTTCATACATGATTATGAATATTTCCGCAGCCTCTTTAAAAATAAGACCATGGAACGATATCACGACTACCCAGTTGTGACTAAAATTAATCTCAATACGCTGTAGTAGACTGGACTTTTAATCCTGAAGGAATGTCTACAGTAACGTCATGTATGATCTTAGATGAGGAAGGTTCTACTTTGGATTACGCGAGAGCGTAAGCAAGAACTGTCTACAGTTGTCTGTGGTACTTTGATTCAGAGGCCTAAATCTGAATCACCGCTTAATATGATAATCAGGTCTCTACCGCACTCCCTGTTGATGATGATAATGATGATAATTTTTTAACTAAACCAGTTAACTCTCCTGCCAGTTCGTATATGCATATTGTTTGACATAAGGTTTATATACCAACCCTGCTAGTATATATTTACAGAGTTGGGGTCTTTAGCAAATATAATTGCTAATCGTATTTGTAAACAAACTACACTTACCTCTGGTACAAAAAAACAACAAATTTCCAAAAATCTCATAACTACACTTATCTCTGATACAAGGAAACCAACAAATTTCCAAAATCTCATAAAACTGCTACATAAAGAAGGGATCTAAAAAATGACATATTTCTGATATTGTACAAGAGAAATGGCACGCACCAAAAAAAATCAAAATACTTTGAAGTGATTCAGTCTGAACAGCGATTCAGAAACGATGGGTTAAAATTGGGTATTAATAAAGTGAACGACGAATAAAGTCGGAGAAGACAGTCTTTTACTCTATTCATTGAATCTACATTAAATCGTAGTAGTAAAAAGGCTAGAAGATGCTTTAATAACGTTTTTTTTTTAATGTCTAACCACGCGTTTGTTTATAATTTTATATTATGTAAATATGTAAAGAATTCTACTATCCAAAATTTTCTATATTTTATATTGTAAATAACAGAAAAATAAAATTATGTTGACAATAATAATAATATGTGTAAAATTATTTGCAGTATTACTTTTCATTTCATTCTTTTGTGGAAAGAAATGATCGAATAAGTTTTTTTTTACAGAGACGTATTATATCGGATGTCACTTAATTTGAATGTTATCGAACGATCCACCTGGGAACCCAATAATTCCATGGAGAAAATATGCCAGGACAAGGGACAACGCAACAAAGATTGTCGAAATTTTATTATGGTTCTACAAAATCATGGTGACCAGTTATATGCGTGCGGAACATACGCGTTCAGTCCCATTTGCTCATGGCGTCAGGTATTTACACAAAATTTCATTTAAATTATTTACATTATTTGATTATAATATAATTGCACTAAAAATTAAATAATGAAAAAAAAAACAGTATTTACTTTCATTCGACTAAACAATTTTGAAATAATTTCCAGATGGAAAATCTAACTGCTATCCGATATGATAATGGGGTAGCAAAATGTCCATTTAGTCCCTACGCCAATATGACAACTCATATGACCGAAACTGGTCAAATGTTTGTTGGTACAACCACCGATTTTTCAGGCTCTGATGCAGCTATTTTACGATACGATGCTTTACTTGTAAGTTGAATTTCTTTTAATTTTTTCATAATAAAATTATTATAAAAAACATAATTATTTATTATATACCAAGTAGCCACCTTATTCTTTATATGGTATAACGTAACTAAAGTTCCGTTTCGTATACAGTGAGACTATTGGTTTCAAAATGATTAAAGTTTTATTAAAATTGATGGTTTCTTATCACTGCAAAATACTACTGTTAATATAAATTGTTTCTTCGCTTTTTCTAGTTTTGTATTTTTAACATAGATAAAATACAAACAATAATGATAGTCAGAGCAGTATAGTATTTAAAAAAAAAAAACAGGATATAAGATTGGATAAAATTGTTTGTTTATGCGATATGTTAGATATGAGCCAGGCTGTTATGGTAATAGAAAAAAAATCACTAAATTCTTGGATATTGGAAGGTAAGCTAAAGATATTACAATTTTGGATAAAAAGAAAAATTTCTTCAACTTGAAGTTCTATAGAAGTATGGCTAATAACGACCAAACTTAGAGAGTACATGATTCTGCTAAGGATACTTGCGTAAATTGCTGGGAGGTTCGAAGTTTTAGTAGAAATGTGTTCTCACACCCCCCCATAATCAGAAAAAATCATGCCGGAACATATCGGGAATAATAGAGACACCAGAAGGTGTTAAGTTCTCCTTGGGATGGGAAGAAGAAAAAATAATTTGAAAACTAATAAAAAAAATTAGAAAAAAACTATCTAGGCAAAATGGAAGGAATACGAATTAAATTGAGGAGGTTAGAAGGAAGGTATCAAAATTGAGTAGGTTAAAATTTTTCGAGAGAAAAAAAAACAAAAAAATATTGAAAAATATTTAACAATTATTTGAAATAAAAATAAAAAAATTGAATCGCTAAAAAGACAAGAAAAAAGTAAAAGAGGGGTGAAGCCGACCGTCGACGTTTGTGGGAGTGACAGGGATTGTCCTTCTTTCCTGGCCTATCCCCAAATCCGCCCTATGGCATTCCGCGATCAAATAAATTTGGAGTGCCTGTCTGTATTGTAATCGACTAGAATCTATTTCAGCCCATCTTAAGGCGGTGCTAATATAGGACCGGGTACTTGTGGGGAGAAAGGACCCTGAATAAAAATGTAAATTATTTAAAATTCATTCTACAATAATATGATTTGTTTTTCCTAAGTTTTTATAATAAGTTAGATTTCACATTTTATTCTCTTTATATTTCGATTTCACTATTTTTTTAACATTTATTTGTATAACATTTTACGTTTATTGTTTTCAATGAAAAGAGAACCGTTAAATTGTTTTTACCATCTCAATAAAAAAAAAATGGCCATGCCAGTTATATTATTAGAAGAAAAAAATTATTTTTTATGAAAGAAAGGTCACTGCTACAGTAACCAATAAAGAAAAGTAAACGAAAAGTTTTAACAAAATTTGTATATGCATTCCTTTTTTGTATTAACTCGTATTTTTATAGAATTTTTTTAACTGAAATTTTCCATTAATAAATCTCTAATTATAATTAGTAATAATTTTATAATAGCTCTTAATTATTAGTTAATATATAGTATTTCTCTCTCTCTATATATATATATGTATATATTGTATATCAGGTATAATTAAAATTTTACTTTATAAATAATATTTATAATTTCGAAGAATTAAATTTCAATTAAAATAATTTTGTTTTTTCTTGTCCCTCCAATGTCCCGAGAGATGATGGTATAGGTTGTCGGTGCCGAGGGACTACTTCATTATATTATTTCGAAAATTGGTTGTAGATTTTATTTTAAACTCATAAACCACCTCTTTAAATTTTGGGTAACAAACAAATCATCAATGCCATCGACAAGGCTACCACATAAGGCATCCTGATTCCCTTGAAAATATCATGGCCCTGCGGCCATTTGACGTATCCATAATTATAGGTAAAAGCAATATGTCCAAACGGATTTTAAGAAGTTTTCATTGAGCAGACTGAATTGTCAGCCAGCGATACCACCTGGTTTTGACTTGGTCTAGTAGGCGTCGCAGCCCATAACAATATCAATGAATAATATTCGTTTGGTAAGTCATTCAATGGAACACGAATGACTTCTTTGAACACGAATGACTTCGTTGATTGCGAATATCCATAGCAATGTTAACCTCAATTTTGGTTAGATTATTTTATATTATTATATTAAAAATGACTTCAGTAGATGAAATTAAAGACCTATGAAGCTTTTCTCGAAGATATGATATCGTCCAAGACGCTAAAAAATGCTGGGTAGGTCAAACTGTAAAACCGCGGCGCGAAGTCGAGAGGTCTAGAGTTTTTTGATTTAGCAGGCGTAAACTAGGTTGTCAAGTCGTTGATAATAATGAATATTTTGCATACTAGTGTGAGATTAAAGACTAATAGCAGAAAGATATTCTGATCAACTTTGGTAATCGATGAAATACAATGGAGGATAAAAAAATTGTAGGTTCTTGATGTTACCATAAGCTAAGACCTAATAAGAAATTGAATATATGCTGATTGTAAAAATGATCGTTTCATCGACAACTTCAAAATAATTTTTGAAAAGTACAGTAGGAGTAAAACGGTGGCAGTTGATACGAAATTACGTATTATCGATTAATGATCATTTAAACTTTACAAAATTAACAAAGTACTAGAAAAAAATTCTGTAGAGGATTCTATTCTGTAGTTCTGTAGAGAAAATATAGTGTAGCTATTACCGAAAAACTGGTAACATGTAAGACGATTATGACCATTTAAGTAGATGCTTACATTTTGTGCCTAATTAAATTTTGGATTGTCCTGACAACTTCAGTAGCTTTTAACATTAAGAGGCGGGTCTTGAGCAAAAAATTAAATAAGGAATGATAACATACAATAGTTGTGTATGAAACTTCCAATTTTAAAATGCAAAATTTGGAAAAGCTATCGACCTTCTATGAATCAGCTTAGAATCTATCTTCGAAAATTACTTAGTTTTTACTCCTGAAAAACTTGAAATTTAAATAAAGATGATATTTGGTTTTAAGATTGCACATGAATACTGAAGGAACTCAAATCTATCTTCGCTAATAATTTATATTAAGTCGTAAAATTTGGACACGACCCCGTTATAAATGGTAAATTTTATACAAATGGTATTATACCAAATTAAATTAAATCTCTTATTCTTAGAGTAAGTGCATGTTACTTTGTAGCTTTTTAATTTTGATACCATTCAAGGGCGAAATCATATAAAAAAAACTTTCTTGAGTCAGAATTTTCCTAAAATCTGAATTCTTGCACAAATACAGTATTTATAACATAAAATAATTTATCACAATTTTTAAATTTGATTTTGAAGGAAGCAAATGGATCCAGAATGCTTCGGTCAGACCAATACAATTCAAAATGGTTAAATAATCCACAGTTTGTTGGAAGTTTTGAGGCCGGCAACTTTGTGTATTTTGTTTTCCGCGAAGTTGCTGTTGAATACATAAATTGTGGCAAAGTAAGTTTTTAATATTTTTATTATTTTCTTTTTATGCAAATATTAATTATAATGGCTTCTTCTTTCTTACACTTTCAAAGATTGTTTACTCGCGGATCGCTAGAGTTTGCAAATCGGATTCTGGTGGTGAACGAATACTGCGCGACAATTGGACATCATTTCTTAAAGCACGTTTAAATTGTTCAATTCCCGGTGAATTTCCATTTTACTTCAATGAGATTCAAGGAATCGTCTATTCGTCGGATGAAAATATTTTATACGCAACATTTACAACACCATCGTAAGTATAAAACATTAACAAAAAATAAATTTTCATTTGCAATTATAAAGAAATTGTTATTAATGTTTTCCAATATTTATTACAATCGAAATTCAGAAATAGTATTTATGGATCGGCTGTTTGTGCGTTTAATTTATCAGCAATTAATGGAGCCTTTTCTGGTCCATTTAAATACCAAGATACGGATATGTCAACATGGCAGAGTGCCGATTCAATACATCGTAGCCATTATGAATGTAAAACGAATTATAAATCGACGAGTGCACGACATAATCAACTGTTAGATTCATCACGGTATCAACTTATGGATAAGGCAGTTCAGCCAACAAAATCATATCCATTGCATGTATCGAAATTGGAACGGTTTGTGCACATTACGTTGGACACTGTTTCCACAAAAATGTACGAACCTGTCCATGTCCTGTACGTATGCAATGATGAAGGATTGGTAAAAAAATTATCTATTCTGCCACGAACAAAAGAAACATGCCTAATTGAGGCATGGCAACTCGGTCGTAGCGATAAAATTCATACACTACAATATCTTAAAAATACGGAATCCCTTTATGTGGGTACAGAAAAATCTTTGATTAAAATTCCTGCTCAACATTGTAATAGACACGCGTCAAAAGAGTCCTGCTTGAATGCAATGGACCCGTACTGTGGATGGAATGAATTGCAAGAATCGTGCACTCCACCGCCGAATCGAGATGCCTTGGTTAAATACTGGATACAAAACTCGACAGAATGTCCTATTCTAACTGCGCCTGTTGATGGCAGTTGGTCTGCTTGGTCCGATTGGTTTAGATGTAGTCATTACGGTTCCGAAAACGATGATACAAATTCGAATATGGATGCATGCCTTTGTCGAATTCGACACTGTGACAACCCTAAACCGAAAAATGGTGGAAAACCATGTGTGGGAATGAGTGTGGCGGTTACAAATTGTACGGTAAATGGTGGTTGGACTGAATGGAGTGCATGGTCGGCATGCTCGCAATCGTGTGGAGTTGCTGTCAAAACTAGAAGGCGTACTTGCGGTAATCCAAAACCGGCCCATGGTGGAAGAGTATGCGTCGGAGCAGATAGAGCTGAATGGTATTGTTCACATTTGCCACCTTGTCCAGTTCCCAAATTCCCACCGATTGACGGTAGTTGGGGCCCATGGGGACCGTGGAGTGAATGCACCACAAAATGCGGAGGTGGATTCCGATTTCGTAGGCGAAAATGTAACTCACCAGAACCGAGTAATGGTGGTTTAGAGTGTTCCGGTTGCAATATCGAATATGAACGTTGCAATACAAATGCATGCGCAGAAGTACGAAAACTCAGCACTTGGACGCCATGGCTATTGCAGCATAACGGATCAACTTCAGATGGTGGACATTTAGAAACACGATTTAGATATTCTTGCAAAACGGACACCATAACAGATAGTAATTCACTGCGAATAACATTAGCCAAGGAAGAAAGTCGAGTTTGCTATGATAATGGGTCATGTCAAAGGTAATGGGCACACCTGGTAATCTTTTTATTGAAAACAAATTGAAATTATCGTCGATAATTTTAATCCACAGAACTGACGAAAGTGAAACTGAATGGAGTGCGTGGAGTCCTTGTAGTGTTTCCTGTGGTGGTGGACAACAGTTCCGAAAGAGATTCTGTGGACGCAAAGATTGTGAGAAAAAAGCACGCGCCTGTAATACACATTCATGTCCAGAATGGAGCTGTTGGAGTGATTGGTCACCATGTTCTGTATCGTGCGGAGTTGGTGTAAAAAAACGTACAAGAAGATGTCTTTCGGAAAGTAACGATTGCACTGGTCGAAGTGTAGAAGAACAACTCTGCGAAATGCAACCATGCGAATGTATAATTTACAAAATATTAACCAACCAACATTCATTTATATTAATCAATAACAAAAAAATATATCCATTTTAGCATTTGCTGGTTGGGGACCATGGAGCGAATGGACTAGTTGTGTAGGACAAGTTGAACAAAGTCGATTTAGAAAATGCCTAATTCTCAGTCCATCACCAACTGAATGCCAAGGCGATGATCAACAAACTAAAATATGTGATTTTGAGACCAGTAATGGTAATTGCTTTGAAACTTGACAATGAATATATTCAGTCTGTTAATTGCATATATATCATTTTCACATTTTCAGAAATGGTACTTACAAGTGGAATTAACTCCGTCTTATTTGTTATAACAATAATATGCGTATCGATGATTATTTTATTCATTCTTTTAATATTATTTTACTTATACTTTAAAAAGAAGCATCTTAGACGTCCAAATAATACTGTATCATTACAACAATCATTCGAGAACCACTATTCCAGTCTGCCTACATCGGATGTAAGTGAAATTCTATTTTTTTTTATTATTCAAAATATTTTAAATATTTCAACAAATGGATTAATTGAAGCCGAAATATAATTTACTATTAAATCTTTCGTTGCTCCTAAACTGCATATTAAAAAATGTTTTCTCGAAATATGTACGATGGTCGGTATTGATAAAGCTGTTCTTAGTTGTTTTATCGAAGATCTATATACTCTCTAGGTCTTCGGTAAAGCCACTAAGAACAGCTTTATTTCCGTGATGACAATAGAAGGAAATATTTTATGCAAATGGATTACGATTATAGCGTAAACTTGAAGGTAATTTTTGTAATGGAAAATGCACAGGTCCTGAACAAAGAGAACTTTAAGATCACGATGTATTACATTATTATAGAAATAAAAGTGGCATTAACAATTTTACGAAGAATATTTGATTGTAAGGATTTCATACGATAGAACGTTAAAAATCAATTCCATAAGTCCAAATAAGTTCTATAATTGAGTTTATATTAAAAGTTTTCTATTTATTGTAAGTTTCGAACGTTTGTCTACAATCTAAGAAGTTGTTAATAAAGTCGGTTAGTTTCGACTGTTTTCAGTCTTGTATGTCCATGTTAGTCTATTATCTAGGTGTAGCTTCCTTTAGTACATTATGGAATCACGTTACCATTAAGGTACAGGACGCATTTTATGTTCTAGGTCGAACTTTTTTTAATAACTTATAAATGAAATATAATTTTATAATTTATATTTTATGGATTGATTATATGGTCTTTAGTATTATGTATAAAATATGTCAGTCACATTTTTCATAACAATTTCAAATCAGGGGATCGTTGGGGCCAGTCGATATCGCCCAATTCTTTGGGCGAGAAAAATTTATCTCAAAATTTGCATCGTAGCACGAGTTGTGTATGATGTGGCACCGTCTTGTTGGAACCACATGTTCTGTAGGCCTAATTTATCCAATTCGGGCAGAAGAAAGTTTCCCAACATGTTCCAATAGCGGTTACCAGCAACTGTTATCCTCAAGGAAATATGGCCCAATGATGCCGCCGACCCAAATGCCCCACCATACAGTTACTATACAAGGGTGTAGTGGTATCAGTTAAGGGTTTTTAGTGCCCAAATAGTGGCTATTTTGTTTATTAGCAAAGCCAGCCAAGACGAAGTCGCTTTTGAATTTTATGCGGGTAAAAAAGCAAATCCATTTTGAGAATTTTTAACAAACACGATGGAGATATTCCGAATTCTTGTGCACGCCACTGCATCAATATTTTCAGGTGTATGTAGGCTTTATTGTCGCCCAGTCTTCGCTTTATCTCCCAGTGTATGCATATTTTCAAAATTATCCATTACACGATGAATGGTTGACTTGCTTGGCATATGATTAACACCAAAAAAAATGTAATTTTCTTCGCGTATTCACAATTGAACAATTATTTCAATAAAATATTTTAATAATTTCAACACGTTGGTGCGGCGTTAGTTGCTCCATAATAAATTGTTCTTGACTACTCTCTACGACTGTCAAATGCCAACAAACAAAAATCCAAACCCAAATAGCGGCTAAACAAAATCCAACCCAAAATGGCGACCAAACAAAATCGACCTGAACCATAAAAATTACCCTGTACAAAGAGACAAGTTGCCCTTGGTAAAGGTAGAAAGTAACGTGAGCACGCTTGTACTTACTTTTTTCAATCTCCATCGCCTAAACCAGAATTGGAGGTTGTGGATTGTAGATAAGTGGCTATGATAGTCTTTCAATCTAGTGGAATATCATGGGTTAAATATTATATAAAAATAGGATAATTTTCTGAAAATTCTGAATTAACCACTACTTAGAAATAACGTTGGAAAAGATAAATCTCAAAAATAAATATATATTACGTTTATTGTGGTAAACATTCTTTGTAACGTGATAATGACTAGATTGTAACAAAGGCGTGATGACTAATGGCATTTAAATAAAATAATACGACGTATAGCAGAAAGTAATGAGACTGAGTTTTTGTAACAACATGTATTTTATTTTTGTATATCAATGTTATTGATAGTACCAAGCTAATGTTATTTAGAGTGATTTTTGATCTTGGGGAACAAAAAATTCACACGGACTGAGATTAGGTGAATAGGGGGCTACAAGAATCCCTTTTGCAGACAGAAACTCGTCGATGAAGATAGTCATGTGAAAAGGGATGTAGTAATCGGTGAGGATCCAAGTGTCTGCAATATCTAATCTAAAGCGAAGAAATTTCTTTGAGCCTTTTAATGACTTATTTATATAAAAAAAAACTTCATTAACCGTTTATCCTGGATGGACTGACCTTACTCGTCAGTTTCTCGGCTCTTCAAAAATGTTTTCCGCCATTGAAAAACGTATGCTCTTGGGAAGAAATGTTGCCGATAGGCTCATTGCATTTTTTTGTAAGTCCAATCCGCAGATTTACCAAACTTAATACAAAATTAGGTTAAGTTTGGTGAATCTGCGGATTGGACTTATAAAAAAGTAAATTTCTTGCCACGAATTTCGCTGTTCCATTTTTCGTAACGCACTACAAAAAATATACTTAACTTATCATTGTCTATATCGTCTAGTTACTGAACTAGGTTGAAACTTGTACTGCACGGCTAGGAAGTCGGCAGTGTTACCAAATCGATTTTACATTTTAAATAGTACACAATTTATATTCTTTAAAAAAAACAGTTATAAACTTATATTTTTGATTGCAGAATTTTAATATAGTAAAACCAAAATTAAAACGACAAAAGAGCGTAAATACAGATGGCAACCATTCTGGAAGAAGTATATCGAATGATCATTCAACATTGACAAAATCCAATAACATGAGTGGTCCACATACGCCGAAAGTTCTATCTAAATCTTTTACTGGAGTCGAAAATTCGCCACTGAAAAGGCATTCGCAAGGACTAAATAATCATATGACAAGAAGAATAGATGACGAAAAATTTTGATATAAATTTTAAGAATATGAAAAACAAGGTATTTTTTTTAAATTTTTTATTTCTATTATCTTGAGAGTTAAATGGATTTCTTTTCTTTTTTTCGTTTTTATAGAGCCATATGAGGAACAATTTTTCACACTTAGTAAGATCTTTATAATAATATTAATACCAGTGACATAATTTATGAAATCTATACAAACATGACGAATTGGTATTCACTTTTTGCCATTAATAAGAAAGTCTGAAAAAATGTTATTAAATCTAACTAAGTTCAAAAGTATTATCGTCTTTTAGTTGTACTTATAATATTAGTTTTAAATTCATAACACGTAATTTTTAGTAATAAATTTTATATCGACTGACAATATACTAAATTGCGTTTTGATTTTTTATTATTTATTTTACGTTTTTATAAATTTTCTTTTATGGATGATCATTCTCAAAAAAAACCTTTCTTTAGATGACTAATTCCCAAGTAAAGCTTAAACAAACTTATAAATTTTAATATGTGCTCATTTCATTAAGTAATAATTTATAAATAATTCCAATGGAGGCCAAATTTTTATATATGACCCAATTTTCTTTACGAATGGAGAATGTGCAACTTAATTTTTTTTTAATTGCTGAGAATGTCCATCTTAATTTTTGCAAAATTTGTTACTGAAGGGTTATTTTGTTTCACGAAGATCTTCGATTTAACTACTACTAACCTACAAGAGGTTTTTTGTATGAATACGAAAATATTTTAAATCGATTCTTGAGCTTCATTTAATCATGTAACAAGAAAAAAGAGTTTAGTGCTTAGAAACTTCTGAAAAAATTGTTTTCTACGTCGGAACTCTTTATAAACTACTATTCAATGGTCAATTCAACGTCAGGTTATTTGGCGACATCTTAAAAGCTGGATTTGAACTCATTAAGGCTGCGTAGTAGACGCTAACGTCCCAGTATTGCTACATCAGAACACCAAAATGCAAAATCTTTGATTGTAATCTTCTACTATTAAGAAATACTTTTTTTAATAGTATAAAAATAAAATATGAATATTAGATTAGGAGGCTATAAAAAATAAAACATTTAAATCGAAAAAAATCTTTTCCTTGTTTTTTTTTTCTATTTAAATTTTTTATTTTTTATAAACTTTTAATTTTTATATACATTTTCTATTCGAGAAATTTTAACCGTCTTAATTTTTTTACTTTCGCTCTCAATTCCTATTCCTTTCTTTTGGCTGGATAGTTTTTTTGTTGCTTTTTTTGTAATTTTTTTTAATATTGTAATTGTCGCCATTCTTTTTTCTTACCCTCCCATGAAGACCTTAACATTTTCGAGTGTCTCCATTATCGCCAATTTGTTCCGCCATGATTTCTTCTGGGTATGGTGGGTGTGGAAGCACATCTCTACTAAAACTTCAAACCACCCGCTATCTTCACATAAAGCTAGTAACAAGCATGTCCAGCAGAAATATGTGCTCTCTGAGGCTGGTCGTCATTGGACATACTCCTGTAGAACTTTGCGTTCAAAATTTTGTATTTTTTGTTATCCATATTTTAATATCTTCCCGTCTTATTTAACACCCAAAAGTTCTTCAAATTTTTTCATACAAACAACCTTGATTCAACAAGAACTAAACCGACCACAACTTTAAGTAAAGGTGCACACATAGCACACGTGCCCTAATAATCCTGTGAAACTTATAATACGAGTACAATCAAATTCCTATATCAAAATTAGAATAAAATATCTATACAATTTCGATTATAATTTCATAATCCTGTCATATTTTTTTTATTGAATTGGAAATTTTTTTTAAAAAAATACTAATTACAGTTGACGAAATACGATTGAAGTTGCTGAAGAATTTAAAATACTGCCAATTTTACATTGTTTTTATGTTGTTTTTATCTAATTTAAATGTTAGGAAACACTATTATTAAATAACATTTAATTTGGTTGTATTTTGGTAATTTGTACCATATTCAATTATTTAAGTTGGACAATTTCATATAAATAATTATTTTTATTTGATTTAATAATAAAAATAATTTTTCAACCGGCCAGTCTTTTTGCTCAGTCTGATCAAAGTTGCGATAAATCCAAAGTAATAGTAGCTCAGTTTGGAATTTGTGGAACATAATTTCTTTTAAAAAAATAATTAATTTTATTAAAGTTATTTTTAATTTTTATAAGAGATTAAAGAAGAAATAATATAAATTGAATACAAAATGGCGTTGTTTGAACTATACGTGAACAAATATTATTAAATCGATTTGGAATATTCATAGAAAGGCAATAGGATTATTCAATTACCTTCCGATTCCAAATGGCAATACTATTTGACCGTCAGACGGGCAATCAGCTGATAACTGTCACGGAGCATGAATAGTCGTCAGACGTAGAAAATTTTGCAACTGTGACGAATACAACGCAACACTGTCGCACGAGATTCGGTTTTTTTAGTGATGCATTTTTATATTGGCGGAGTCGAAGTTCATTTTCGGTGTGGATACAGAACGAATTGGGAATTTGGTGTATTGGGTACTGTTGAATGATAAGTTGTTATACAATAAATCCTCCTCAAGAACAAATATAAAAACTTTAAAATTTAGTGAAGTCTGCTGACTGAAATATTTACGCGTTGGTTTATTCTAAACTTTATTTTAGTGATAAATGAAAATCTGTAAAACAAATAATTTTGCTCATTATTTATGGCAGGTACGTAATTTCTGAAATAATCAGTTTACATTTAGAGTGTACAGTTATAGGTAAAGAAGATTCAAACAGGTGATGCTACGAAGAAGAAATCAAAATGAGTATCATCACTACTGATAATGTGATATTTAGATTATTTTATTCAGTTGTCATGTTCGAGAATGCATTCGATTTCTTCACTAATTGAAAATTCATTGAAAATAATTGATTTATATTTGTGAGACTTTTTGTATCAATTTGCCAAAATCACTTGTGTTTAGGGTATGACAGTGTAAAGTTCAAAATGAATGGGTAGAGTGCTTCTCAAGTATTTATTAAGTCGTATTTGTATTTGTATGTAATGCGAATTCTAGCACGCATCAGGAAATCATTTCTTGGCAAGTGCTCTTCATAAAGTAAATATTGTAGAATTGTACTACTTATGTATACACATAGACCAAATAAAGCATGTTCCAAACGCAGCTAATATTAGCTACGTAGTTAAGTTTGGTGGTTCGAATGCATTACAACATATCGCAAATACATTACTTATAAGAGCAATACAAAAGATATATTCGAGCAAATATTGTTACTGTTGGTTATATACGAAATACCTTCAATCGTTATCTCTATAAACACTTAAGAACTTGAGCTAGAATAGTTTCAGTTGTTGCATCTCTTTGACACTGTGCGTTAAAAATACTGCACCAATTGCACTCACAATTAAGCACTCATGTTCGCCAACAATAAAGTACTGATTTTCTAGTTGAAAATTTACTTATTTTTGAAAAGGTAAATGATAACGAATTTTTCAAACGAGGGTATTGTGTCCGAAATCCGTCTATAAACGAAATACTAAATAAAAATATAATAAAACAAACTCTAACATTACAATTATATTACTAACAATAAAATTATCATATCAGTTCGTGAATATTCGAAAGTGCGAAAAATTCTTTTCAATATCTGTTTTATTAACGAAATTATTTTAAAACTAGATTTTTTTTAATATAAAAATCATCTTTTAAAATGATAATGTTTTCGATGCCGTCTTCTAAATGAATATCTAAAAAATAATCGATTTTGTTCAAGCAAAAAAGGAAAATACGAGTATCATCACAATTATTTTAAATTTACTGCTTTATTTAATAAAAATGAAAATTGACGGACAATTTTTATAATATAAAAGTTCGAAGCTTAAATATTAATATTTATGGTACTTCAGCCTCTTTGCGGTCTTGGGTTTTTGATTAAATTTCGCATCAACCAAGTTTAGCTGTTGATCTTTTCCCGTTCAATTGGAGACTTTCAATTTTATTACATAATAAATACACAATACTCTAAAAAGTAGACGCAGCATCATTTCAACGGAGCCTTTAACTACCTTTTAACATAGAGTATAGAGATATAAGTAGAGGAAGAACTATAAAAAAGACGGGTTATTTTTCTCATACTTTGGTAAGGAAATTAATTATCTATATTACCTTAGATTATATTGTATATACACTAAATCTGTTATAATACAATAAGTGAATTTCTATTTTGGGCTGCAGAAGACAGATTAATTATTGCAATAAATCTAAAGATTCACTATTTTGTCTTTAATTAATATATATATATATACTAAATATTGTCTACTTAAACGCATAAATTGAAAATATTGTTTAGTTATTTCGGGCAGAATTTTATTGAACATAAATTATTTTCCCATGAGCCTCATGAGATGGCAGTAGTATCGCGAACTCATGCGTCCCAAGTAACACCAGTTACGGAAATTATGCTATTTAACGGCACTCTGACGGAACTGTGTTCCGTCATATGATTACGAATTTGTTCAAGATGGGTTCAGAAACGGTTCAGAAACTGTTCGTTCTTTGTCTGTAAAAGACGATACTCAAACAATTAGTTTGCTTTCATGTATGGGTGCATTCATACATGAAATTGCATGTATGGGTGCACCCATACATGAAAGCAAAAAAATTTTCGAGTTCCGGCTTTTACAGACAAAGCACGAACAGTTTCTGAACCGTTTCTGAACCCATCTTAAACAAATTCGTAATTAGCTGACGGAACAGAGTTCCGTCAGAGTGCCGTTAAATAGCTTAATTTTCGTAACTGGTGTTACTTGGGTTGCCATATAGTTAAATATTTTTAATTTTTTTTGTAATCAAATATATTTTCATAACATTAAAAAATTAATAACAAAAAATTAAATAAAATATTCTCTTCTTATAAAAAAAAATTAAAAATTAAATAAAATAGCCTCTTCTAGCTACATAACCATATAAAAAACTTAAAACCTATTCAATTTCTAGGAACTCCATGTCATCGAACAATTCGGTGTCCGAAGTAGTTGCACAATGTTGTTCCTTTTTTTTGTTTTTTTTGGATATATTGTCTTTTGTGGTATAAAAAAACCTCCTCAAAATTTTACTTATATCATCTTCCCTAACGAAGGGAAATTTATCCAATGCACAATCTATATTAAAAAATAGTTATTAGTTATGTTATCATAGATGTAAAAATAATTTAGATTATGCTTACTCTTAATTATTTTTGACACATTCAGGTCCTTGAAGCCAATATTTGCCTGCCTCCCATCAAATGTAAATTTGGAGGCCAATTCTTCGGTAAACAATATTTTGCACGTTGCATATAAAAACTTTTTCAATTCTGTTCCCGACTGCTTCATAAAAATATCTATCTGTTGATCAATATAGTACATACATTAAAATGATAACTTGTAATAATATCACAAATATGATCATACCAATTCTACTTTCACGTCTTCACTTGCTTCTAAAAGCGGTTCATCAAATAATTTGAATTTATCAACTCGGCCTGTATCAACTCGTGCTGCAGCTTTCTTCTGTTTCATCCGAACTTTGAAGATATTCAGTGGAATAATGTTGTATTTGTGGAGTGCTGGAGCTTTCTTCTGTTTTATCCAAACTTTCAAGATATTCAATGGAATTGTCGGTTTCAATTATATTACCTTGCACGGGTATAGGCAAATCAACAAGTGTGAATTCTAGGTTGTTTTTTTTTACTGCACATACTAATTTTCTTTTCACTTCGTTCGCGACTTCCCTATCGTACGCTCTTTTGGACATTTTCCTTTTAATAATATTATTATTTATTATATATTTTAATTCTAATAATATAGTTTAATTAATATAATGTACTATTACGTTTCTTTATTTTACGCACGAGAAAAACTTGTTGTCGCCGCAACATTCAATTAGCAATTGGTTATTTCACAACTAATAGAAATGAAAATTTACAATACATTCGCACTAAATTCATTTCGAGTTCAGTTAGTTCCGTCATTCAAGTCCATAGACGGCACTCATTCGTAATAAGACATAATCCTGAACTAAGAGCCGTCAGACGTAACAAAAACGGAACTCATTGACGGAACTTATTGAGTGAGTTCCGAGTGCGTTACTTGGGGTACTACTACTTGAAATAAGGGTATTATTAGTTGACAGTAGTATATGGCTCATGCGCACTGATTACTATCATTATGCAATTTCTATGCGCACTGAATAAAAGCATTATGAAATTTCTATTCCACTCTTATATACGAGGGTCGTTCAATAAGTCCTTAGAAAAAGATGGAAAAAAACTGTTTTAAAAAAAAAATTTTTTTAATTTTTCAACATCATTTCCTTTTAGCTCTATACACTTTTCAAACCGTTTTTCCAAAATTTTTATCCCGTCCAAAAAGTAGGATTTCGGAAGTTCTGCAAAATACTCATCCGTTTGAGCAATGACGTCCTCGTTGGAAGTGAACCGTCGTCCGCCAAGCCATTTCTTCAGATTGGGGAAAAGAAAATAGTCACTCGGGGCCAAGTCTGGTGAATAAGCGGGATGCTGCAACAATTTCATTCTCAATTCCACAATTTTGGCCACGGAAACAGCGCAGGTGTGCACACGCGCATTGTCCTGATGCAAGAGGTTTTTTTTCTTCTTCAGATGGGGGCGTTTCTCTTTGATTTCCTCGCTCAACCGTTGCAATAACGACGCGTAATACGCTCCTGTTATTGTTTTTCCTTTTTCCAAGTTGTCGATAAAAATGATGCCCTGCGAATCCCAAAAGACCGTGGCCATCACCTTGGCGCCGATGGCACAGTTTTTGCCTTCTTCGGAGCCCGTTCACCCTTGAAAATCCACTGTGATGACTGTCTCTTCATTTCTGGAGTGTAGTAGTGTATCCGGGGTTCGTCCACAGTGACATATCGACGAAGGAATTCGACAGGATTGCGATGAAAGAGTGCCAACATAGCCTCAGAGTCCACTACATAATTGCGCTTATTCTCCTCTGAGAGCAAACGCGGCACCCATCTTGCCGAAATTTTTTTCACAGACAATTTTTCATGCAAAATTGAAGCGACTGTACCTTGTGATATGCCCGTGGCCTCAACTAATTCGCGCACTTTAATTCGCCGATCGTTCAAAATCAGATCGTGGATTTTGTCGATGATTTCAGGAGTAGACACCTCAACTGGGCGTCCTGAACGATGTTCATCTTTTGTGGATGAACGGCCACATTTAAATTCATTCACCCAATTGTAAACCGTCGCAAACACAGGTGCAGATGTGCCATGAACTGCATCCAACTCGGCTTTGATTTCTTTCGGGCTTAAGCCTTTCAAATGGAGATGTTTGGTGACAGCCCTAAACTCGCTTTTTTCCATTGTTATGCACAAATAAATGATGTTAACTTTAATCGACGATAGAAATTGACCTACGCTATGGATCGAGCTGAAATTTTTACAGCTTTCCTTTCGGTAATGTTACTTACAAAAAAAATCTTTACCAACACACGAGCGCAATTTCTCGGATTTTCTAAGGACTTATTGAACGACCCTCGTATATATCTATTCTCTAAAGTCTACCTTGTCATATGAGAACTATATTCATGCAAACTCATATTGATTTTCTTTGTATCAAGACTCAATCTTTATATTTCCCATAATCTCCAAGCTAACTAATATTATTTATTAATTTTTACTGCATTCGCAAATATACGAAATTCCTTTCAATCTCAGCTATTATTTGAGATCGTTACGTTTTACTTCTTCTGAAATTACAAAAATTATTGTACACTGAATAAATCCTTGAAGATTTGTATGACTGTTTGGCGTTATTGGACGGAATCACATCAGGGCATAAGCAAAGCTAATACATTAATCTAATACCGACTTCATTTAAATAGTCGACCGCGGAGCGTGCAGTCTCCATTAATAAAGACCGGTGGATTGCCAATGAAATAGAAATATAATATTTTTCGTAACTTTAGAAATCAGCGTCTATACCGTCTAAGTTTAGCTCGTATTTGATAAATTATATTTTTCTTTGATATTTTTTTGTTATTTTTATGCTTTCTTATTTGTTTATATAATTTTGTGTTATAAATATTTATTTCTTACAATAATAAAACCCTTTGCCTTTAGGACGGTCGGATGATTCTTTTAATGCATCATATTGCGCTTTATTTTATTTGTTTATTTATTATATTTTTCTGTTATTTTCTATGCACTAAAGGTCCGGTGAGTTGCTTGGTCATGGTTAAATCTTGATTTTTGCCGAGGTATTTTATTATAGTTCTAGTATTTTGGTAATATATACAGAACGCGGTAACAGAAGCTCATACCTCTGAAATATAACATGCCACTTAAAATAACGACGCTTATTAACGAAAAACGAGAACAAGCGGTAAATGGCAACGGACAAGAATGCCAAGTGACAAATAAGAACGGAACCTTAAAGTTGGTAAACTAAAACAAAAAAAAACTAATTTCAACAGCGAACAATTTAAACAATATACCCGGTCAATCACCACAAATAAAGCACTCTTTCCAGCCACTAAACAACAGCTGAAATACAAAAAAGCGACACATCCCCTATGTATCATAGAACCGAGGGAATATGTGCAAAGACATACAAATAAATAGTAGACCATTTAAAAGAAACTTTGAGGCCACACAATAACATACATCATACAGCTCGCGAAAACAAAATACTCAACGACTTATCAATACCCACATGTCCCGAGTCTATCTCTGAAACATTATACACTTTCTGAAGTTAAAAACCTCATTCAACGATAACACAACTAAAAATCCCCGGGCTATGATCTTATAACCTACGAAATATCTAAAAGAGATCGTTATATTCATATATATACGTAGGCTACTATATATATTTCTGGCCTAGGCAACACTAAGTGTTGCCAGGTGCGATCTGACATTTCCATTGGAAAGTTTGACATTTTTTAGCATAAACGTACTCAGAACGTTTTGACGTACGACTATCATTTGTGTTGTTTACAGTGACTTGAAAAAATCAATTTGGCAAAAAAATGGAATTAACTCGTGAACATTTTCGTGCGATCATTTTTCACAACTTTCGACGTGGATTATCACGACAAGAGTGCATCGATGAACTTAAATCTTTGTATGGCTATGAAGCACCATCCTATAGCACTGTGAAAAACTGGTACAACGAATTCAATCGTGGCCGACGCTCGCTCAAAGACGAATTCCGTGAAGGTCGTCCAAAAACAGCCGTTGTTCCAGAAAACATCGATGCCGTACGTGAACTGATAATGCAAGACCGTCATGTGACATACCGTGAGATAGAGGCATGCCTAGGCATTTCTCCCACCAGCATACATTCGATATTGCATGAACACCTGGCCGTAAAAAAGGTTTGTTCTCGTTGGATCCCGCACAATTTGACAATCGCTCAAAAAAAGGCTCGTGTGGATTGGTGTAAAGAAATGCTGAAAAAATACGATCGCGGTGCTTCAAAAGACGTTTATAAGATCGTCACAGGTGACGAATCATGGATCTATGCGTATGAGCCCGAAACAAAACAGCAATCGACCGTGTGGGTCTTCCAAGACGAGTCAAATCCAACGAAAGTTGTTCGTGGAAGAAGCACTTCGAAGCAAATGGTCGCTTGTTTCTTTGGCAAAACTGGTCATGTGGCGACTGTTCCGCTTGTGCAACGTAGGACGGTCAATTCTGAGTGGTACACCACCATTTGTTTGCCTGAAGTCTTCGGAGAAATTCGAAAAACGAACAAGAGAAGTCGAATCATTGTGCACCATGACAATGCGAGCTCTCACACATCGGCTCAAACCAGCGCCTTTTTGACCGGACAAAACGTCGAATTGATGGGTCATCCTCCGTACAGCCCTGACTTGGCACCCAATGACTTCTTTTTAATTTTCGTCGCCAGAAGATGCTGTTGAAGCATTCAAAAACCATGTTTTGGAGGTGTCTCAATCGGAGTGGAAAAAGTGCTTCGAAAATTGGTTTGAGCGCATGCAAAAGTGTATAAATCTTGATGGAGAATATTTTGAAAAACAATAAAACCTTTTTCGTTGATAAATATTCGCATTTTCATTATTAGGCCAGAAATATATATAGTAGCCACGTATAACAGCATTCTCTGTACATCATATTTTCCCCAACTTTGGAAGTTCTTAATATTAAAAATGATCCATAAGCTCAAAAAATCAACTCCTTCCTCTTATAGACTCATAAAAGTAATCCCCCATCAGCAATTTTCTTTTCGAAGTGAACACTCCACTATCCAGCAGTGTCATCGCGTGGTTGACTTCATTGCATCCTCTCCTAAGTAGAAAGAGTACTGCCCAGTCATATTTTTGGACATAGCTCAGGCTTGAGCCTTATTAAGAATTTATTATTCTTATAATAAAATTCTACCTCTCGGATCGATATTTTCAGGTGTTTGAGAAAGTCGAATATTCTGAGATAACATCTACACTCATGATATTCCAATCACCAATAAGAACCTGCCATTCTAACTCATGACACTGCCATCCTAACTCATGTCGAAAATCCTATCATACTATCCCATATAAAAGTGGAAAATGAAAGTGAACGAACAAAAATGCGTTCATGTTACTTTCACTTTCCGTCACGAAACGTCTTATTGCATAATCTTGAATGGCAACATTATTCCACCAAAAGACGAAGTACATTATCTAGGACTCAAGTTTGACCAACGATTAACATGGAACGCATATACGAAACTTAAAACACAGGAATTTAACGGACGATACAAGCAGCTGCTGAGATTCATAGACGCAAGATCAAAGCTAACAATCGACAGCAAATTGCTACTTTACATACAGTACTGAAACCAATCTGGACGTACGGACTTGGACTTTCGGGTTCGACAAAGCATTCCCACTCCTGAATCCAATTACTACAATCTAGAATTAGAATCCTACATAAAATCGCCAATGCCCCATATTATGTGCATAATATTGTTATCCACCATGACCTAAATGTTCCTTAACCCGTTACAAAATATTTCATTCCCGTCTAAGTGATCATTTTAATCTTCTTGTTTAAAGAGCTAACCTCAACTACTATCGCAATAAACACCCAATGACGTCTTAAAAGGCAATGGCCTCGTGACCTTTCAATCTCTTAAAATAATCGCGACAGGCAGAGAAATATCGATGGGTGTTTACTCCTTCATCATACTTTCCGGATAATGTGTGCCCGTTATAACATATGCTTGTTACAAAAATATATAGTTGTAGATAAAAAATAAGAAAAAAAGAAGTCTTTTGGTAAGGGGCCAAATTGTGATGAATATTCAAACCTGACTATTTAAGAATGATTCCCTTATCTGAGGAAAGAACCCTCTTTGCGGCGATTACTGATAAAACTACAATGTAAATATGAAACCAAATGTATCCTTTGGATGTAAATATGAAACCAAAGTTTACCCGAGAAGTAAGCTTACTTTATGAAAACGTTGTATGTAAGGTCCCTTAGACATGAACCAGTGGTCACATTACAGCACCACGGTCATGAGGACATTTAGCGATTTTAAATATCGTTTGCGTGGGTATTACCAGTTTCCTAAGCACGGCTGGTCTAATTTTAGTAGGGTAGATCAGTTAAAGATAGCTGTGACCGAAGAGTTTTCCAGCCAACTGATCAGCACGTTCATTTCCCATAACTCTCACTTAGTCCGGCACTCAACGTAAGTCGTCACTCCTAATGTTGAGTAGATTATTCAATGGTTGACAAACATTTTTTTCAATAGCCTGAACTTTTTAAATTGATGATATATCTTATAACAAAGTGGTGTTCTCTTTAATGTAATCAACGTAATCTCAAATTTTAAAAATTCCAAGTTCTCAATGTAGCTATCGATATTATTGTGTTACAATATAGTTGCATTTTTTGCACAAGGAGCAATTTTATCTCATGGTGAAGAGTACTTTACTCCATTGCTGCACAGTCCACAATAAGTGATTCCCATAATATGCAAGCGAATTATTCGATGCCGAGGCAACAAATTCGGCACAACAACATATCTATATAGCCTAAAACAGCTTTTGTCGAATCTGTTTCGTATCGTTTGTGCATATACAAATATATTATTTTCGACTGTTTCGTATCGTTGTGAATATACAAATATATTATTATGTTCTGTGTCTATTCCCCATCTAACTAATAAGTTCGTTTTTATGAACGCCTAACATAGTCAAATTGTTTCTCAGTTTAAGACTTACATACAATTTAAGTAAAACGATTGGCAACATATCAATACGTAATAATAGATTGTCAATCCACTTTCGTAATGTTAGTATTTAGTTTTTTAAGAGCAAAATAAATGAAAGATTTAGCGTTTTTTTAAATAAAAAAGAACTATTTTTACTATAGTTGAATAGTAAAAATAGTTTTTTAGACTTGATATAAAAAAGTAAAGAGTAATTATAAGCTTCATCCGCTTGGATAAAGAAGTTATGAATTGGGTTGTCCGGGAAGTAATTACGTTTTTTTTTATAAAAAAGAAAGACAATTTTCTTATAGTGAATTAATATTTTATTCAATTAAATATTGAGCAGTCTGATCCAATACCCTTCGCTATCTTTCCGGCAGTAGCATGATTCCCCGCTCATAACATTTTTGTTCTTTGCTGGTAAAAAACTGATCCAAGTGATTTTTGATCTCCTTATTTGAATTAAACGTTTTACCGTCTAAAAAATTTTGTACAGACTGGAACAAATGATAATCGGAAAATGCTAGGTCTGGAGAGAATGGTGGGTGGGGCAGTATATCCCATCTAAGCTCTAAAAGCTTTTGCCGAGTGGTCAAACTTGTATGTGGTTTCGCATTATCCTGTTGGAACACTATACCTTTTCTATTGACCAATTCTGCCATTTTTTCTTTAAGTTAATCATTCAATTTGTCCAATTGATGACAGTACACTTCAGAATCATTGTGTGGCTCGGTAGAAGCTCATTAATACACGATTCCTCTGAAATCACACCAAACAGATAGCATAACCTTTTCTTGATATTGGCTTTCGAAGTGCTTTAAGCTGATTCATCTTTTCTACTCCAGGATCTTTTGCGCTTAACATTGTTGTAGAGAACCCATTTCTCGTCCCCCCAGTGATGATATGCTTCAAAAATTGATCATTTTCTTGGCGTTTGAGAAGCAAATCACAAACGTCAATACGATGGCACAAATTTTTTTCCGTAAGAAGATGAGGAACCCATATGTTGAGCTTTGAGATTAAGCCTGACCGTTTCAAATGATCATGAACGGTCGAATTCGATAAATTTAATCTCTCAGCAATCTCACGAGTTGTTATTCGCCGGTTTGCGTCAATTAATGCCTTTATTGTGTCTTCATTAGCTTCAACTGGCCTTCCAGAACGTGGTTCATCTTCGATATCAGAATTGCCGGATCGAAATTTTGCAAACCAATTTTGGCACTGGCACTCACTTAACACATCTTCTCCATTCACATCGAATAATTTTTTTCTCGCTTGAATAGCATTTTTATCTTTTATATAGCAAAAAAGTAAAATATGCCGAAAATGCTATTTTTCACTTTCCATATTTAAAAGGGTATCAACCAAAAACTACAGTGCAGAATCAAGCGAATTGCTGACAGCTGACATAGCAATAAGCCTTCCTATGTCAGCTGTCAAAATACATATGATTATGCGGCTTAAGTGTGAAATTGGTTGTGAAAAAATACAATTAAGTCCTCTGTCGGTAAACAACGAAATTACTTTTCGGACAACCCAATACAATAATTGCACCCCAAAAAAATAAAATAGGAGGCGTTCGGCAAACAAAAACACCACTAAAGAAGTATAAAGCAGAAATATGGTAAAAGCTTTTCCAATTTAATTACTTCATATCTTATGTTACTCGAGCTCGGAATCTGTTAATGGTGTACCACCAATTAGTAATACTGCCTCGTACTAACATATGTAAGCAAAAACAAATAATAAATGGATTATTTTAAAATTTGATTTTGAATCTGAAGAAAATTTTTTATTTTAAAAATTAATTGTATACAATTTAGATTACAAATTATTATAGCAAAAAATTAATATTTTTTAAATACTTAAATACTTTTAATAATAAACAAAAAAAATTAAAAGATTAAGCAACCGAAAAGTTACGTAAATAAAAGTTACTAATTTTGATCGGCATTTTTAAAAACTTTAAACCATACTCTTAACTATTTGAAAGGAAGCATAAAATTACTAAGAAACTAAATCTAAAAATTGTCTTATATTATATATTGTATAATAGAAAAAAATTCTACTCCCAAAAATTTATTCACTCGGTAGTATTATGAAACCCTAAAGAGAGCAGGAAGTAAGACTCTTGTTAATAGTCTGTTAACATTTCTGCAACAATCTTGAAATTTTCCAAAAAAATAAATTGCCTAATATGGAATTTAAACCAGAAAAAATACAGTTATTGAAGGTTTCGTCAAAGTAAATAGTGCAGTTCTTTATGAGATATTATCCATCGTAACCGCCATTTTTAGTAGTGCTGTAAACACTGTATTGACAAAGCAGATTCACCAAGCAATGGACTATTTTGCTTTTGGGATCAGAGCATAAAAATTTAAAGTGATGACCTTAAAATCCCTTTTGTTCATGATATGACTGTGTCCCGTTATAACAAATTTCAGTCTTTGTTTTCAATTATATTAATCTAATTGTTTGAGAGCTATCCTAGACTTTCCTATTAACTGCAATCGTCGGCGTAATCCTCACTGGTACCACGATTTCAGTTTTGGGAGCAGAAGGAACTATGAAGGATATTTACTCATTATAACCTATCACGCAAGTCTATACTGTTATCCAAATTTACTGATTACGACTATGTTTTATTTGTAGATAACTGTAAAATTTAAAAATAAAGTTCTTAATGAAGGCAGATCGTAACTGTCCTAAGGCCCGACCTTTTAAGTCAAATTTTAGTATCAAGTAAATTTTAATAAGAAATCGAATATTTTATGTGATTCGTCATGAAAAAAAATACAAAAACAGATAATTTTAAATATAAATAATTAGTATATTTTATAGCAAAAAAATAATTTATGCAATATTATTTATAATTAAGCAAGCTTGTTCAACGTTGATTGTTCTACTGTCACGTCTAATAATTCTTTTACAGAAAAACGTAAATCATCACCTAAAATGGCATCAAATTTCTAAGTAATCAAAATCGATGACCAATTCAAAAATATTATGTGCACTAAGCAATTATAATTTTGTACTTTAATCATTTTTTTTAAAATATCATTCATAATTTTAGATTACAAGAAATATTACCCCAATTTTGAAGTAAATTTAGTGCAAATGTGCAAAAAAATATACTTTAATCAGTTCTCGAAGCGAGGTCATTTGCTATAATTAGAAAATTTTATTATGTAAGACTTATTTTAAAGTAAAATGTTTACTTTGTTGTCGATTTTTTTTGAAGAAAGATAATGTATATTACTTTCTAAGTAGACAAAAAAAAATATTAATATTGTCCGAGTTTTTTGTAAAGATTACCATTTCAATGTTATTACAAGGTGATGCATAAAAGTAATGAGACTTTTTGCAACCATTTGCATTTTATTTTTATACACCAATCTTATCCCAATCAGTTGGAGAGTTGTTCCCACTCTTCCTAGGAGTCTGGAAACCATATATGCAATATGTATTGAACTGTTATAAACTTGTATTTACGAGTAGTGTCTGTGATGCTTAGACTTATTATTTCTGTAGTAATATTACTTCAGATTAGAGGTAGAGCAGAAAAACACCTCATTCAAAAACTTTATTGACAGTTTTCCCTGGACCACTCGAGAGCCTTTAATTGTTCCACATTTTTATCAGTTTTTGATGTTGAAGGCAAACTTCAGCAAGGTTGTCTTTTCGACTCTGCTAAAATGATCTATGTCACAAAAAATTGTGCTTTTGACAGGAACTGTTTCCCATAGTCTCTAGGAGAGGCTAACATACAAGCTATGTGTAAAGTTAGTCCGCAGTGTCAGCAGATCTGTTTTCGATTATGCCAGTCTTATCAATATTCTTCTACGAAGAGTGGAGAAAATTACTCCGCCGATGTGTACTCGATACTGCCCATAAGAACTGCTTTGACGAGGAAAACATAGATGTATAAAAATCAAGTAAACAACACCTCTTAATAAGTTAAAAATGTTAAGCTTAATCTACTACAAGTCTTATGGTTAACATTCAATTAATAATGTGTGATAAATAGCGGGAAACGTAATAAAAATATTTTTTAAATAAAACTAAGCAACATGTGAAGGGTGCTCAATACTCTTTGTCAAGACTGTAGAGGTACACTGTCCGACAACTGTTTGGAACCACTCTTATTTTACAAAAATTTTTATTGTTTAAAGTTGAATTAATGTGATTTTTTGGTAAAAGAGTAATCCAAGTTGCAACGAAATTGACGAAAATTTCCATCGTTTTTTTTATAATTCTTTATTGACATATCGCTAGAGGCAAATGTTTGGGAAGCCATTATATATAATAATATAAATATTCTATCGACTACAAATTAATGAGTGAGGGGAGCGGAAATTGAGCAATCTCGTTTACCGACAAAAATTAGAAGTGTGACAAGGAGCGCATCCAAGTGTCTATTATGTCTGATCTGATCCGAATAACCCCTTTTATTAAGCCTCATTCAAAGATTTCTTTATAACAACTTTGTTGAAAGTTTGTCCTGGATGTTCAATTCGACAATTTCATCAGTTTTCGATTTTTAAGGGCTCCCTCTTCGAGATTCGTCGTCCGCTGCTTCTCGATCCACCAAAAACTTGTGTTCTTGATAAGGAATATTCCCCATAGTTGCAACGAGCCTATAGGAAGTCAAACTTACGGATTCACGAAGCTTAACACAAAATTTAATGGCACAATGTTGCTCCAAATGGTAAAGCATTACAAAAACACAACTTCATTTATCACGCTCTATAGTGTCGTGTAGTTACCGAACGAGCTTGAAACTTCTACTGCACCTTTAGGAGGGACTAACGTGCAAAATATTTGAGGGAAAAGTTACTTCTTAGTAACATGAGTTTCACCACTTTTCTGCCACACTTCATATTGTAACCATTCCTGGAATCTTCAAATGCCCATTCACGTTAACACATAATTAGCGTTATTTTTTTAAACGGTGTTTTTTCATAATTAAATAGATCAATATGTTTTTAATCTTTGTTTTATAAAATAATTAACACATAATTAGCGTTATTTTTTTGTGTTTGTTTTTAAATATGTTTACTAGATCCAGTTTGTTGCAAAATCGATCAACAAAAATAATTTGGCAAACTCTTATGTGAAATACACTTTTCTAAAATGTAATTACTAATTATTTTTTCGTAAATATAGTAAATAATGTATATGACACTCAAATAAATTATCGTATTGTAGAATGTATGGATACCTTACTAATCGCTTGTTAGGACGCTTAATTAGAATTTCTAATATTTTTTAATTCCTCAAATAGCCACTCTTAGTTGATTATTACTTTTTATTATTTTTTGAACAAAAGGTTTTTAATTATTACTATTAAAACAAAAAGTTATAAAAAAACGAAAACTAATTCTTAAAATTGAAAATGATAGAAAATTTATTATTTGTATTTGATCCTTCATCAAGAATTATAAATTTATCACTAAACTGATTAAGAACATTTTTAGGATTATTAATAATTCTTTCAATTTTTTGATTAATTCTGTAACGATATAGAGTTATATGAAATAATATTATACTTACTCTTCACAAAGAATTTAAAACTTTATTAAGTCCAAATGGACGTAATGGAAGAACAATAATTTTGAAGAAATGTTGCCGCGTTAATTATTTATGCAAAAATTAATATTGTTTTAATGTGTTCTTATTATAATGATGAGCACAGTATCGATGCATTTGTAGCTTTTTTTCTTACGAAAAATATTGGGTTGTTCGAAAAGTAATTTCGTTGTTACCCAACAGAGGACTTAATTGAATTTTTTTCACAACCGACTTCACATTTAATCCGCATAATCATATGTATTTTGACAGCTGACATAGCAAGGCTTGCTTGTGAAAAAATTCGATTGATTCTGCACTGTAGTTTGTGGTTGATACTTTTAAATATGGAAAGTGAAAAACTGCATTTTCGGAATATTTTACTTTTTTACTATAGAAAAGATAAAAATGTTGTTCAAGCAAGAAAAAAATTATTCGATGTGTATGCAGAAGATGAATTAAGGAGTGCCAGTGCCAAAACAGGTTTGCAAAATTTCGATCCGGTAATTCTGATATCGAAGATGAACCACGTTCTAGAAGGCCAGTTGAAGCTAATGAAGACACAATAAAGGCATTAATTGACGCAAACCGGCGAATAACAACTCGTGAGATCGCTGAAGGATTAAATTTATCGAATTCGACCGTTCATGATCATTTGAAACGGTCAGGCTTAATCTCAAAGCTCGACATATGGGTTCCTCATCTTCTTACGGAAAAAAATCGGTGCCATTGTATTGACGTTTGTGATTTGCTTCTCAAACGCCAAGAAAATGATCAATTTTTGAAGCATATCATCACTGTGGACAAGAAATGGGTTGTCTACAACAATGTTAAGCGCAAAAGATCCTAGAGTAGAAAAGATGAATCAGCTTAAAGCACTTCGAAAGCCAATATCAAGAAAAGGTTATGCTATCTGTTTGGTGTGATTTCAAAGGAATCGTTTATTTTGAGCTTCTACCGAGCCATACAACGATTCTGAAGTGTACTGTCATCAGTTGGACAAATTGAATGATTCTCTTAAAGAAAAAATGGCAGAATTGGTCAATAGAAAAGGTATAGTGTTCCAACAGGATAATGCGAAACCACATACAAGTTTGACCACCCGGCAAAATCTTTTAGAGCTATGGGATATACTGCCACACCCACTATACTCTCCAGACCTAGCACTTTCCGATTATCATTTGTTTCAGTCTGTACAAAATTTTTTAGACGGTAAAACGTTTAATTCAAATGAGGATGTCAAAAATCACTTGGATCAGTTTTTTGCAAGCAAAGAACAAAAATTTTGTGAGCGTGGAATTATGCTACCGCCAGAAAGATAGCGAAGGGTATTGGATCAGACTGGTCAATATTTAATTGAATAAAATATTAATTCACTATAAGAAAATTGTCTTTCTTTTTTATAAAAAAAAACGAAATTACTTCCCGGACAACCCAATAGAAGATAAATTGTAGATTATAGCGTAGAGAGTCCAGGTATTAAACGCAAATTTAAATGAATGATTCAAATAGCTAGACCAAATGTATTTTTAATTGATTTTTTAAAAATTTTGCATTTTTTCACTGCCTATTTACATAACAATGTAGTCTTTACACTTTCATAAGAATGCATTTAGTATTGTATAAATTTTCTTATAAGTAGTATTTTATGAAACTGGGCAATTTTCATAAGCATGAAGGTTTTTTTTTCTATTGCAATTTTCACATTATTCTTTTTTTTAATATTTCGCTTTCTATTAGCAGCACTATTTCTTTTATCGCATATAATAATACTTTTAATTATAGTTTATAGAGGAAAAATCAAACGGCGGAGACATAGTAACATAAGTGCAGTCAATTATAATAACTAATAGAAGAAAGGCAATTTTTGATAATATTTTGGTTTCTTAAAACCTAAAAAAAATTGTGTAGATGGGGAGAATACAGAGTATTCTTCGGACACATGCAGATATGTTATCAGTTCTAAAAATGAATATAATAGATAATATACAATGTTTGTTGGAAAAGTATTTGCAAGGTGCTTTTTTGATATCAAATTTGTAATTAATCGCTCAATGTCGGTTTACAAAACGTTAGTTGTCAGCATACATACTTTGCTAATTCTCACAAGAAATAATCAAGTGCATTTCAATCGGGACATTTTATTGTATTAATGCGTGAAATCACGTTGTCGCCAAATCGTATCTTCAATAAATCGCCATTCTGCTGGAACCATATAACTTTCGGGTACATGCTTTTCACGTTAGCGAAAGAAATAATCATTGAGCATGACCCGGTAAAAAGACAATTTTTCTTGTTAACAACACCATTTAACCAAAAATGAGTCGCACCTCTAAACGCAATTTTGCGATAAACAGCTTCGGTGCGTTTTATGACTAATTTGTTGTTTTTTTGTATGAAAAATTCCTTAGAGACCCATGAGGACTTTTGGCGACTTCGAGTTCTTAGTGGGTAGGCGTTATCAGTCTCCTAAGTGAAGTTGGGCTATTATTGGTAGGCTAGATCAGTTAGACTTTGTTAAATTTTGTGAAGCATGTTAATATATTGGATCAGGTTAAAAATGGACTTAGAAATGAAATTGTTGGATGTAGGAGCTCCGCCATGGGAGGAACACCACTCACAAATAAAGTTCGGTTATGCTGATAGTCAGTCAATATATAATATGTAGAGTAGTTTGCAATATATCCTATCCAAATTCTCAGGGGTTTTCGTGACCAGAATGGCAGTAAGGATTTTGAGTTCATTATTAAGATTCTAAAAATGTCACCAAAAAAAATACCCGATATTATAATTGATTATTTAATTTCTCCCGTTCCCATATGAGAAATCGTTTATTCTGCAGCTATATTTTACAACTTATACAAAAATAAGTGAACTTTTCTAATTCAGAAGAAAGATAAAGAATAGACTAATCTTATCGACGATGTCACGAAATATGTCAGTTGCTCTTCTAATTCAATGAAAATTATAATAATATGGAAAGTTATTGTTTATTTTTCAATCATACTTGTTGAAAAGGATAAAATATATTGATTATACAAGTTCTTAAAGATCCACACTTTTACCTTTGGTATACCATATTTGGAATATTTGTTGATGAAGTGCTTGAAGATAGCCTCCAAACTAAAATATTTCATTCTTGACATCGTCGACTCTAGACAACTTATAAATTTTTAGCCGACGAATCGTCTTATTTATTTTCTGCCATACTCTTTGGGGATGGCTAGGTCCTGCTCGTCTTCTTGTAGTAAGTAGTTCAAAAAATGAACACTGTACTATTTTCCACTTGGTTAGAAATCAAATCTCCATAAAATTAATTAATAAAGCAATTGAACTGATATTAATTTTACTTAAATCCAAACACATTTTTTATACTATCGCTTCTGCGTTAAGAAGCTTCTTGAGTATTTTCTTCTATTCCCCTTTAACATTCCTTTTGGAACATGGGTACCTAATTACATTTGCATCGGTTTTTTGACTTCGCTTAGATGGTCGGTCCGCTGCAGCAAGCTTACTGGTTTTTTTTGTATAATTTGGTGCGGTGTCATGCTTTCGTCCAGAAGTAGGGGCCATTATATCTATGGTTGTTGTCTTTGACAAATACGGGCGTTTATCCTAGATTGGTTTTTCCTTCCAAAAACTGATTTGATGTTTCCGCATTTCTGATGCCTGATGGCTTTTTCAGGTGTTTTTTCTGCACTTTTTGTTTAGGAAAAGATAACGTGGTAAGGAAATTAAATTAGAATGAAAAGTAAAGTGGTTTTTGGGAATTTGCTTAGGACCAAGCCTCAGTGGGATTCGAACCCCAACTTGCATGATAGTTCAGCTAACGACTACCGGGCCGGCCTCTTAGTAGTCGTATTTGAATCTCTAAAAAAAAGTTAAACACATTAGCACGTACGAACCCTTTAGATAATAAAATTTCTAAAAGCGTATCCATTTTACTCTATAATGTATCAAGGTATAAAACTTACTTTGCCGAATCCTTTAAGATTAAATCAACATAGCTAATAAATGATTACACATTTTGTAATTATCCAATAACTAAGTTAACCCCTACTACCCTTCATAATAGTAAACAAGTAATTTAGAATGAAAATTGGAACATATTGCTAATGAAACTAATTTCACTGTCTACCTAAAAAAACAACGAATTTTACCATTTCTGAAGTTTTATGTTTACAAAAGTCTGAGTATCTAAGAGTAGTACTTTCGTAAATATCATGATATCATAATACAAATATGGGTTTCTCTGTATTATATTCAGAAATATTAGTTTTTACTAGATTTATTATCCAATATTTACATAGTAAAAAAATTTAATTTGAATATATATTATTTATTGTCCCTAGTGCGATACCTTAAAATAAGCAAAAAATATGTTTGTTGTCCGCAAATAAATTTATGGTAGAATATAATTAAGGGGCCCTATTTAAATAAGAGTAGAGCTGATAATGTTTGATAAAAATTATACAAAATTTAAGTACATGTGCACTAATTGGATTTTTGGCGTTGCACAGATTACCGTAAAAAAAGTCTATTTTTATCACAAAGAGTTGAGTAATCTTAAATATGCGCTAACATTTACAATAGTGAGGCATAAAGTCTGAAGTGCAAATAAATATGCGTTTGCAATTTGGTTGAATTACGAGGGTCGTTCAATAAGTCCTTAGAAAAAGATGGAAAAAAACTGTTTTTAAAAAAAAAAATTTATTTTTCAACATAATCTCATTTTAGCTCTATACACTTTTCCAACCGTTTTTCCAAAATTTTTATCCCGTCCAAAAAATAGGATTTCGGAAGTTCTGCAAAATACTCATCCGTTTGAGCAATGACGTCCTCGTTGGAAGTGAACCGTCGTCCGCCAAGCCATTTCTTCAGATTTGGGAAAAGAAAATAGTCACTCGGGGCCAAATCTGGTGAATAAGCGGGATGCTGCAACAATTCCATTCTCAATTCCACAATTTTGGCCATGGAAACAGCGCAGGTATGCACACGCGCATTGCCCTGATGCAAGAGGATTTTTTTCTACTTCAGATGGGAGCGTTTCTCTTTGATTTTCTCGCTCAACCGTTGCAATAACGACGCGTAATACGCTCCTGTTACTGTTTTTCCTTTTTCCAAGTAGTCGATAAAAATGATGCCCTGCGAATCCCAAAAGACCGTGGCCATCACCTTGCCGGCCGATGGCACAGTTTTTGCCTTCTTCGGAGCCCGTTCACCCTTGAAAATCTACTGTGATGACTGTCTCTTCGTTTCTGGACTGTAGTAGTGTATCCAGGTTTCGTCCACAGTGACATATCGACGAAGGAATTCGGCAGGATTGCGATGAAAGAGTGCCAACATAGCCTCAGAGTCCACTACACGATTGCGCTTATTCTCCTCTGAGAGCAAACGCGGCACCCATCTTGCCGAAATTTTTTTCACAGACAATTTTTCATGCAAAATTGAAGCGACTATACCTTGTGATATGCCCGTGGCCTTAACTAATTCGCGCACTTTAATTCGCCGATCGTTCAAAATCAGATCGTTGATTTTGTCGACAATTTCAGGAGTAGACACCTCAACTGGGCGTCCTAAACGATGTTCATCTTTTGTGGATGAACGGCCACGTTTAAATTCATTCACCCAATTGTAAACCGTCGCAAACACAGGTGCAGATGTGCCATGAACTGCATCCAACTCGGCTTTGATTTCTTTCGGGCTTAAGCCTTTCAAATGGAGATGTTTGATGACAGCCCTAAACGCGCTTTTTTCCATTGTTATGCACAAATAAATGTCGTTAACTTTAATCGGCGATAGTAATAGACCTACGCTATGGATCAAGCTGAAATTTTAACACTACGAGCGCAATTTCTAGGATTTTCTAAGGACTTATTGAACGACCCTCGTATATTCGATAATAATTTCCTTATGAATAATTATGGCACTTACCTATTTTTAATCTAATATATATAAGTATATATATATTAATACATATATTAATACAAGGTATTCGGTTTGCTTGCCATTAAATTCGTACAGGTAATTACTGGAACTAAATTATTTCATTTAAAAATTGAAGTTAAATTTTTTTTCAAATTAGAGCATGTTTTTACTTGTATATCAAAATCAAAAATATTTTAATGAAGAAATACTGAAAATTTAGATAGAGTGGTAATTTTAAACATTAGTGAATCTAAAAATTGGCTTTATAGTGAAAAGTCTCTGTCGAAATTGGTCGAAAATGGGATTTATTGAGAGCTATCTCCAATATGTCTACTATTATATAAATATATTGTGGTTAACAACAAATAATCTATTCTACTCAACGTGTCTACCAAAATTCTGGGTACGAAAACTGCTTAGAATTCAGATTGGACATGCCACTCTCAACCAGTTGTTTATTTTAGAAACCATATTCGTTATAACATATTTACTAAAACCTGTGACATTCGGTTAACTATATTGTAGATTTCTCTAAACTATTCTGTGGTGTTCTGGCATGTACATCAGAGTATAATTTCTTGCGAGTAGGGTTCTAAGCCTTGCTCACTTTTTTCGTAAAATTGAAAAAACATCTTTTTTTTTTTTTTTTGACAGGTTTTCATTTCTATGTTACACATAGACATGAGAACACAGTCACTCCTATGGAACATATAGCGGCACTAGAGACTCTGTGAACTCTCTCCATCTGCTTCTGTCCTGAGCTAGCCCTTTTACTTCCGACCATGATTTGCCAGTTTGTTGGTGTTCGCGCTCGACTGATCTTCTCCAAGTGGTCCTTGGACGTCCTCTGCTGTGATTGCTCTGTGGGTTCCAATCTAGTGCCATCCTTGCTATGTCCGTAGGTGATTTTCGCAAGGTGTGGCCAATCCAACTCCATTTCCTGCGTTTGATGTTATCTAGCAGGGGTATTTGCTTCGTGAGAAGAAGCAGCTCATCGTGCGTTATCCAGTTCGGCCAAAAGATCTTGCTTATACGCCTCAAGCATCTGTTCACAATAGCCTGAGGCTTACGAGTCGTGCTGTCTGTTACTTTCCATGTTTCGCAGCCGTACAGCAGGACTGGCTTGACGTTTGAGTTGAATATTCGAAGTTTGAGTGCTATGGAGAGGTGATTGGAACGCCACACGTTCTCAAGTGAGGTGTACGCTTGTCGCGCCTTGTTGATGCGCGTTTGGATGTCTATTTCAGTTCCACCATCCTTGCTGAGCATGCTGCCAAGGTAACAGAACTTTTCGACATCTTCAACTTGGGTACCGTGTAGCATCAAGGGTCTCTCGCAGGTGGCGCCGATACGCATCAATTTGGTCTTCTTAATGTTGATTCTCATCCCAACTTCTTCGGTGTTGGAGGCCAGAGCATTCAGTTTCTCCTGAATGCCGTTGAAGGTGTGGGACATGAGGCATATGTCGTCGGCGTAGTCCAGGTCGTGGAGCTTCTCACACAGTGTCCACTGGATACCTGGCTGTGTTGTTAGTGCGTTGAAGGACTAGGTCTAGGGCGATTATGAAGAGGATAGGCGAGATTATGCAACCCTGCCTGACTCCTCTCGAGATGTTGAATGTATCGCTGTTTCGTCCCTTGAAACGCACTCCATACGGGGCCTCGCGGTATAGTTCTCGGATAAGATCGATGATGGCCTGCGGGATGCCCAGTTCATCCAGAGCACTCCAGATGGCGTCGCGAGAAAAAAAAACATCTTCATAACCTAAAATAAATAAAATTCACAGGCAACCAAACAAAATGGTGTGGTGCTATAAAATGCTCCTAGCAAATATACAAAGACACATATCACTCTTCCTATATGCATAGAATTCATTTACAAGGGAAATACTGAATTTTTCCAGCCATTTTTATCAATTTAACGACATTCTTAAGTTCGAAGTTTTTCGTCTACAAAAAACTTCCTTTTTATTTGAAACATTTTAAATATAGAACTATTTACAAGTGTATTGCATTTTTGAACATAAGTAAAATTTGTCAAAACAAAAGGGCAATAGCTTTTTTTGTAATTTCACAATTTATTTTTTTATTAAGAAATAATTTGGACATAACTCCTCAGATCGTCTATCCGAGAAAGTGTCGCTCAAAATAGTATCTTTGTTTCTTTATATTATTTAACATTTGCACCCACCTCAAAACCTTATCTAACTATTAATCAAAACCCAATAGCAACATATGCCGATGATATTGTTATTCGAGTACATCGCAAAAATCATATCATATTATTCATTATCCTTCAAACCCATATTGTCCTTTCAAAATGGGTTCAGAAAGTGGTGAGTGGACGTGAACGAAGGAATATACCTTCTTATAACTTTCACTCTTTGCCAAAAATTCTCTCTTTCCATATCTTTAACGGCGGCGTTATTCCGCCAAAGACCAGGTATGTTATCTATGACCCTACAAGTTTATGTGAATGCGCAATATTATATGCGTAAAAGTGCTTTCCAACGTGACCTGAATGTTACCTTTGTACGTGAACTGTATCAAGAAATACTTAACGGCTTCTTGTACGGCAATATCCTCATGAACTTTGAATTTGTACACATAATCATAACTTCTTCGTCACAATTTTTCTGTTAATGTGCCTCTGCTAAAAAAAATCTGCTCGTTTCAATATATGTAGTTGTTGATATCTACCGAAATCGTTAAAAAAATTAAAATTTTGTTGATTATAAAATATATTTGAAACAATTAGTAGAAACATCATGTATGCAGTTCTAAAAAATATCAAAAATAGTCTGCCTTAATATATAACATTGTAAGGAATATTTTTTGAGGCACAAAAAATATTCATCTAATTTTTGATCCTATTATTTGAGCGAGAAAATTTTTCATAATCACAATTGATCATACCGCTCTCCGGTCCCCTTTGGTAATATTTCTCTTTGATAATATGCATCGTTCTTTATAATTTCTTACTTCGTTTTGGATAATCATTCTCTGACTTTCTTGAGCAGATAAATTTTTCTTTTATCTCTGACTCTTCCCAAGTACCTTATTATATTTATTAACCTATCATTTCTATGGTCCTTTGTATAGAATCGTCGATTAAAGTCTGGTTGTCATATTTACCCTTAGCTAACTACGAACTATCAAACATATTTCTTAAAAGTTAGTTAAAGAATAATTTACTTAAATTTGACTAATCATAAAACAAACACCCTGTTTTTTGTGCTTATCGATTCAAAAATTATATAAAAATGAAAATTAAGATAACAATTTGATATGATATAATTTTGGATTAAATTCTCTATAAACATTTTCCATTTTATAGATAGAAAATTTTATTATTTCAATAATTATCATTTATTATAGTACATTTTGATAATATTTGGCTTAGTTTTCTTTATCTGATCTTATATAATACAACTGATATTATTGCATTTTAGATTAATTTATTATGTTATTGCTATTTATGCGCAACTTTTTAAAAAGAAGAAAATATTCCTGATAATATTTTCTAATTAAATAAATAATATGATTAAATTTATTTTTATTATTATTTTCAGGTGCTCATCAAAATTGATATTGTACATAATATTAACACAAAAGATACAATTATATAAAATTGTAAAAATTGCAAAAAAATGACCATGGATTTAAGAAAATCAAGACTGTTACACTTATGCATAGCAATTTCATATTTTACATCTGGACTGATTATAAATTTTGCACAATTGATGCTGCATTTATTTGTGAAGCCGTTTAATAAAAAATTATACAGATCGTTAATGTACTATTTGTGCTTTTCATTTTACAGCCGTAAGTATTATCATTGAATTTATAGTAAATATAATTTTATAAAAAAATATACGCTCTCAAAATTTAAGAGATTATGTAACAAATATGAAATTGATTAAATAAATACGTTTTTAAATTTCACAAATAATTATTAACTTATCAATAAATTTGCAATCGTAATTGTTGAAATACAATGTAAATTTTTTAATATTATTGATTCAAATTAACACTCAGTTATCAGTTTATTTATAGTTGTGGTAAATTTTATCAATAAAAAAGATAAATCTTATCAATAAAAATAGAGCAAAAAAAATTAAATTCATTAAATTATTGATTAGGTTCAAATTTGGATTCTTGCTAATTTTGATGTCATATTTTTATTCAGAATTTGATAGGAAAGAAATTTGAAATTTTATTCTGACTAAAAAAAAGTTGCCCTTACAGTAATGGCTCTTTATTGAGTTTACAGTATCGGCCATAAATATTCTTATATAGATGATACTCCGTTTCCTCTTATTTATTTATACAAAAATGCTTTAGCTTTTTTAAATTAAATAAGAGACATTGGACTATCATCTATATTATTTTAATTATGGTCATTTCAATTAAAAAAATTAAAATTATACAAAAGTATGTTTGAAAAAATAGTTTTTTTGTCTTTTTTTTTATGTATTTATTTTTTATAAATGATAACAGTATAGTAGCTTTTCATCTTTCGAATGTGTGGCCATAATATATTATTTATCGTCTTCTGCTATTAATTTTTTGTTTTAAACATATAATATTCGTACAGTCCTAATGTTTACCATTTGGGTGACTGTATATGAAATGAGATGTTCCATCCGGACATTGCTGTTGATGATCGCTTGTCGAAAGAGGTCGTTCCATTTTCTTAGAGGAACGAAAATTCATTGACATTATTGCGACCGTTATTTTGAGATATATTCTGCGATATAAGTGTAAAAATCAGCTTATTAATTAATTCATTTACAGAATGAATTATATTCACGAAAAACGAAGAACGTAAAATGCAGAGGTTATTGACAATAATTTAGGAAGACATAGAATACGCGGTATTGCAGAAAATTAATGAGATTTACATCACTGAGATTGATGTGGAAATACTACGGACTTTTCCTCTACATAACTTCTACTTTAGTACCTTCTAGACGTGTAGTACAAGTTTCATCCTTATCTGGTAACTACTAGACCCTATAGAGTGTGATAAATAATAATACATTGGAGCAGCGATGTACCATCAAATTTTGTATTAACCGAACTGAAGGACTATGTTGACTTACAAAAAGTTGCAACGAGTTTGTATGGTTCAATGTGTATCAAGGGCATAAGTTTGTTGGTAACAAAAAGAATTTTTGGAAAGCCGAGTACCAGTGGAAGACTAACTTCGTTCATGGACGCTTTTAACAATGAAAACTGATGAAGATATGGAAGGAGTAAGGATCCTTGTTAGATCAGACCGTCGACCAACATTGAAGCTCCTAGAAAAACACAAAAAAAGTTAGTCAGATGGGACATTACAGACACTTGGATGTTCCACCATGACAACGGTCCCTGTCATGCGGCCACTTCTATCAATAAGTTTTTGTCAAAAAAAGTATTCCTGTAGTTCTCTATCGCCTACGCCCCAATCAATCCATCGCCTCCCCCCTCACCCCTGTAGTTCTCCATCTCCAACCCCCCTCCCATTCAATAAAAATACTTGAAAGGATGTCATGTTTGTGACTAACGATAACATCCAAAAGAGTGTAACCGAGGAGCTGAAAGCAATTCCAGTTGAAACCTATTTGATCCGCAGAAACTATTTGTAGGGGATGTATAAAAATAAAGTAAAATTGTAGGGAAAACCGGTCCTATTACTTTTCTCCTACTCCTCGTAAAGTGCAGATTCTGCGACATTTCCAATACATCTTTTCAATTTGGTTAGTTAAGGTGAAGCAATTTCCAGAAGTCAGAAACGAATTTCCGTAAGTCTCTAATACGCAGTAGATTTGATTATGAATTCAGCTAGAAACATAGCCAAGGCACCTGTTAGTTGTCGCTCTTTAGTTGAGTTATTTTGGCGCTAACAATTTACATTTCCTTACAAATGGTCAGAATAGAAAAACTTTTCAAAAAATAATCCGAAATTTTTACCTTTAATACTAAATAGTAAAAATTAAAAAATATCACTGAATTTCTTTATAATTTTCGTTTATTTTCTTATAGAATTAGTCTTCATATCTGATTGGTGGTCAAATACCCAACTACGCGTTTACATCGACGATGAAACTCTAAAAAAATACGTTGGCAAAGAGCATGTTCTTTTGATTATGAATCACACATACGAAATCGATTGGCTTATGGGGTGGGTATTCTGTGAAAAGGTTGGAGTCTTAGGAAATTGCAAAGCGTATGCAAAAAAGGTCATACAGTATTTCCCGGCAGTCGGATGGGCATGGAAATTTGCTGAGTTCGTTTTCTTGGAGCGTTCATTTGAAAAAGATCGAGAAATAATTCAAAGGCAATTAAGTGAAATTTACGATTATCCAGATCCAGCATGGGTAAGATAATAAAAAAAAATTATTTTTGTAGCAAATATAAAAAATGCTTTAATGAGCCTATTTTCTGAAAATGTATTAATAGAATTTCTTTTTCTTCTAATATAATTCCAGTTACTGTTAAATGCTGAAGGGACAAGATTTACTGAAAAAAAGCACGAGGCATCAATTAAATTTGCTCGAGAACGCGGTATGCCTGAATTAAAACATCATTTAATACCACGAACAAAAGGCTTTATAGCTAGTTTGCCTGTTTTAAAGAAAAAATGTCCAGCAATTTATGATATTCAACTTGCCTTTAAAAAAAATGATCCTGTAGGTTATTTTATTATTATTTTTTTTCAGTTATTTTATTGTACTGTTTTTCGATTATCATATATGTATACATACACTTATGTAGATTAAACATTTAGTATAATACAAAACATTAGAGAATATTTACATAAATATGATAATGTTGTGTCTTTTTTGTTTAGCTTTTTAGGTTACTTAACAAATCAAAATAAATTTGCTTTTTTCGTATAATCATCAGGTTGAGCCAACTGTATCGAATTTACTTTTTGGCCATCAAGTAATAGCTTACATGGTGGTACGAAGAATACCCTTAAGTGATGTACCAGAAGATCCTGACAAAGCATCTCTATTTCTTCAAAATTTGTTTGAGGAAAAGGACAGATTACAGGAGAGCTTCCATACCAATGATGGTGATTTCTTCGCGACCTCTGGAGTTCCCAGAATTCCATTGAACACGAATATAAAAGGAAAACGGCTATGCACCCTTATAAATGCAGTTACCTGGATGGTGATAACCTTAACGCCCATACTGTACTATTTAGGAATACTATTATTCAGCGGTCGGCTATTCTTATTTTCAGTAGGAATCCTGATTCTTATAACGTGTAAGTTTTTACTTAATTCCAATATAAATCATTTTAATTAATAAGCGTGTTTATAATTTGTTAAATAGTATTTATAATTTAAAGACACAAAAAAAAATTTCTTCTAGTATTTTGAAAGTGCTTTTTAGACGATACTGATATGATTTTTTTTTAAATTTTCAAATAGGTTTATTTGTTTAAAATGATTTATTCAAAAGATTTATTAAGTTGTTGTGATATTTATTGACAGCAACTTCCTTATTGGTATAACTTACAACCAGACAAAACAACGTTTCATTCTGATCCTCATATAACGTCTGGATGTGGCAGCTACTTTTTTTCCTTTGAGTATATGTCAAAAATAATTACTAGTATATGCCGAAAATTTGCATTGCAAAAATTAGGTTGAGGTCACGACAAATGATTACAACCAGTATCTACTACAACTACCGACTTTGGTTTTTATACCAAGCAAAGAACATATGCGAGGAGTTTGCCCGCTATTAGTCCATCGAAAACAGATTGTATTTTGTATTCTGCAAGTGCTGCCAACATGTAATACGTTTTGTCCTATTTTATGTTTCGTTCAGATTTTTTTGTCGTCGGTATATGAAAAGCTGTGCGTTACTCATCATGCTAACTTTTGAGTCACGGATTAATTTCTTTATCACCACACTAAAGAAAACTGTGAAAGTGCGTCCGCTTATTCGAAGCCCACTAAATATTCTGAATGATTCCGATTGGAATCACTCTCAAAGCCATTCAATCTTATCTCCATCTTTAATTCAATCTTAAATTATCAAAGCCTCCATATCACACTCTCTTTCTAAATCTTAGATTTTATTAAATAAATTTAAATCATACAAAACAGGATATCAAAGGGAATACAAAATGTTAATAATTAAGTTGGTAGGCTCACTCAGTATATTTTTACGTCGCTTCGTATCTGAAGGCTGTGGTACGACGAATGGTCCTTTTTTAAAAAAATCACGAATGACCTTTTTCTGCCCCAGATTAAAGAAAATAAGAAAGTCCTTCTTGTAGTGTAGTAGTTCATCAGTACACACCTTTCTTTCTTTCAAAAAGTAAAAAAAAGTAGACATCATATTTTAAAGTTATTTGAGGATCACAAACAAAACTAATTATTTATTTAATGTAATAATTTTTTTCTTGTTGCAGTTTACGTTCTTCTACAAAAATCGATTGGAATGTCAAAGATTAGTAAAGCTTCATCCTATGGATCCGAATCAGGACAAAAGCCGAAAGAACAATAAAAAATATTATTAGTTTTCATGATTATTAATTAATATATAATATTTTTATATGATTGTATTTGTTACAAAAATTTTCATTATAAAGTAACAATAATAATTACAACATAATAATAATAATACTATATGCACGTACATTTATAAAAAGAACAAAAATAATCAAATTTATAAATTAGAAACTGTACAAAAGATGTTGGAATAAAATTCAAAGATTAATTTTCGTCTTCCGTGCTTCAAATGGAATGACTTTTGGGAACAAAGTAAAAAATTAATATTTTAAAGATTATTTAGAAATATTTATTTAAGTACGAATCAGTTTTTTTAAGAAAAACTTTTTTTTACACATTTTTATACATTTAGTTTAGTTATAATCGGTTAAAGGGAAAATACATTTTTTTTTTGGAAAAAATTTTTAGTAATAAAAAAAAATTTATAAAAATGTATTTAAAAAAAATATTTCAAATATTAGAATCAATATTAATTAGTTTTTAAAATATTGCATAACATTTTTTTATACAATATTTTTGTTCATTTAAAATAAGAAATGTTTAAAGTTTTTTTTTTACTTTTACCAAAAAGCTTTCTCCTTCGATGTGTCAAATATTGTTTAAAATACATCACAATTTTGTGAAAGTATTATTTAAACATAATTTATTTCCATGAATTTTTATAAAATGTTGAAATAAGCTTTTTCTGGGATAAATATGTGATTTTTGTTATCTTAGAAAATTCTTCAAATTTGGTTCTTAGATTAATGTTTGGAGATTAAATGTCTAATAAACACTTTTAGAGAATTTTTGAAATATATTTTATAGTATCTTTAGGTTTTCTTTCCATCAGTGCCGAGAGTTCGTTTGAAGTATTTATAAGATTTTAAACAATAAATGCTCGTTAGAAATTTGACTTTTGCGTAATTTTTTTTACAGTTTTGCTATAAATTAATAACTTAATTATTTTGAATTAGCTGTCATTCATTAAAATTAGTTATATTATTTAAAAAATATTTTCATAACATCATTTCGATGTATTTAAACCAAACAATTTTCAATGAAATAATATCGTTCGCATTGAAAGGAACTGGCTCATAACTGTTCTATCATTACTATTTTATTATGAGAATATAAAAATATACTTGAATATATACTCAGTTATTAAAATTCTTGATTTTAATAGGAAAATAATCACTTCTTTTGCGAGCGTGTTTTTCTAGTAGCGTTTTTCATCAAAATGTTCAATATTTAATTTGAATAATGGTCTATCTAATATTCTTTGCATTTCCAGTTCTCGAGAAATAACTCGAAAATTGTTTTGATTTTTCGCCAATTAATTAGTTAAGGTTCAACAATAACTTCTAATTCCACTATTTATCATTCCTTAATTTAACATAAAAACTGTTTAATAAAATACTTAAAAACAAAAAGAAAACTGATTTCCACTTAAAAATAATAAGAATAATGTGAAGCGTTATCTTTATTGTTAAAATAAAGATAAAAGGCTTCACATTATGATATCTTTATTTTTAAATTTTTTTGATATAACCTAAAGTCAATTGATCAAACAACTAAATTAGCTTAATTATTTTTTTAATTCTATAAGAAAAGGCATTGTGGTGCAAACGCGTCAATTATGTAAATTATTTTGTTCCTTGCTCTACCTTACAAATCCATTTTGGTATCACAAAACTAGTATATTTTTTCCACTATATGACTTCATTTTTGTGTTTATAGCCAGAAATCAGGATACCTCTCTTGCCGATGTTGTAACTTTAAATTCTTTCCAATTGTCCCATTGATAATATGACCCTAATAATTGTTTTTATTGTCTACGATTTTATTCTTGTACATACAATAAATACCCATAGCGAAATAATTATAAAGTAGTGTTTAATAAATATCAGTAAAATACTTTTAAAGTAATTACAAATATTTAAAATTATAGATTCATTTAAAAAAAATATAGTCTACGAACGGTAAAGGGGCGGTTGAAGAATAGCAAAAGTCTTAAAATATTAGCATTAGAACTAAACGTCAACATATGAAAATTGGATGGAGCTATGTCTGGTATATGTTGCGGGTAGGATAGTCTATTCCGTTTACTCAATAAATAGGAGCCAAGAACAATCATTCACCGATTTTAAATTTTGTCTTTCTTTGTATTTTTGGTTTAGTTTGGAAAGTAACTAAGCAATTAACCTTCGAAAAACTTGATATAGATACTTGAAAATTTAGACAAAATAAAAATTCCAGCGAATTGACTACACACCCACAGTAACTTTTCGTTTATAAATTGAAAAAATAAAAGAAGATTTAAAAAAATATAAACCATGATTTTTTTAAATTTTTTTAATACTGTTGAAATTATTTGTGCTTCGAAAAGTTTCGAAATTTATATGATATCATTAAGCACAATCAAACGTACATTTTGCCTTCATTATGGAGAATGGAAATGATTATTGAGGATGATTTGTGAAAACAATTGGTTTGTGGAAATTTCAAATCTTTTAAGGCCTTCAATCTATCCCAGATAAGCATGCTAGTTCCTAAAACAATCTAAGTCTACATATTTTCAATTATTTTTTCCTTTGTAATTAATTTATTTAAAAATATTAATTTTAAATTATATGCTAAGAAAGCCCGAATAAATGTATCATGTACACACATTATTTATATTTAAAAAATATATTTTTTTCCTATTTTTTGCATCTAAATAATATATATTTTTACAAACTATCAAAACTATGAATTCAATTTTCATAAAAAATTGTTTCGTAAGATTTTGATTTTTTTCATAATAATTTTCTTGTATATTTTAATTAAATACAAAAAAAAATGAACAAAGAATATAAGTAAATGAAGAATTAAATATTTTAAACTTTTTGGCGTTCTTATTAATCCGAAGCGGATGAATCTTATTTTTGGGAGTTTAGTGAAGTACAAAGATAGGAAAATTATTTTGCGAACTATCCCAACTTTCACTTAACTCTTAGAAATAAAATTCTATATTTATTAAACGTGTATATGTGAATTGTACAGGACATACCAATTGCATGTAAAGCTCAAAACAGAAAACTTGTATTGAAAAAAGAAAACATGTAATTATAAAAGCATTATTTATAAAACTCAATTGGCCATCTTAGATAATAATTTATTACATAAATATTATGTATGTATATACTGGAAAATTGTTTTTTTTTTTGTAATTTATATATTGTTGTTGCCATTTTTGTCATTTATAGAAGAAAATTTTTTATATATCTTAAATTTGATACTAAAAATATATGTGTTCCTATAGTTGTTTTGTATTATATTTTGTGATTTTCGCTTTTATTTTGTATAATATTACGGGGCTGACTCCGAAAACAACGCAAAACTTTTTTTAAATATATCTTTTTTAAAACAGATATTTTGTGAATATTTTCATCCAAAATGCTCTTTCAAAAGTGTTCCAATAACTGCAAGCCATTTTTAGCGAATTTGTCAATTATGATTTAAGGACTATTTAAAGAGATTTTTTTTAAATGAATTTTTTAAATTAACTACAGTATAATGCTATAGAAAACAACCCTATACATGGAAATTTATCTCCCTCCAAGGATTTTCCAATTTGAGTTCAACCTTAAGGCCCTTGTTCTTGGATTACTATATATAAAGTGGGTAGTCCTGATCTCTACTGTAGTCGACAATATACCCAATTCATGGTTTCCAGATACTCTAAAGTTTCTAGATACTCTAAAGTTTCCAGATACTCTAAAGTTTCCAATCAGATACTGCACAAAATTTGGCTTTTTTTTAAGTTTTATAGATTCAGTTTTCTATCTTTTGGATATTTTATATAATATATGTAGGTATATGAATTTATAATACCTGTTCGAAATCCACGCAAAAAAAAACAATTTTCTACATAGTCCAACATCAATCGAGCCGGGATTTTGTCAACTCAAATAGAATTTTTTTTTTAAATTTTGAATGAAACACATTCATTTTTTTATAAAAATTCCGTCATTCTTTATTGAAATATAAAGATTGTCATTAACAAAATGACTACGTTTACAGACATCGATTCTTGTTACAAAATTTTCTTTCACATTTTTTCATAATTATGTCTGTAGTTTACGGATGATAAGGTTGGTATTTGCTTTGTGCCCTTGAATTGTGTGTGGACAATTCTCATAAGTCTAAGAAGAATTCCAACGGTGGCCAACTGACATCACATCTGGGCGAAATTACACGTCCTTTGAATTTTCGTTTTCAATAAATTGATTGTTTCGCTTGCGCCATCATGTTGAAACCACAAGTCCTCAACATCAATGTCATTAAAAATAGGCCGTACAAAATTGGTTACCAATTTTGCTTGTTAACATAGCCGTTTGAATGAAAATTATCTTTTTCTGAAAAACCTGCACCATGTGTAATGATCCAATCAGCGAAATTTCGATGTTTAAAATGATTTGGTAGCTTCAATTCTCGAGATCTCACGGTACCAGACAGAATTACGGAAATATCTACCAGAGTCCAGTTAAATTGCAATTGATGAAAGCACGGATCAATAAGATATTTTGCAAATTTCCGTTTTATTTGTGGTTTTAATAACAATATGAGGATCACCGAAGATTTGTTGGAAATTATCCCTCTTCATGGATCAACAACTGGTGAAGATAATTTTAATGCCGTATTGAGCTTTCTGGAAAATGATAGCTTCCTTTAAAAAATTTTGTTTCTGTAACAATTGATTGCGCCAAATCGATAATGGATGAAACTAAAGGATCACGATTGATGAGAAAATTACAAGATGAGTATCCAGATATCTAGTGTTGTAACAATGCGACTAGTGGTTACTGCGTTATTTGTGTTTAACTGAATCTATTGGAAAACGCCATGAACTTGTTCGACTAACTAATATAAATTTTTTGAAACGTAATTAAATGGTCTATTTTTTAAATAGACCATTAATTAATATAAATATAGCTTTTTTCAAAGAATCCTTTAAGGGGGAAGAATTAATAACTCACTAATTAATAGTACCTTATCACGAATTTTTTATTCCCTCATATTTGCATAAATAAAATACGTGACTTCTCCTTTTATTTAGCTTAAAAGATCTGGTGATGGAATTTAATGAGTTTAACATACGTTGCCATTCTATTTCCGCGGTCGAAAAATAAAAACGAGAATCGGGACGAAATACTGTGATCCCAAACTTCTGTAATAAACGGCTCGAAAGATAGCTTCGAAAATTCACACATGACAAAAGAGCTTGTTGGTAAACCAGATAAATGGAGAGTATAGTTCCACTATTCGGTTAGATATGGTATTAAATCACCAGTGGATATGTTTCTACGGAAATTATGTTGACGTTAACTGAAGAGTTTCGTTGATTGAAGCTTTAGCGACACACTTTATTGGGGACTGATTGAATAACAGTTGTTTTTCCAGCTATTTGGAAAGATTTTTGAAGAAAAGAATAGGTAGAAAAGTTTACACAGCGGTTTTGGCACCGTGGAAGATCACCACTTTATAATTCTGGGGGACATACTATCTGGACCAGTAGATTTGTATATATAGGGTGGTCCATCTAGCGGTTCCATTTTAAACTGCTATTTATTTGAAGTACTAGAGTGTTAAATGTCAACACGAATTGACAGATTGTTAGTTGAAAGTCAGAATTTTACAAAATGGTAATCCATACGCTTGAAGAAAAATGGGAAATATTGAGAACTTACTTCCAAAGTGGTGGGTCTTCAACCCAAATTGTGAGAAATTTAAAAAAAAAAAAAGAGTAAAGATCGAATGCCATCACGTGAATTTGTGGGCAAATTCGTGAAGCGAGTTCGCGAAACTGGTTTGTTGGTTGCCAAAGCAACTCGTTCTCGCTCTAAGACAATGCGTACGACCGAGTATATTGCCGCCGTTGCTGAAAATGTCAGTGATCATCCATCAACATCAACTCGTTACCGTTCTCACGAATTGAACATTTCTCGCACTTCTCTGTTGAGAATTTTGCACAAAGACCTGGGTATGAAAGCTTACAAAGTTCAATTTATCCAACAGCTAAAGCCGCATGACCATCCGATGCGTTTTCGGTTTGCCCAATAGGCTCAACATCAATTGGCCGAAGATGAGCATTTTCACTGAAAAATCATCTTTTCGGATGAGGCACATTTCCACCTCGGTGGGTATGTCAACAAACAAAATTGTCGTATCTGGGGTTCAGAAAATCCATACGTCACCATGGAAAAGCCGATGCATCCACAACGCGTCACGGTTTGATGCGGATTTTGGAGTGGAGGCATCATTATCCCGTTTTTCTTCGAAAACGATGAAGGAGCCGCCGTTACGGTCAATGGTGAGTGCTATCGTGGCATGCTCAACGAATTTTTGTTTCCAAAATTTGAAAAGAATGGCATGGACGACATTTGGTTTCAACAGGACCCCCACTTGCCACACAGCCAACGTAACAATCCAACTTTTGGCCACTGCTTTTGAAAACCGAATAATCAGCCGAAATTCTGATGTCAATTGGCTGCCTTGGAGCTGTGATTTGAGTCCTTTGTATTATTTTATGTGGGGAACCGTTAAGGATAAATATTACGCAAGCCATCCAAAGACAATTGAGGAAACACGAAATCAAAGTTGCCATTGAAGAGATACAGGCGCGGACAATCGAAAATGTACTGAAAAATTAGGTCGAGCGAATGGGGTACTGTAACGCCAGCCGTGGCAGTCATTTAAATGATGTTGTGTTTCATTCTTAAATTTCAAGGTTCAGTCTTTTTAATGAAACCGGAAATTTGAAAAAACATACACTAGTTTTTTTTAATTTCCTTTTTAAAATGGAACTTCTAAATGGTCCACCCGGTATCAAGATATTTCAGTATTCGGCCTCCTGTACGAATACGAAAATGAATTTCAAAATTTAACGTAATCTAATACAGCTGTAGCCAGGTTACAATCTGAAAGAAAAAAGATGCAGAGAAGTGATTTGCGAGCGAATTGGCCTTGTTTAATAAGCTAACAACTGGAATTTTATTGTAAATGAGCATTGACGTGGATGAATAACACAATTTTAAATTTTTGTTAAACAAACGACAGTGTAAAAAAAACTTGCATCCAATTCTGAAGTTCTAGCCGAAACTGGGACCTATTTTTCATTTGACTAAGCATACTACACAGATGGTATAAAGAAGTTGGAATATCATTGAAAAGTAAATGTATAGAGCTAAAAAGAGACTACGTTGAAAATTAAATACCATTTTTTATGAATAAATTAAGCCTTTGTTTAATTTATTGCTGATTTATCAGACTGCCTTCGTAAGCAAATAATTTCGATTTGGTTGTTGGTTATTCGTTTAGTACTAGTAAAAGTAGATCCCCATATTCATTCTTAATATACAAGATGAATATTTTAGATTTCAGGAAATTATGTAATAGTCGTTTTTTTTATTTCCCGCCATCGTAGAAATGATAGATCATCACCATCAACGATAGATCAGCACCATCGACGATAGATCAGCACCATCAACGATAGATCAGCACCATCCACGATAGATCAGCACCATCAACGATAGACCATCAACGGCGCGAAAACCGGGAGTCTAGGGCTGCAGAATAAACAAAAAATTAATTTAGACTGATCGCTAATTGCTTCCTCCATGTTGTTATCGCCTGCCAATCTTGACCCCAAATAGAAAAATAATTTAACACTTTCAAAGCTATAATCTGCTATATGTATGTGACTATTGCTAGTTGATCTTATCATTGACGCCGACGATACCACCATGTAGTTTTTTTTGCCTTCATTTATGTACAGCCCAAGATTTTTCACCACCGGCTCAATCTTGATGTAGACCTCTCGTACAGCTCTTTCTAATTGACACATAATGTCCATGTCGTCGCAGTATGCTTTCATTTGGGCAGACTCAATAAGATTGATACCCCTCATGCTTACTCCTGAGGCACGGATTATCACGCCCGAGACCATTGTGGAAGTTAAATGGTTCTGAAAGTAATCAGAATACTTTTACTCTTTCTCTTATAACATACTATACGTAGTCATGGGCAGCCTAGTCAATCTAATCAATTTTCTGGGCTATCAAACTCTCTCATCGGTGTGTAGAGTTTCACCCTAGTTATGCAATCATAAGAGGCCTTAAAGTCAATGAACAGATGGTGAATCTGTTGATCAGATTCCAAAATCGACTGCCGCAGAGAGAATATCTGATCTCCTGGTATTGGCCAATAATTTTCTACACGAATAAGGCTATTCTGCCCAGTAGGATAGCGAAAAATATCTTAAAGATGGTACTCAGTAACGTAATACTTCTATAATTGCTATACTCTGTGATATCTCCCTTTTTGAGTATAGGACAGATGATACCAAGGTGCCATTCACCAAGCATTGATTCGCTATTCCTTACTTGGATCATTCATTGATGAATCGCTTAGTGCAGTGTGTCGCCCCCGTAGTTGACAAGTTTGCTGTCCATCCCGTCGACACCGGACAATTTGCGGTTCTTTAGTCGATGGATAATTTGTATAGTTTCCTCGATATATTCTTCAATTCATGTCCTGACTGGTTAGTGTTTAGAAGAGACTGACTCAGCAAGTGAAAATTAAAATGTATGAGCAAAAACGCTAGCATATTTCTTTACTCTTTAATACTGAACGTCATCCAATAACTACCGTAACAGCGGTTTTACATAACAAAAAGAAGCCAAAACGTTAACTAACAATTTTGAACTGAGGCTAATATACGTAGGCTACTATATATATTTCTGGCCTAGGCAACACTAAGTGTTGCCAGGTGCGATCTGACATTTCCATTGGAAAGTTTGACATTTTTTAGCATAAACGTACTCAGAACGTTTTGACGTACGACTATCATTTGTGTTGTTTACAGTGACTTGAAAAAATCAATTTGGCAAAAAAATGGAATTAACTCGTGAACATTTTCGTGCGATCATTTTTCACAACTTTCGACGTGGATTATCACGACAAGAGTGCATCGATGAACTTAAATCTTTGTATGGCTATGAAGCACCATCCTATAGCACTGTGAAAAACTGGTACAACGAATTCAATCGTGGCCGACGCTCGCTCAAAGACGAATTCCGTGAAGGTCGTCCAAAAACAGCCGTTGTTCCAGAAAACATCGATGCCGTACGTGAACTGATAATGCAAGACCGTCATGTGACATACCGTGAGATAGAGGCATGCCTAGGCATTTCTCCCACCAGCATACATTCGATATTGCATGAACACCTGGCCGTAAAAAAGGTTTGTTCTCGTTGGATCCCGCACAATTTGACAATCGCTCAAAAAAAGGCTCGTGTGGATTGGTGTAAAGAAATGCTGAAAAAATACGATCGCGGTGCTTCAAAAGACGTTTATAAGATCGTCACAGGTGACGAATCATGGATCTATGCGTATGAGCCCGAAACAAAACAGCAATCGACCGTGTGGGTCTTCCAAGACGAGTCAAATCCAACGAAAGTTGTTCGTGGAAGAAGCACTTCGAAGCAAATGGTCGCTTGTTTCTTTGGCAAAACTGGTCATGTGGCGACTGTTCCGCTTGTGCAACGTAGGACGGTCAATTCTGAGTGGTACACCACCATTTGTTTGCCTGAAGTCTTCGGAGAAATTCGAAAAACGAACAAGAGAAGTCGAATCATTGTGCACCATGACAATGCGAGCTCTCACACATCGGCTCAAACCAGCGCCTTTTTGACCGGACAAAACGTCGAATTGATGGGTCATCCTCCGTACAGCCCTGACTTGGCACCCAATGACTTCTTTTTATTCCCACACATCAAGAAAAAAATGCGTGGTCAACGATTTTCGTCGCCAGAAGATGCTGTTGAAGCATTCAAAAACCATGTTTTGGAGGTGTCTCAATCGGAGTGGAAAAAGTGCTTCGAAAATTGGTTTGAGCGCATGCAAAAGTGTATAAATCTTGATGGAGAATATTTTGAAAAACAATAAAACCTTTTTCGTTGATAAATATTCGCATTTTCATTATTAGGCCAGAAATATATATAGTAGCCCACGTAGACATGTGGGATAGAACTTTGGGGCTCATCCAAGTATTTCCATTCTTGTCGAATGCATTTCCTGCGATTCAAAATCCTTTGCTAAATTTTCAACACTATTTTTGTTATCATTTCAATAATATTAGTACTGAAATGTAGATTCTAAGTTCAAAATATTAAAGGCCATTTTGGCAGTAGGATGCTGCACATTTTTGTATATAATACACGTACATTACACACATATCAAATATATAAAAAAATATACATTTCTCACCATATCGACTTTCTTGAAAAAAAAACAATCTTACGATTAATACGTATTTTTAATGTTATGTAAACAATTTTAAATATTGACGTTCCTGTTCTTCCATTTTCAATTTTGCAACACTTCTCTAAATGCAATATATGTACAAAATATTGTATATACAATTATACATTGTAATTATATATGCTCTTTCGAATTGAGAATATATAATTATTCGAATACTTATAAACGGTAGAGTATGCAGAATTGTCCGAACCTAAAAGGCATAGATATCATGACTTAATTTCTACATGTGTGCTTAAAGGCGAAAAATAGGCGCAGCTCAGTGTATTTGATTTTGTCACATATCATAGTATAGACTAAGAAATCGTCTCTTTTATTTGTTCATTTGGTCCTGGCCACCCTCTATACTTGTCTCTCATAAGTGAACGAGATGATTGGAGTTAATAATGTTATTTGTATTTAGAAATTTGTACTTAAACAATTAACCGTTAATTTAAAGACCCTTCAAAACTGTTGACTTTGGTGAAAATGACCTACATCATTGTTACCTGCTTCAGCAAAATTCATTATTGTTATGGCAATACATATACAATAGTTATGAATTGATTTTACTGATAATATTAGTTTTAGATATAACAGTTAAGTTAATTTGCTCTAGAGTGAATAGTAAACAAAACATAAGCATATGATTCATAGAAAAGAGAGTGTTTACACTAAATCGCATAAACATGATTAGTTAAGTTCTTCTCAAGTCCTGAGAAGATGTAAACCTTATTGAAATCATCGCTATGCGTTTTTTTCCTAATTCTGTACTTGGTTTTTTTAACGTTTATTTAGAATTCATAAAATATTAAGAATTAACTTGTTGCTGGAGAATATAATAACATTATCATGGGCGTGTTTACATTTAAATGTGCTCAAAAATGTAGAAAAATAAAATGTTTCTTAAGAAAAAAGGAATTTTATTGTCATTTTAAAGAATTTTGTTAAAACCTTATCTATTTCTACTCTACGATATTTCTTACGGAATTTGTTGATACATTTGTTTATATACTTAAATTAATCTATAATTCATAAATTATTCACAGAATGAACAGATAAAAGAATGCAAACAAATAGTCCTATCGTTCTAAGCAACTTCAGGATGTATTTAACCGGATGTTCGATACAATTATTTCAAAAAATTACAAACAAGGATTCGAAAAATATGTGTGAGGATGCCATTTTAAATGAAGCATAAACACAATAATTGAAGAATTTTGAATATATATTTTGTAAGTAAATAGCAAGTATGCAAATAAAAATCCGATGCAGGAACGACTTTATTTTTTGTCTGCCGAGCAAGATTTCGCATGTGTTTTGGCGTCGCTCCATCTGCCTTTCGTTCAATTCATGGAAATGACTGTTTGAGTAACACCCAATTGCTCCGCGAGCATTTTTTGCGATTGGGTATCGTCTTCGTCCAAAAGAGCCTGCAATTGATGCTCCTCAACCTTCCTAGGCCGATTTTCACGCTTCTTGTCCCACAAGTCATAATTGCCGTCTTTGAACCGACGAAACCAATCGCAGCACGTTTTTTCCGATAAAGCACTGTCACCCATAAGCATTCAATGTGATTCAGCAGCCGATTTCTTCAAATTGAATTTTCTGCTTCCCGGATATGCTCTTTTTATGGCACAAAATTAGACATGATTACCAAAGGAAAAATGTATATTGTTGTACGAAATTGCTGATAATGTGCACTGATTAATGTTGACAGATGTCAAACTCATAATACGTTCACTCACGCCATCTATGACCAAACAGCAGATTTAAGCTAATACACTTGGTGTACAAAGTAACTCAAAAAACTTTTTACTATTAATCGTATCTACCGTTGGGTAGAAAAACTATAGAGCTTTTTGAGATATGATTAACTATTGTAAACTATATAGAAGAAATGTAAATATAAGATCAATTACATCAGTCAGTTCATTAGTCCAAGTAAGGAACATTCAACGTCTTACTACTGGAACGAAAAAAGGCTGATATTCATATAAAAAAATTAAGATATAAGAGCGTAAAAATAATTGTAGAATTAGTACATTACAAAAGTGTCCTTTACTCCTGAAAAATTATGAATACATACTCTGGCTTAGCTCCAGGAAAATCGGCAAAAGATCAAACTTTCACGCTGTTACAATCGATGTAAATGCTTTCTGCATATAGATAGCAACTCCAATATCTATCCATTTACATTGAGTCTGACTATGATAGCATAGCCAAGTAAAAACTATACCGTCTAGAAAAGAGTATGTTATACGAACTTAATTAGTACAACCGACTAGACTAGCCATGACCAAACTGCGAAACTAGATAAAACTAACCGGATCCCTGCCAGAGCCATTTAATATACGCAATGCTCTCCATCAATGGAAAGCACTTTCGCATCTTCTATTTAGTTTGGCGATTGACAAAATTGTCCGAGGTACCGAAGTTAGCTTTTTGAATTCCATTCTTATCAAGTCTAGCCAACAATTGTCATATATTAACAATATCGTTATATTATTTTCCCTGATGGGAAAAGGCTGTACAAGAGGTCTACGTCACGATTAAGTCAATGATAAATTTTACCAGGCTGAAAATATACTAGTTTATCTATGGTACCAGCATCAAAGTCAAAGATTAAATCCAACACTGGCCATATACAAATAGGAAACTAAAATTTTAGAGAGTTACTTCTGGAGTCGAAATGAATAGCTAATATAACATAGAGGAATAAATATTCATTTGACCGTTAGTAGCCAACAGACTCTATTTTAGTCAATCCTAGTAATTGGGCTCAAAAATTTCTACCGTAAAGTTGATGCGTCTTTGTATAAAATCTTTTATTCTTCGGACATTTATTTCTATAGGAAGAGTGATTCCAACACTAAGGCGTATTCAAGTGTAGGATCCCTTGAAAAATATTCTCCTGCATGAGAAATATAAAATATTGATGCTAAATAAATTACTCACTATTTCAGCATTATTACGTCAGCTCGGCCAGTTGTTCTAATAAGGCCCAATAAGCTTCTATGGGCGGGACTCTAAACGGACACAGAATGCGAAGACCTCTACGTAAAATGGATTGATAATGATAAGATATTCAACTACTCTTTAAGAAATATCGTAAGATAATTTTCAAATATCTGTTCTTCGTTAAATATGTTTTTCGTCTAATTTTGAAATTTTTAAAATGAGTAAATTGATGAAATTATTCACAAATTTATAACAGTACAAAGAGAAAAGTCTTTAATTTATAATATTTTATAAAAGTTTATAGTTAAATAATATTTGTTTATAACAAAAATTAGATGTATGTTATATAACAAAAAAAATTTAGATTTCTTCCTTATTATCATACGTGTACATGTTTGAAATTATGTACATATAAATTTATTAAAAAATTAACGAGATAGACATCACTGAGAGCAATCTGGCAACACTGCAGTATAAAATTCCACGCCATCCGATAGCTTCACGTGATCACATAGAGCGTGTCATCAAACTTTGTGTTAAACTTGGTAAATCCGCTAGCTTAACTTACGCATAGTTGTAACGAGCCTATGAAGAATATTCATGGCTAAGCAAAAGTTATTCTGTAGAATAAAGCATTTTTGGAGGGTCGAGAGCTAATGGAACATCATTTCCGTTCTGAAAGCTCTTTAACATTGAAAACTGATGAAACTGTGGAACGAGAGTTTCAGGAAAAACTTTCAACAAAGTTTTTTTATAAAGAAATTCTTGAAAGGCTCACAAAAAAGGTTTTGCGCGACAGATTGAACATTGAAGACTCTTGCATGCTCCACCATGAGCATCCAAGATTCTCAGTTCGTGTGACTATTTTTTGGTCCCCAAGATGAAAAAACAACGGAAAGGACGTCATTTTCGTACTATTGATACCATGCAAAGGAGTGTAATCAAGGAGTATAAATGCGATTTTAGTTCAACTCTTCCAGCACTGATACGAATGGTAGAAATAACACCTGCACTAATGTATAGCTGCCTATTTGAACTACTTTGATGGAGAAACATTGCTGTTAAAAAATTAAAAACAAAATTAAATTTCTTGTTTTTCTGACCCATTTTATATCTGAAGCAATATTACTACTGAAATTATAAGTTTAAGCATCACAGACACCTTTCGTAAATACTATTTTATAACAGGTACATACCAGAAGGCATTTATAAAATTGTAAGCTGGAGAGGATTTTTGCTTATGAATTTAACATAATTTAGTAATAATATGGAAAAATAAAAATACACTCTCACTATTATAAAGTTATTTAAATATAATATAACAGTTCCAGAACAAAATACTAGGAAATATCGTTCATGCACCTTGGTATATTAAAAACACAAACTTTCATGGGGATCTAGAAATTGATACTTTAGACATAATAGTAAAAATAATGGCACAGTCATAAAAAAATACTTCGACATCGTGTAAGTGTTCAGACTATCGACTCAAAAGGGTTAAGCCTTAAAAAAATTTTTTTTTTTAATTAAAAGAAAAACAGCAAACAATGAATCACTGGCTAAGTTCTTATGACAAGGTTAAAAAAAATAGCAAAACACGGACAATGATTAATGGCTAAAAAAACCAGCAAAGCATTGAAAAAAAATTGATTTTTAATAATGAGACTAGATCGCAATAGACCGCAGCGGGATCGTTCTTGGGATAGTAACACAGAAGGAAGGTGTTTTTAGTGGGTTAAAATTCCACACTCCTATGAGTTGTGCGCGTGATATTCTCATAGCGTCTTTTAATATTTTCACCTGCCCATAAAAAAAGAAAGAGAAAAACTCTCAATAAATGAAATCATATTGTACATTATTCTAAAGGTTATACAATAGTATGAGTTAATAAAAATAATTTACTATTTACTATATTAAAATTTAATCATGCAGCCAATAATTTGATGAGTTAGTGCTCCATAAGAGTTAACACCAAACTTAATTACGAAGGTAATAACACCTACTCATACACCTACACAAGCCAATTAATGTTGTATCAGACCTTGAACAGGCAGTTGCAAATTATGAAGGGTAATTGCTCCCAAAATATTGTAATATAGCTTCATTGATTAAAACTGTTTCCTTAAATTACAAGAAGACCAAATTGAAAAAGAAAAAAATAAATATATAAACGAGTAAATGATCTCTTGACACAAAAAAACCGCAACAAATAATCTCAGACATGTTAAGGAACAATAAATCTTTCAACTTGACCCAAAGTAAAATTATCAAAATTAACTATCGCAATAATTATTAAGTAAAACGCGCATCATATGACCGATATAAACCTACTATGAAAAAATATACTAATACTATCTACAATAAAATAAAAAGAATAATATGTATACACATATATGTATGTATATTCTATTTAATAGTCAAATTTTAAGTGTACTCTTTAAATACACGAGTATATTAGTAAGTTATTGTCTTAATAATAAACCATATCGTGAGCAGTTCTTATATTGATGTATAAATATCTGAAGTCAAATAATTCGTACTTGTATTATTCGATGATACATTTAACACTAAGAAGTTTCATAACTAAACAAATAAATAACATTTTGATTTTTGGTGAAAAAATTTTTTTTATGCATAATCGCAAATATCACACATTTTGCTATTGTGAAACCAAGAGGGGGTCTCTCGTTTAATGATAATTCTTAATAGTCTTAGAGGGGTCACTCGTTTAATGATAATTCTTAATAGTCTTCAGCATAATAGTGTTATTTAAAAAAATACTTATTGCTTCATTTTTAAACAATCTAATTACACAATATAAATGAACAGATATGCTTATATGCAAGTTTAATAAAAAAAAAGTATTAAAAAAATTCTATATGGGTCTATAATGTACAGTTTAATTCTTGAGCGCTTTTAGAAAAAAAAATTATTTTCAATTTTATTAGAACTTATTTATTAGTTAAAAAGGTTATCTATCGATAGAAATAATATTTATCAATTTTCAATTTTTTTTGGTAATAACTTTTTTTTATGTATGATTTAATATTAATAATAATGACCTCGAACTTAATTTAGTAAAATTTGGATTTTCCTTCTTAAATCTTAATGAGAATAGTGAGTGTTTTCCTTCTTAAATCTTAATGAGAACAGTAGTGAGACTGCTAAAAATAAGCGTTTAAAATAAAAAATATTTTTGAAGTAAAGTAATAAATTGAAGAGATTTCGTTATATTTTTTATACTCGTACGACTATGTTCCCAAACAATCCTATGTTTCCGATTGTATAGTATATTTGTACGGTTATATAGATAGACCTATTAACAAACTTTATAACATACACATCTACAAGCTATAAGATGTAGACGTTTTATTTCGACTGGTTTTATAAAAATATTATTATTTCACACAGTCTTCCTGTTTTTAATTATATTGATACATGTGTGCACAGACGTGCACACATGTATCAATATAATTAAAACTTTAATTATATTTTACAAGTACTTGTTGACTATTGTTGATTTAAATTTTGTTCAACATTTTAATTATGAAAATGTTAAACAATATTTAAATCAGAAATATTTTAAATATATTTTTATATAAAATTATACTTTTATTTAGGTATAAATTTCTTTTCCATGAAAGTTTAAGTATCTATCTGCTATTACTATAATTTTATTTTATTGTTGTTATTCATATTGCCATATTTGATATATTTTTATTTTTTATTTTTAAGCTTTAATTTTTTTTAGTCTTTATTGGATAGATAGATTTTAAATATAATTTTATTACTTGAGGTGATTTTCATATATAAATGTGGTAAATTAAAATAAAGAACAAGTTTTCTTTTTGTATTTGTTATTTAAAATTTTGTTATGCCTTTTGAGTTTATATGAAATTAAATAGAGAGATATTATTTACATTTTTCTCTTTCTTGTTTTTTTTGTAACAAAAATATTCGATATCATAGAATATGAAAAACCAAGGTAGTGTAAATAAAAATCCCCAAGTTTAGTTTCATGTTAATTGCAAATATAAATATAAATCGATTTGTATACGCTGTAGTAGAAAAATGAAGAATAGATTTCACTTAAACGCTAAGTACAAATGTTGTAATATGATATGAACTGGTCAATTTTACTATATAATATAATCTATATTGTTTATTTCGTATTTGTCAGTATTGCTTTTCAACTTCAAGATGATGATTGTTGATTGCGATTTTTTTGTCAACACTAGTACGTTCAGTACATCCATTTTCAAGTACTTATACTTATGCATGTATAAATTAATGTGTATATGAAAAAGCCCTCAGGTCTTAGTTGATTATTTCTAGTAGAAAAAAATCTTAAAACCGACTATAAAAGCAGTGATGCTATGGACACCATTTATCATTTGATTCTGAAATTTTATAGTAAATATATAGACTTCAACAGTTCAAAAATGAAAGTAATTTTTAGTTTATTAGCCGTTGTTGCATGTGCGAGTGCAGCCAGTGAGTTTTCTTTTTAAAATCTATAAATAATAACTAAATATTTAGTTTCTTTTGTAATAATATTAAAAATTATAAATATTTTTTTGGGAATAAAAATTTAAGGTATTCGTGTTGCACGATCAGGACAACTCGGAGGAAGTGCATCATCTGCAAATGCTGCATCACAAACCTTTAATCAAGGTGGATTTCCACCTTTCGGGCACGGCGGTGGACTGAGCAGTAGTCAATCAGCCGCTAATGCACAATCCCAATCCTTCAATCAAGGTATAAAGTTGATTAAAAAAATATCAAAAACAAAGTTTTGAATTCTAATGTATTATAAACGACTGTCAGCAGGTGGATTTGGTGGTGGTCTAAGTGGTAGTTCAAGTGCAGCAAATGCCGCTAGTCAAACATTCAATCAAGGTGGTGGATTTGGACCACATGGAGGACTTGGTGGTGGTTCATCTGGAGCTGCCGCAAATGCTGCCAGTCAAACATTCACTCAAGGTGGTGGATTTGGACCACATGGTTTTGGGCCACATCCCGGTTTTGGCGGTGGACTTAGTGGTTCAGCTGCTAGTTCAAACGCTGCATCACAAACATTCAATCAAGGTGGTGCATTCGGTCATGGACCGCATGGCTTTGGACCACACGCTGGATTTGGTGGTGGACTGAGTAGTTCAGCTGCTAATGCTGGCGCTCAAACCCAAACAATTGGTGCTCATTAGATGTGAAACTTAGTAATTTTGGTGTATACACAAGCAATAAAGACAAAGCAAATTTATTCTATAATAATATAATAAACTTTAGAAAGATATGTTTAAGAAAATTGTGTACGTATAAATTGGGTTTGCAAGCAAATTTTTTTTCATTAGTAAAAAGTTGTAAATCATTAAATTTTATTTTCAGAAGAGATTAAATTTTATATCTGTTTAAGTTGACAAGAATTTTTTTGTATGACTGCATTTGCTGATTCTATTATGAATAGTAAAACGATTATGTTAAACCACCAAATTTGGTATAATTTTTTGGTTGTTCTTTTATATTTTTGGTTGTTCTTTTATATCAGATTTTTAGATGCCGTGACATAAATTTTAGAAAAATATTATCAATTTATATTTTCCTTTCAATTAGAAAAACATATAAAGTATCTTAGACCTTAATTCATTATTAATTTTAGAGGCATATTTAGTATAAAATTAAAAAATTATATTCATAAGTATCTGCAAATTATCTACATAATATTTTATTTACTTATTTAGTTTATTGCCATTATCAGATTTATCTATCCGAATTACCATTATCCTGTTTTGGTGCTGCGATCTTCTAGTTCGACAATGCAAACGTGTGTTTAGCATTCTGGTTAATGCTATTGCGTCATAAAAGGGAGGGCCTACCTAGTGTTCTGGCACCCTATGAAATGCCTCTGTAGACTTTCCCGGCACGATCTTACTCATGCATACGAATTAACTGTCCAGTCTGCGGCAGTCTATTGTGCTAGATTTTAACAACAATCGGTTGGTCCATTACCTTATTTATAAACTCGCTGTTATAAAGTTGGACAGTTTAGAAGAAAAGCTAATTTTTTTTCAAAATTGACTTTGAAATTATTGTGGAAAATGCACCGCTCAATCCAGACTCAGGTTCAGCATTAAGGCAAATTTGTGTTTTGATAGTGAATGTGCAAATTTAGAGTTGGGCTACTTTACAAGTGATTTTATTATCACGGCCTTATGAGAATAAAAGAGGTATATTCGTTTGCTCTATCAATTTTATTCTGAACTTTTTTACAAAAAAATCTTAATATTAATGCAAAAATTTTAGTTATCAAAAATGCCAGAGTATATAAGACAATTCCTTTGTGATGTTCTCTTACCACGATATACATTCATGGGAATAAATTATGGCAAGTAATTCGTAATATGATCAAATTAAACTTTACGGAGTAGAAATGGTTAGAAAAGAAAAATTTCTCATCGACGAAAATTGCTTGAAGAACAATAACAAAATTCATAATTTGTAAGATGAAATATGTGAAGAAATAGAAGATATGTTTATTTTATTGTATTTGAATATTAAAAACCGAATAAAATCAAACTGAAGATATCCACTCGTTATTCACTTTCCATGGCATGTGTGTACACTCATATCGTATGAGTATAAAAACGAATTAATTCCCTGTTGAAGGTATTCAGATTTCAAGTTTGGGCGTAGCAAACATATTTTATTCTCATAAAGCCAGTAACGTGTCCGACCAGAAGAGGCACTTGCAAAAAAACCCAAGGACTGTGCGGTGGATACTCTTAAGAACATAGATAAGTTTTATCTGCAATATTACCCATCCGTTCACCTTTACATGGCGATAGTACCGATTCCAGACTTGAAGAAGAAAATCTCGCTAGAAGATGACCAACAAAAAAAAAATCTCGAAAACCCGAGTGTCAGACCAAAACTCTCAACAATACAAGACTACAATAAAGACCAGTCGGCACCTCAACCCTCAGCACCAAACAAAGAAAAGGAGGGTCGTGCGTGGGGCTACACAGGCTAATCCACATAGCAGAAACCATAGAACGCAGACACTACTTTATCAAACAACTAAAGGAACCACTACAACTTCAAATATAATAAAATGAAACAATAAATATAAATAATAAAAATATAACTTCCTTATTAATTAAAAAAATGAAATGATTAATAAATAATAATAATAATAAAAAAGAAAGAAAATTGATAACCGTTCATAACAACAATTTGAAGAAGAAGTATAGCCCATAAAACAAGGAAATTTGAAAATAAATAATATTAAACAAATAAAATAATATTTTAAAATAAATAAATACAATCTACGTATCCTAAAATAAAAATTTAAAACAAAATGTTCTTTTCAAAGATAGAACTGGAATTACTTTCAATATAACTGGAGAACTTTTAAAAACTTTTTGACGCCTGAATTTGATGTTTTGAGATGATTGAGTAAATTTTTTGAACAGGACCATGCCACATTGTATAAATCCACCGAAAACATTGAATTAACATATCGTTTAAGCCATGCAACATTCGTAATGAAAATGCTCATCTAGGTTTCTAAGCTGGACCTCCGATTATATTAGTCTCGCTATTTACATTCTCAATGATATTGACTACCAAATTTTACCACAATATGGCCTTTTCCAACCCAAAATACAAGTTTAGGTGGATCAAATTCAATTTCTATTCTGTTGCAAGTTTGAGAAAAATTATTGTCTTATCATTTGCACTTCGTAAAGTTTTATTTGTATCATATTACGAATAACTTCCCATAAAATATTTCCATGAATGTACATATATTGATTTTACTTATGTATTAGGTATTGTCTTATGTATTCTATTATTTTGAGAGCTATTTGTATAAATAGTAAAGATTTTTTAGAAAGAAGGCAGAATAAAATAATCATTTGAATAGAGGACTTTTATTTTTATAAGACCAGGTAACGCAGCCGTGTTAGAATAGGCACTTTAGAGTATCCATCGAATATTAACTAAAATTGAAATGTTCACTGGCATAGACTAGGTTTCCTTAACGATCAACCTAAGTGTGGGTTGAGCAGTGAACATTTCATAAAACTACTTGATTCCATTTTTCTACCTTTGCGACACAAATCTTCCAACATTTAATGGCGATCCTTCTAAACCTATTTAAGAGTAAAATGCACCGGCATATTTTCTAATACCTTCCCTCCGAATACTTTCCATAATAAGATATAGCAAAACATTATAATTATATTCAAAATACCTCTAAAAATTTGAATATATTTGCTTAGAAAAGTATATTTCTATTGAAACAAGATAACGGCTTTAACTTCAAAGTTATATCCTTCTAAAGTTGTATATTTGAACTCTAAATAATTACTTTAATTATAATTTAATAGTAATTATACAAATTATTATTTTTTTAAAAAGCTATCATAGATATTTTAATCCTAATTTTGTACCTAGGTCTTATAATTCTAAAATTAACACAAAATTCATAATACTTCTAAAGAACAAAGTTTAATTCTAAATTCAATCTTTCTCCTAAATAAAAGGCAGACATTTTCGCTTGTTTTATTATATTTAAGGATTGATTATTTTACTACTCTAGTATTAAGATTCTTGGCCAATTACAACAAGGACCGAGAGCCCGTGCATGATTTCTAGCAACAAACAACGCCTATTAATCTAAATTATTTTCGCTCGAAAAATTCTAATAGACTTGGGTGAATCGGGCCATTATTAGTATAATAATATTGGCCGCTCTTAAGTAGAGAATCCTTCATGAAATATTTGGCTTTCTAGGTAAGAATGAACGATAACACAGCGTGTTTTATACGATAACACAAGAACATGCCGCATTACCACTACCACCCGGTTGTGACTAAAATCAAGCCCAACATATTGTGTTGGGCTGGACACTTAATACTTCTGGATGGGGAAGGTCCTGCCTCAAAACTCTACAGAGCCCTCGTTTGCGGCACCTCAATCTGCAACAAGTTATTCTGTAGATGCTATGACGGTGTAAGGTACTCGTAGGAGAGTAAAAACACGCTTGAATTGTCAAATTAGAACACCGCGGCTCGAAACCGATATGTCTGGTGTTCTATGATTCATGGATCAATAGCGGGCTTCTAATTGTCACACCGATGATGGGGTTGATAATCTGGTAAACTTCGGTGAGCAAAATTAACCCATCTAAATATGTTTGCTACGGTGGGTCTAAACTGGAAATTTATCCTTTTATCGTTAGAAAAAAAAAATATAATTTTCCTTTATAAGCCTACTGAATTAGAAATAGCTTATACTACACATATGTGTTAAAATTATTTTAAAATGCTTAGTAACTTTGCATTTTAAAAAAAACTTGACAAAAGGTGTATTTATTAAATTGAATTCGCGAGTTGTAATCTTCTTAAAAATTATGATATTTTCTTAAAATAAATAGCCTAAACTAATTTCTTTTGCAGAAATATCCCAGTCTCTTAAAAGTAGTTTATATTTGAATACTATCACTTTATTGTTAGTATTATAAATTTTGAAAATACTACCAACACAAACAATTTTGTTTATTTTATATTTTAGAAAATAAACAAAATTGTTTGTGGTAGTTTTTTTATGATACTTACTAATTTTATTAGATTATTAAAACTATAAAAAAATAAATATAACATCATTAATATATGCGGATATCCAGTTTTCAAAGAATCATAAAATCATGGTACTTTTAAGATTTGGAATTTTTTTAAATTTTAAATGAGAATAATATTGGTTTACCTGACTGTGTCTAATATATCTTATCGAACAAAAATTCAAAGGTGTATTTCACTTGTTTCGATATAATATTTGCTTCGATTAGTTTTCGAATAAACTTTTACGAAATTAAAAAGACTTATTCATATAGCTTAGGGAGAGATGATATGCTTAGTCCATCAAAGTCTTTTGTTAAATAATACTCATCTGCCTCCATATCCCATATCTAAAATACATACACGTTTTTATTCTACCTCCATATCTCATATCTACAAAAAGAAAACATGTTTTATTAAAAAAAAACATAATGAAAACATGTTTTATTCCCAAATTTTAATTGGTTGATCTTGTATTGACAAATGTAAAAATCGACTATAAAAGGTGTGATGCTATCGAAGGATTTCGCCATTGAATATTCAGTCTTTATAGTGTAAAGAGATCAACAATCGAACAATGAAAGCATTTTTCGGTTTATTAGCAGTTGTAGCATTAGCGAATGCAGCCAGTGAGTTTTTAAATAATAAAAATAATATATAAATAGTGTTTCGGGTAATAATATTTTTTCTATTAAAAATTAATTTTAGGTATCCACGTACGTGTTGCACGATCACCGCAATTCGGAGGAAGTGCATCATCTGCAAATGCTGCATCACAGACCTTTAATCAAGGTGGATTTCCAGCTTTCGGTCATGGCGGTGGACTGAGTAGCAGTTTATCAGCTGCTAACGCACAATCCCAATCCTTCAACCAAGGTATAAGATATAATTGGCTTACAAAAATTGTATTAAGAATAGTTTGAACTTAAGGAATGTTATTAATTAACTACCAACAGGTGGATTTGGTGGTGGTCTAGGTGGTAGCTCAAGTGCAGCAAATGCCGCTAGTCAAACATTCAATCAAGGTGGTGGATTTGGACCACATGGAGGACTTGGTGGTGGTTCATCTGGAGCTGCCGCAAATGCTGCTAGTCAAACATTCAATCAAGGTGGTGGATTTGGACCACATGGAGGACTTGGTGGTGGTTCATCTGGAGCTGCCGCAAATGCTGCCAGTCAAACGTTCAATCAAGGTGGTGGATTTGGACCACATGGAGGACTTGGTGGTGGTTCATCTGGAGCTGCCGCAAATGCTGCCAGTCAAACATTCAGTCAAGGTGGTGGATTTGGACCCCATGGATTTGGTGGCGGTTCATCTGGAGCTGCCGCAAATGCTGCCAGTCAAACATTCAGTCAAGGTGGTGGATTTGGACCTCACGGTTTCGGTGGTGGACTGAGTGGTTCAGCTGCTAACGCTGGTGCTCAAACCCAAACTATTGGTGTACACTAGATATAAAAATATATGAGTTCGATGTTAATATAAGTTATAGTCTTATAATAATAGAATAAACTATTTAAATCGACATACAATTCTTTTTAAAACATTTTGTGACAAAAATAAATTGCTCAAGTTTGTACTAAAATATATGCAAACTTTTCTTACTCTAATATTAAAGTAAAACATGTTTTATTGAAAAGCTTACCTTAAGTTAAAGAAAATACAAACAAAATTTTGTAGTTAAATAATAAATAAAATATAGACAAATTATAGTCATTATTATAGACAAATTATATTAAAATACTATATTTTAAATTAGGTTCTCAATTCATCGTACCAAAACTGGAGAAAAAATTTTAAATTTGAGTTGGCCGATTTGATTTTATTTATATCATAAATTATATAATTAATTCTAAAGAACTCTAGGCTATAGTTTAGTTCGATTACATATATTGATTTAATTTTTGAAAACGCCTTACTATAAATATATTTTTACAATTGTTTTTATTCATATAAATGTACTTAATTCCTATAAAATGATTTTAATTATATGGTATTTCATAACATGTTTTATTAAATATGGAATCACCTAAACCTAAGATTATGTATACACAAGTATCATATTCAAAAACATTTAATTTTTTTAATACAGTAAAAAATATATTGGCAAAATTTTGTAATTTGAGTAAGTGAATCTATTGCTACGGAAAGCATATTGACGGGCACTTAGGAGTTTCCTTGATTTAAGATATTTCATTAACTAATAGAAGAGACCTTATTGCAATGGGTCGGTTATTGGAGGATAAAGAGGACTTTTTTTATAGGGACTGGTTGAACGAATGATATTTTTCGAATGAAAAGTTTACACATTGCGTTTGCTAGTCTGGAAGAATACCTCGAAGAACTCTTCCTACTGCACGGGTGCGAAAATGTATTTTATCCACAGTAAATTTGTCGCGCTCTAATACAGGGACAATCTGGAAGAGAAGACCATGCAAAGAAGTGAATTAGCGTTGTCTATTGAGGTAACCACTGGAGTTTTATTATGAAATGAATGAGCAAGCGGAATTTTTGATTCTTTTAACAAATTATGAAAACTGCTTACTACTTCCCTGGTATACTGAAGTATTTTTTGATTCAAATTTTTGTTTCCGAACCCTTTAATCTCGAATCCTTCAAAAAATATTCAATGCTCCCTTTCATCAGTAACACTGGTAAACATCGTGAGCTAAATGTTCCATTTGTTCGTGAAATAAGCATAAAAAATACCTTGCGCGTCTTTACTACCATCCTAATCATCCAGCAAGAGAACTGTTCACTTTCAACCTTCGAAAATAATATTATCCTGTCCTTGGGGAAACATCGATAAGTATTTTTCTTTACATGTCTTCATGTCCTAGTATTTGCATTTACAAAAAAGCTGCTCATTACTAATTGTAAGTAGTTGTATGTATCAATTAATCTTTAAAAAAATATTTGGTCGTAAACAAATTTAACGCTACTGATGTGAGAATTGTAGTTATTTCTGGCTCGATTAAACTTCTTCCGGTTTTTCTCAGAAGGGTTGGCCCTATAATAGTGAAAGCTGAACTCTGTTTTGAGTTCAAGTCAAACCACACTTTTTCTATGATATTATTCACTCTATTAGGAATCAAATGTTGGTGAGCATATTAGCGGCAACATCCACGTAACTATTGAGTAAGGTGACCAGTTTAAACTCCTAAAGAAGCTTTTTAGATCGTTCTAATTTGCGTCCTCGTACTACCAAACTATCCTTTCAGGAGCTTTATCTTTAACTGAGTGATTTTTGTACGAAAAACTAACTGATATAACACAATAGTCTGACGAACCTAAAGGCGATAGTAAGTTGATGGTATTTTTATGAGTATCAGGGTCGGATGTAAGAAACAAGTCCAAGGTGTTAGCGTTATGACAATTAATTTTAACAAACATTCCCTCGGGTGTTGTGTCTCCAGAATTGTGTACATTAAATCGGTCGTAGGAACAATTTTAGTCCTAGGATAGAGAGATACAAAACTAATTGTTAGTAGTGTAACCATCCAAATTGAGGCTTCTGTAAATAAAGTAAGAATGAATGATCCGCATGAAATCAAATTCCGTTTGTAGATCAAAGGCCACATATTTTTTTGAGGGTAAGTGAAATTCGCAGAAGACACTATGGAGGTGGACGCGTACGTCCTCCTAGTAGTGTGGAATTCAAACCCACTAAAAACACCTCCCTTGGATCAAAACCAATTTATGAAGATAGATCAATAACTGGTTTATCGAAAATTGATTCGCATGTTTAGGAAAGCTATTGTATACAGAAAATTATTTCCATGGCAGAGTTATTCCATCAATTCATGTGGCTTAGTTATTCAAAGTCGACGGATGTTATTACTGACATTATGCATGACTTCCATATCGGAATTTATCTGACTTTGAAGAAGCTGTTTGTGCTTTACCGAATATTTCTTAATTTCCTCCGTAAGTAGGTCAAAACGTAAGTCACGATGCCAATATTTGTTACGTACATACCATATACCATGTAGCACTTTGTTTTGGAATATTTCTACTCGTATCATTTTTACATTTGATTTCTTTGTACAGCCAAATAATTGATAAGCCTTGGAAGGTCGCTTACTTAAATTCTGCGAATTACTTGCTCTATTCTACACATTATCGTCGACCGCAAGGATTGGAGTATCATCCCAAAAGTAGCTATCAAGAAATTATCAAGAGAAATCTATCTCGTGAATAGAAGTGATTAAGTACTGGATCGAAGACTCTACCCTGCCGAACTACCGCAGATATTTCCTTTAGAAATCAGAGTATTCTTTACCATAGCGTACTCGAAAGTATCTGTCTGATATGTATGATTTCAAAATCTCAAAATATTGCCTGGGCCAATCTTTGTGCAATTTGTACAGTAGGCCTTTTTGCCCCAACCTTATTAAATCCCTGAGTAATATCTACAAAAATTGCAGAACATATTTTTTTCCCATATAATGCTTTCTCTACTACATTAGTTATATGATGCGCCCAATTAATCTTTGTTTCTAAAGCCATATTGATGTTTGGAATTAATCTTCTGTCTTTAATAATACAAATGAATATTTTTAAGAGTAGTTTTTCAACAAAAAAATTGTCATCATAGCCAGGAGCGATATTGGTCGGTAAGATGGGTACTTCTGTGGGTGATTTTTCTTGCTTTTGGTATAACAATAACCTTAAGAATTTTCAAGAGCCGGGGTACATGTTTCAGTTTAAGGCAGGAATTAATTATGTGTTATACGTTTAGGAATGCTTATAAATCTAAGATTGTGCTAGTAGCTATAATCTATTTATATTACAAAGATTATGCATACTTATTAGATAAATGGAATTTTATTTTCATCGTCTTTTTCAATGAGGATAATGCTGATATATTCTGGACGTGATTTTTAAAAACGCTTGAAAAGTGATATACGAAGAAGTTTGCCTTCTGTTTTTGTGTTACCAGTCCACTTACCATTGGAAGTTTTTAACGGATTTTTTACCCGTATTGTGGTAAACTTTGGTAAGATATATTATCACAATTGTATTCAGATAAACTTAAATATGAAAAGTTAGAATTCACGGTTATCTGTACTTCACTCAGTACCAATACAACTGGTTTACTCATTTATAGTTTATAGTATTTTATTTCACTATAAAATTGGTTTTGTATATTAATAAAATAATACTTTTCTTATGAGATATTGTAAAATAGACGTAAAACAACTTTTTATTAAGAATACGTAATTTTTAGATGTAAAAACTTTCTTTTAAGAATATGTAATTTTTTTTTTGTAATGCAAGAAGAAAAAACACAATTTTAAAGATTTTATTATTTTTAGAGTTTATTACTCGTATTTTCACTGAAAAATTTCAATTTTATATCTAGTGTACACCAATAGTTTGTGTTTGAGCACCAGCATTAGCAGCTGCACCACTCAGTCCACCACCGAAACCGTGAGGTCCAAATCCACCACCTTGACTGAATGTTTGACTGGCAGCATTTGCGGCAGCTCCAGATGAACCGCCACCAAGTCCTCCATGTGGTCCAAATCCACCACCTTGACTGAATGTTTGACTGGCAGCATTTGCGGCAGCTCCAGATGAACCACCACCAAGTCCTCCATGTGGTCCAAATCCACCACCTTGACTGAATGTTTGACTAGCGGCATTTGCTGCACTTGAGCTACCACCTAAACCACCACCAAATCCACCTGCTGACAATTGTCAATAATATATTGCTATCAACTATATCATTTTTTCGTTTCGACATTAGTTCCGGTCAAATCTCATATCTCATACCGTGATTGAACGATTGGGATTGTGCGTTAGCGGATGATAGGCTGCTGCCCAGTCCAGCACCGTGCCCGAAAGGTGGAAATCCACCTTGATTAAAGGTTTGTGATGCAGCATTTGCAGATGACGCACTTCCTCCGAATTGCGGTGATCGTGCAACACGTACGTGGATACCTAAAATTAATTTTTAATAGAAAAAATATTATTACCCGAAACACTATTTATATATTATTTTTATTATTTAAAAACTCACTGGCTGCATTCGCTAATGCTACAACTGCTAATAAACCGAAAAATGCTTTCATTGTTCGATTGTTAATCTCTTTACACTATAAAGACTGAATATTCAATGGTGAAATCCTTCCATTACAGTGCGCCTTTTATAGTCGATTTTTAGAGTTTCCGATTCTGGAACAATTAATAAAAATTTGCAGGTTTTACCATACCAGATCATACCTGAATAAAACATGTTTTCAATCTCCTTATTTCCATACACATATACATACGCTTGCAGTTCTGCATAAGAGGATGTATGAAACTGAAGATCTCATCTTGGCCTCAGTGAAGATATACTTTTTAGCGTTTAATTATTTTATTTATTTCTGCAAAATCTTATCGATACATATCTTTGTTTATATGTGTACATATAAGTGATTCTTTTATCTTATTTTATTTAAGTGATTCTTATAAAGTATTCGCAAAGTTGAAATTATTCAACTATATTATCTGTGTTCATATTATTTACCTGCATTTTTTAGTATATTCAAATATTCAAGAGACATTTTTATAAAGTAGTAATTTTAAGATAGTTTTATGAACATCTTTACCTATACATGTGTGCGTGCTTATTATAAGAGTTTTTTAACATTCAAATGTATGGTGGAATATATTTTGATTAAAGTTATAAAAATTAATTTGTTAAAGAATTTTTTTGTGAAAATATTTTTATCACAAAAAATTTTTTTTTAAATATATCTTATCAATAATTAAAATTTAATTGTCAACGATTTCGACATATTCATCTAAATTAAGTCTTTTTATTATTTAAATTAGGTTTTTATTATTGTTTAAAAAGATATATATTAGAGATAATTTTATAAGGCCGCTATTTTAAAACCACAGCCTAATATTCTCGCTATTATTTTTAACTACAATATGACTTATTATTGATCAATTTTGAATTTTTTTATTTTATTGTAAATAAATATTTTTTGTCTTTTTATTTTAACTCTACAACTATAATTGCGAGTAGATTATGTAACAATAAGCTAACAATAATTTTAAAATTGCAAGAAGAAGTAAACACTCTAACTCGCGATGCTTATTTCATTGTCTCAAAAAGCCTCTGGACTATTGTTTCTTAGACATCAATAGAAGCTTTTGAGGAAGCAAATTATAATGGGAGTGGAGCCTTATAAAGGAATAGAGTATATTCTATTTTAAAAAATTAAAACAGGTGATTTTTTAAAAGGAAATTTGATGTAAGAACTTTTTGACAATTAATTCTAAATATTTTAAATAACGTTTTTTTTTTTGAAACTGTTTTAGACTAAAATTTTTTGTATATGCTATTCAAATTTACTGTAGTAAATAGCAAAAAAAATGTCTTAACTTTACTCTTAAGATATAAAAATAATAAATATTGATGGCATTTTATTTACTTTTAAATGCGCATTTTCGAACATATTAAACTAATAAATATACTCAATTTCGATAATTTTTAAAATTTCTTTTTAAATATTTTAAAAAGTAATTTTTTTTTTAAATAATTTTTGATTAGCATTTAATTATCATCTAGTGTATATAACAAATACCAAAATGAAAATATTAAAGGTTATCTTCTGTTTTTCTGTTAAATACGCTAAAATATTGAAATTTCATCTATATCATTTCAATAATATATGAGATTACTAATTTTTTGGAAAAAAAACTTCATATTTTCTAATAAAAGCTATTTTATCTATCAGCGTTGGTTGTGACTAGTGGTAGCTAGATAGCCAACCAATTCACACAAGTTATTGTGGATATTATCGTAAACTGGCTTCGGTGACAGGTTTGATTGTTAATGATATTAAATATATGCGTCAGAGTGATTCCAGTTTAAGAGGTTCTTCGGAAAAAGCTTGTTTTGATTATATTTACTTTTGTATTTTTGTAGCAAAAAGTAATCATTCGGTTTATGGAAAATATTAAGAATAACCAGTCTGGATAGTCAATAATGATGGCAATGGCTTTGTTTATTAATTTCCACTAAAACAAGAATAGTTTCTTGTTTAAACAACCAAGTTCATGGGCAAATTGTGCTCGGTTCAGAACTATATCTTTATTGGACGAAATACAGAAGAAGTAGTCTATCCTGTTGTTTGTTTGTTGTAAGGTCTTTGAGACAAAAACCAGAGGCCATTCTGTAGCGCCATGACAATGAGGCCATTTTGCGATTTTATGTTACGTGTTGGTTGGCATTGGCAGCTTCTCTAATGAAACTGGTCAATGGTAATTTGCAGGGAAAAGTCAGACATTGTTAAATTTTGTGGAACAAATTAAGATGATTAAGAATGTTAAAAAGAGAGCTAGGACAAATAATTGTTGGATCTAGACGGTCCACAATGAAAAGAGATATATTCAAAAAGAAATTCTAGGTTAAGTGGCATTCCATTAAAATATGGGAATGGCGAGCCTATAGCTGAAAAAATTTCACTTTATAGTTTACGGTGCATATTGCCAATAAGCTGGATAACAGCAAAAGATATTGTATGGTCATCTAGCAGTTCTAGGAACAGTTTCCTGGTGCTAAATGGATCGGTGTTTGCCTTACTGTACCTTCTAAGTGACGTAGACATCCTCAACATCGCTTCAAATCATGGTTTCCATACCACGTGCGGGATGGAGGTTGGAAATACGAAAGAAATGGTAGATGGATCTCTTTCTAAATCAAAGATCAATAGGGAAATAGAGGATGTATATCTTTTAGGAAAGGCAGTGGAAGAGATTTACTTTAGAAGATTCCGAATGGGATATTAGGGAGAGGAAAGGTTTATAAATATGCTGTTAATATGGGCTATATAAAGGTAGTGTGAGACGGTTTTTCGACCAGTTTCAATAAGGATAGTGTTTACTGGGGAACTCCGGTCTGCTCCACTAGCTAGTCGAATGCAGCGATTGACCGCTGATAACACTTGCCTTTGCCTTGCTACTGGTATTCTGACGCATACCTCACATTGTAAAATCTTACATTGACTACCTTTCACTAGTAATAAAATATAAAATATAAAATATAAAATATAAAATATAAAATATAAAATATAAAATATAAAATATAAAATATAAAATATAAAATATAAAATATAAAATATAAAATATAAAATATAAAATATAAAATATAAAATATAAAATATAAAATATAAAATATAAAATATAAAATATAAAATATAAAATATAAAATATAAAATATAAAATATAAAATATAAAATATAAAATATAAAATATAAAATATAAAATATAAAATATAAAATACTAAATATAATGATATAAAGTGTGAATATTATAAATGATCAAATTTCAGAAAAGTAATGATGGGCGGGATATGTTTTTGTATTGTATTATATATATTACCAAATATTATAAAATTCAGCGTTAAAAGTATATTAGTTATAAATATACGTGTATGTGATAAATTTCTTCAAATTGAGTATATATATTTTACAAGATAAAAATGTATATTTAAGAAAATAAATTCTCAAATTTAAATTGCACAAACTTTTTCTTTAGGTTACATAAAACTTATCTTTTTTTACAATTTATTTAATTGGTTTTTGAAATGATAAAATTAAAAGCTAAAAATAACACAAAATTTTTGATTTTTAAGCAATTATATCAATATAATACCAGACTGTTAATTTTTTTCGAGCAGATAAATTTGCTTTATAAAGTTACAAAACCCACTTGGAAATAGGTTTGTTAGATCTACTATAATGGAAGAAATCGGACATTCAAAAGATTCATTCTGGATTAAGTGGCACTTCGTAGGTAAGTGAGAAATAGTCAATGAACCAACACAGAAAGGGCAACTTGGATGGGGTTTATTACCAAATAAGAAATTATGACCGTAATGTACCTAATTCTAATTCTGAAGATAAGGTAGATATGGGCATATCCAGAGATAGAGTGAATGAATTTCTTTATATCCAAGATACCATATTAGGGAAATAGACAACAAATCCTTATGTGGTAGGCGGTAAAAACAAATTAAATTGATTCTGTATTTATGAAGTATGGCAGAAAAGTAATGGTGGTAAATTATTTTACCATAATTTTTTCTCATTTTCTCTTGGGCAGCTATATATTGCCAAAGATATTGTTTCCACTCTTCGTAGCAGTGCTGGAAGGCTTCAACTGGAATTATATTGGGTATTATCGATAGTACCAAGATGATGTCCTTTTGAGTGTTATTTGATATTAGACAACAAGACTATTTGATATAGAACTTGGTAATAGAAATAGTCTTGTTTATTTATTTTTTTAAATAAAAATTTGTTAATGGAATTGTCATGATGGAGCATTCAAGTATCTGAAATGTCTGATCTGACGCAGAGAATCTTTTTCCTGAGCTTTTCAACTCACAACTCATCAATGGTTAATTGATCGTCTGATCGAACACGAGCCTTCACTCGTTTCACATTTTCATCAGTTTTCGAAGTTGAAGGCTAGGTTCGTCTTCCTTGCTTCTCGTCCCTAGTACAATTCTTTGTGTCACCGAAAAACTTTTACCCTTGATAAGGAACTAGCTGCATCTATAACAGGTAGAACTATTGCTAATAGTCTGTAACCAGTTACAAGCTAGTTATCCTTACTGTTGGTAGTAAGGTCTACCTAAACATCTAGTATCATCTGCAGTGATAGCACCCGGGATCCTGGCATCCCTCACCTCCAGTCCTAAGAATGTACCTGCGATATAGGTAATAAACCACAGTCACCACGTTTCAGCCAAAATCTCCTCACCTTGGCAGGGGATAGCGAACGAATCACCGTGAGGCTCCCGACTCCATATAGCACCAGTGTTGATAACCGAGTACTTGGTCCAAACTAGCACTCAAAGAACTATCGTAAGGAACCTTGTAAATTCATGGCATTGCTGGACAAGCTCATTGTTTAATCGTTCTCCAGAAGTGACCTCTCGCAAGGGACATTTTGTATTTAAATAATTAACGAATAGTTGCAATGTAGGAAGTCTGGTGCGCTCTATTGATAGGCTAGCTAAATACAACATTATTTACTACCAGCGTGTCGACTCCCCTTAGTCCGAGTGAACTGACATTCTGATAATGAGAGTGAGTGGAGCAACGTCCAATTTGGTTACTCTGATTGCCTCAATTAGTCTTATTTTCCATTTACGACCAATCAGAATCTTAAGAATATTGAATAGTGAATTGATTTGGTTAAAAACTATTTTTTTGAATTCCAAAATACTATATTTTTTCATAGAACTTTTACAAAAAGGAGGGTTGAATCCAATAGAAATTTAAAATATAAATAAACCGCTATTAGTGCCCCAAGTGTTTAACTTAAAAAGAGATTTTCTTGGAGCTACATAACGGCAGAAATCTTGCTCGCAAAGTAATTGGCTAAGTTATTTTCATATAGTATGTGATGGTGAACTGAGTGTCACAGGATCGGCTTACAGGACGGTTGCTGTTACCAAAAAGATTATTATGGATGAGAGTAGTATGAGCAGTCCGGATAATGAGGAGCTTATATGACCATAATATTGTTATGGATGTTGCATGGACTAGTCTATTAATGATTACTCAATGAGTCGACAAAAATTTGTCAAGAACGCTGCAGCCAAAAAGTGTGATGACCAAAAACAATGTTATACTGGATTCGGCATCCAACTGTTCAAACAATCCATCCAACTGCCCAAGGAGAAGTTTCCTAAATGTGGATGGATATGTAAAATTGATTTCTAGGTTAAATATTGATAAGAATCGAGAAAATAATGTTTTTGATTAAAGTCTGGCGGAGCTAATTGGAAAGGCAAAGATTCTTGTAAATAAGGTTAAGGCGTGCTTTTTGTAGATAGAAAAAGACAGGAATCGATAAGTTTTGATTAGAATGTATTCCACTGGAGATATTCCACACTCTATCTATAACTTGAACCATTTTGAGAATAAAATTAATTTGATCATAGCATTTTTAATTTGAAGATTTCATTTATACTTTCCAGAGTAATTGAGGTACCTAGGATTTTTGTGAAAAGTTTTGGGTGAAATGGGAAGCGGCTAAGTGACGAATCAGATACGCTACAAATTTGGTTTTCTAAAAACGTGAAGATTTTATGTACATATTGCCGCTCCTTTTATGCTGATATTGAAGATGAGTGACATGTATTGCCCGAATATATGTTATGCTTAAAAGTATTAAATAGGATCATAGATAGAGCGAATTCTTGTTGAGTGTAATTTGGCATTTTGCAATTTACCAGCCAGGGTTCTACGAGTTAGGTAGGAATGAAAAAAATGCTAGTATTGCAGAGTCTACCCTGATTCTGCTAACTGTAAGAGTGTCTAGTGTAGTCAAATGGATCACAGGCAGTTTCAAGGTTGAACGACAATAGGAAATCATAATGTCTACATTTGTAGCAACTATGGACTAAAGATCAAGTCTTGTAGCTAAGATAATTTCGAGGATTATCTTAGCTACAAGACTTGATCTTTAGTCCATAGTTGCTAAAATCAATTATTTAAGAAAAAAAGATTTATATCCGCGGTCACCAAGGCACTAGATATCCCATTTCCACCTTTAAGAAACAGGAAACGTTGTGAAAATCTTTAGATTATGATGTATAAATGTCAACCACTATAGTAGTTACATAAAATTGCAATGTTATGCCGTGAAACAAATTTTGGCCTAGAAGAATTATTGCCGTTTTCTGATATGGGTAATTTTATTATAATATATTAAAGCTCAGAGGCGGCATAGTTAAAAGAGTTCTGAAACAAATTAATTGAGGCACAGTACCAAAATGTTGGAAAGTAGTAGTAACTATTCCAATTCATAAAAATAATGCACCCATCAGCTGACAATAAAGATCAATTGCATTATTACCTTATACAATACTTTTGTACAAGGTAATAATGCAATTGATCTTTATCAAAGCATTGAGTCATGAAATTTGCTAAAAAGCTCAAACCCCAAATATATATTTATAGAACCTACATAACTACCTGATAGAACATCAACTGTGATAGATGATATTTCTGAGTTTTTAGTATTTACTAAATAACTTTGAGAGAAGTAAGATTTAAACAGAAGATGAGATAAGAAAATAAGTACAGACTCTGTACCACTCGAAATTGAACTGCCTGACCACATGCTCGGAAGCATGATCACCATTTAGCGTTCCGTTTGCTTGATCGTATTGGTCAATGAAGCTAACGGTACGATACATAGTCATAACAGGACTGAAAAGATTCATCTCTTAGTTCATAGACCACCGGTTAGGATGATCACAATTTTAGTGGTCACAATAATTGCTGCCTAAGTTTTTTTGTAGGTAGGTGAGAATCTCGTAAAACACATTATGAGTATCTCATGCGCGTTACTCATAGTATTGTGAGATTTTAACCCACTAAAAACCTCTTTTAACCTCTACTGAGCACAACCGTCTCAAGAAGGATCTCGCCCCGACCTATTGCGATCTATTCTTATGAATTTAATATGATAAGTCAGTGGTAAATGCAAGAACTATAGCTGACGTCAGGAAAACGATATTTTTATAGTATGGCATTTTTAAAGCTATTGACGAGATGGATTTGGACATTTTTAAGCACAATCCAAATGAATTTTTGCGCTAGTTCATAACTATAGATGAAACATGGATTCACCATTACACACCAGAAACCTAAGTTCAGCCAAAGCATTGGACTTCTACTACCGAACATGCACCAAGAAGGTAAAAACGGTTCCATCAACAGAAGAGGTTATTATTTTCTGGGATGTGTGTGATAAGGAAAAATAATGACACCACAATATTATATTATTAAACCAGTTATTTTGGAAGGGAAAAAAATTATATATTTTTTTAATGACAATGCACTTGCACATTTATCGACAATTGCAACAAAGAATTTCCTAATATGGTGACAATTTTTGTTAAAGATATTTAATTCTTTGTTTCATTTATCACTAACTTAACATACTGCTTTCGTAGGACTAATTAGCAATTTTTATTTTAATGTTATGTCTAAGTGAGAAACAATTTTTTTCTTAGCATTATTTTTCTGTAACATTAAAAAAACTTTGTGTGTGCTTGGAAAAGAAAATATAATAAAATAAAATTTATTATCAAAAATACAAATTTAATTCGGGAGTTTATCTATTAAATGGTTTAATCGAAATCATGTCTAACGACGAAAAAAATCTACATGAAAATTTTTTATTGGGATTATTCTTATAAATTATATTTTAATTACATCGGGTTATTATTTTACAGGTTTTTTTTAATTTTTATTTGCATGGCTATTTCTTAATGTACAAATTGTTATTTTCCTTTTCTTGTTTTTCTCGTTTCCGTTTCAAATGCATGAACACATTTAACTCATTGATTCTACTTTTAATTTTATAAAATTTTATATGAATTTGGTGTTGGCTCTTTATCTGTGTATCATGAATTTATTTTTATTTTTAAGCAAACGGGTTTAAATTATATATATATTCTGCGAGAAGTAAAGATTAATATAATAATAGAAAGAATAATATATAAATTTATTCTTTTAGCATTATTAATTATTTACCATTATTATTTTATTATTGTTGTTATTAAAAAAAAGAAATATTTTTATATTTATTTCTTTGATAAACAAACAAAAATTAACTCCCTAAAGTGTTAATTATTAGGATAGTAATTATCACAATTATTAAAAAAAAGAATGTAGACAAAATGAAAATAAGATATAAAAAATAATACAAAATAATAATAAAAACATCAGAAATATTGAAACTTTCAAATACTAATGATTATTTTTTTAACAAAGATAATTTAAGAACTTAAGCAAATATAATAATTACAAATTAATCAGGCGATTTTATAAAATAGTTGGTTTTTTTTTTATAAACATGTTCTTATTATATTTTTGTAAATTTCTGTGTCAATATATATAACGAAAATAATGTGAAAAAAATTTTTTTCAGAAGTTTTTCTTGGTGCCTCCATCGATGTTCTATTGTATATGCGTGTGAAAGATCATTGGTGCAGACAAATAGGGGCAGTCCAGACAAATGGTGAAGGAGTACCATGGAAGGTTTGGCGAAAAATAACCAGAGAGAGAGCGAACTAACATCTTACTTCTCTCCCACAACAGTCGTTGGTCCGCTTCCCTATTATCGACTCATTTTTTTCTGGTCACTTGGTTTGTTTTCTCTTTCTTTATCTCTTCTAGTTATTTTATATATTAAATTAACTTTGTTCGTTTATAATTTGTTTTTCCTTTTTTTCTTTCAAATTTCATCATCTTACTTATTTTTATAATTTGTTTTTCCTATTCCTTACTTCATCTTCTGACAGATTTTGATTTTTTTATTACTTATTTTTTTCTTATTCTCTTCTTTTCCTCTGTTATTTTTTGTTGTTGTTAAAGCCTTGGAGAACTTAACACTTTAAGTGGTTCCAATTAAAACTCTATGATTTGTGGTATGATGCCTTTATTGTTATATAGGTGTGAGGGCATGTTGACTGCGGACATCGTGTACCCCAAGCAAACATGATAATAGCAGTGAAGTATTTGTTCTATGATTACGATCATAATTGGGATCGTGCTCCTCTTGAACTTCAAGTTTATATTCTAAATTTCTGTTATTTTTGATTTTATGCGTTCCTATCCTCAAAATCCAACACTCGGGAAAAATAGAAACGAATCCGTTTCATTCGTTTTTCTTATTCCCTAAAAATAGGTGTACATTAAAATAACATAAGTAAAGACCCAATCTTTTTTCTCTGTCTAATAAGACATTTAAATATTTTCCAATATCTCGTGGCCAATTTCTCTTAAAATACCGACGATGATGGGACATAATATAAAAGTGGATCAAGAATGCTACTTGAGGAACATCAGCTATAATGAGGAACATTTCGAAATAGTCAGTATTAACTGCTCCTTGAAAATGAAATTAGTAAAAGTATGATTTCAAAATACGGAAGTATATGGAGAAAATTATATCTTCAGTTTTTTCGAGCACAACAGGATACCACAAACGATTAAAACGTGTAATATACTTGGAAACACTCCTGGATAGTACTATCTTCACCAAGTGGATACTTTATAATCAACTATGTGATGACATTTTTGTATTGTGAAGTTTTTTAATCGTAAACTTAATCGATGATCAGGTATAATATTGATGTCTTAAGAATGGAATAAAGGCATTGTAAAATACGTTTTTCAACGATTTTTCTAAAGAATGGCAATAAGCTTATAGGTCTATAGGACTTTGAAAAATTTACAAATGGTAATTATTATTATTTTGTTATTAGTGTTTTTTTAAACAATTTTTCAAGTGTTTGAAAAAATTAACTGCTATTTGAAATAGTTTTTCAGTAGCAATAAAAAGTCATCCTAAAACACTCATTAAACAAATGTACGAGTAGGACGAGAATGCGTTTGTCAGTACAGTGAAATTTCGCATTATAATCAACATTATGATAGAATAACGCAAAACAGAAACGAAGTTTATCGAACTTTTGGTATATACATGAAACTGTATACTCGCATATTTATCAACATGTTTCAGAATAACATATAACGGTTCAAATGTCAAGTACATTTGTTAAATCAATATTCAGTAGTTATAATAAATATATTTGTACTAACAGTCAAATTCACTTTCTGTAAAGTTTAATCAAATATTTGCTGTGGAAATAATTAAAAGATAAAAATGGATCAATATCAAAAAACCCGATTAGAAGATTTTGGAAAGCTTCAAAGTGGAAAGTTCGGGGATTATCCATTATGCCTTGGGTGGAAAACTAAAATTCCAATGTAAGACTATCACTATGTGATACAATTAACTTATACTGTCAAAAGAAATTTATTAAAATATTATAATTTTTTCCTATTTTAAATAGTAAACTTCCATTCTCGAACTATTTACCAAAAAAATCAATTCGAACCGTGTTAGCATGTGAGTCAGATATTCGAGAATCTGGAATGGTGCGATACGATTTAATTAAAGATGCCCAAATGAATAGAGCAATTAAAGAACGACAAATAAGAACTATGTACGAATCACAATCAAAACTTCGGAATCGAAGTATCGATGTTAATAATTTTGCTATTCTAACTGATGAAAAAATCAATACAGCGGATAGAAAAATCCATGCACTTAATATTATAAACGATGGTATTAGTAAAAAAATTGATGAACTAAATAATAATATAAGTGAAATGGAAAAATTTCAATCAAATATAGAACGGGCTATTAACGAAATAGTTTTCTATGAGGAAAATATGAAGAAACTACTACAGGATCGTAAGTCCAATGATAGTCCTGAAATTTGTCTAGACCAGAGCAACGTTTTAAGTATGAAATTATTAGGATTACTTTTGATTATTAGTATTATTATTTGCGAAATTTTATAGTGAGTATGAAAGATAAAATAGTACAAGCTGAAAATCAAGAATTGGCCAATAGTGAAAAAATGCATAAGTCAATGATAACCGAAACAAATAATACTGTACTAATAGAACTTGGCTTCATTAATGATTTAACAGAACGTGAGAAATTGTATACAAATGCAAAACATGAAAGTTTAAAATGGGAAAAGCTATTAAACAAGGCGAACGATTGGCTTTTAGTAACTGACGGTGAATATAATGCCGTACTTGATGTTATTTTGGAAATGAAAAATATCCTTTGCAAGCGAAATGGTAACCTTTTTATGGAAAAATACAATCCGATTATACAATTATATAATTGCAATATATGTTAGTAAAGTAAAACTGTTTTCAATTTTTAGGAATGGAAAAGAACTTAAAACGAGATCAAGTTGATGAGCTACTCGATTTCAATCGATCCGAAATTAATATTATATCCGAAGTAGTTAAACTTTGTAATGAAAGTATTAAATAATTCTAATATAATATTAATATCTTAAATTTATTTATGTACTATTTAATTTTTAATACCAAAGAATATAATGTTTCATGTATGAAGATTGAAGTTGTGAGCGTTTATTTTTAATAATGGAATATTTCGAATAGAAAGTCACATGTATGAAGATTGAAGTTGTAAACGACGACTATTTAATAATGGAATCTTTTATCACTATCGCGAGGACCTGAATATTTATTAATTTAGTTATTGTTGTTATCATATCAGCCTATTATTTTCATGTAGAGCAAATTTTCGATAGAGCAACGATATTAATCGAAAAATTTCGTGACGTTTTTGAGTAAAATAGAGACGCTTGAATCAGAGTGTTAAATAAAATTTATTCAAACCAAATATTGAAACAAATGGTAGTGAGCTATAGGGCGGATGCATCAAAACTTCTCATGCAAGGTCCCTTAATTTTTGGCGAGTCATCAAATATGTATGTTGTCGAGCGTTATCGTAGAGGAAGACGACACCCTTCCTATTAATCAATTTTGGGCTTTTTCTCTCAATCGCTTGACGTAACATCTCGAGTTACTCACAGTATAATAGCGACTTAACAGTTTGACCAAACGGTAGCAGTTAATAATAAACAATTCTATTCCAGTTCCATCATACACACAGTATAACTTTATTGGCCATCAATCCTGGCTCTGAAATTTTACCTATTTTTTTTTGTCAGTTACGATTCGCCTTAGAAATAGCTCAATTTCATTGCACTTCAATAGTCGGTCTATTTTATTTTTTACATTGAATTTATGAGGCAACCAAACACTTTATTGCCTATGCTTGACATTTTACAATCTTAATACTATTTTCTCTTAAGAATATTTAATCCTAGCTCAAAATAATAGTCTTTATTGGTTCTTAGCTTTCTGCTATCCTTGAATTTAATCTAATACATATATAATATTTTATTTAGCTTTATTGTGATATTTTAAAACATGCTTACATCCTAAACCTAACTTAACCCTTAAATCTACTCTTATAAACTAAACATGTATTTTTATACAATTATTCTTAAAACTAATAACCTAAATTCTATATTTGGATACGGCAACTGCTGCGTTTGTTGGGTCCTCTTGATTCTTTTCGGTGCTCCAGACCTCGTTTGATGTAATTTCTAACCTCGATGTTGACCCTTTGGCTTCTTCATGTAGATCTGGAGACGTTGCTCTAGAGCTTCTTCTGTGTCCTCCAATAGAAGTAACAGTGGCAGGTACTTGGGGTTTCTCAAGATCTCCAGTAAGTTGTTTTCCGTTAACTGCCTTACTTCCCTGTTTTGATAATGGGCAAATGATTTCACCCATTTGTGCATTATTCCCATTTGTCCTACTACAAATGGGAATACGCCTGCCTCCCGGTACAACCTGTCGTTTGATATAAATTTTTTCGTCAGTCTAGATCAGCCAAACCCTGTGGCTTTTCGTAAGATCTTCCTCTCTGTTGGGGAAATAGATGACCAGATGCGGAAGCCGTAGCATAGGTAAAGTAAAAACAAATTTATAAAAATAGTTACACATTTTTCCCATCTCTCGGGCAATTTGTGGATAACACGACAAAAAAATTCCTTCTCTTTCGCGGTAAACCCCTCATCAAGCCATTTCCGGATGTCTTCGTAAGAATCGAAGTGCTGCTTAGCGAGTGCGTGGCCCATCGACGAAAACAGGTGGTAGTCGGAAGGGACTAGGTCTGGTGAATAAGCGGTGTGGGGTAGCACATTTCAGTTGAGTGTCTCCAAGTAGTTTCGGACCATTTTTGACGTGTGCGATGGTGCGTTGTCGTGGAGGAAAATCAGCTTGTCATGTCTTTGCTGATAATCCGTCCTTTTTTCACGCAGATCACGGTGCAATTTGATCAGTTGTTGGTGGTAGCGGTGGGCATTGACAGTTTCACTAGGTTTCAATATCTCATAGTAGACAATACCCTGCTGATCCCACCAAATTCACAGCATCGTCTTCCGTTCGAAGCGATTTGGTCTTGGGGAAGATGTTGATGATTGGTCGGGATCAACCCACGATTTCTTGCGTTTAAGATTCTCGAAATATATCCACTTTTCATCGCCTGACACAATCCGATGCAGGAACGACTTTCTTTTTTGTCTAGCGAGCAAGATTTCGCATGTGTTTTGGTGTCGCTCCATCTGCCTATGGTTCAATTCATGCGGCACCAATTTTCCGATCTTTTCAATCTTCCCCATGACACGCAGACGCAGGGAACACCCAATTGCTCCGTGAGAATTTTTTGCGATTGGGTATCGTCTTCGTCCAAATGAGCCTGCAATTTATGGTCCTCAACCTTCCTAGACCGATTTTCACGCTTCTTATCCCACAAGTCAAAATTGCCGCCTTTGAACCGGCGAAACCAATCTCGGCATGTTGTTTCCGATAAAGCACTGTTACCATAGGCCTCCATAAGCTTTCGATGCGATTCGGCAGCCGATTTCTTCACATTGAAGCAGAAAAACAGAGCTTCCCGCATATGCTCTTTTTCTGGCACAAAACTAGACATGATTACCAAAGGAAAAATTTATGTTGTTGTACGAAATTGCTGACAATGTGCACTGATTAATGTTGACAGATGTCAAACTCATAAAAAAAAGTATGGCGTGGTACATTCTCAAAAGCCTACATTATATGCCATTGGATTCTTTAATTTTATATTTTACAAAGGAGTTGAATTTGAGGTTCTGGTTAAGATTCAAGCCTCGATACTTAAGATTCACCACGCGCCTCATTATCGAGTCACCCTTATCTCCAAATCCGCAGTATACGAATTTATTTCCTGACGGTGTGATGCACAAGCACTCTGACTTTGGCACGTTTACTTGAAGACCCCAATCCTTATAGTATTCTGCCAGTTTATTTCATTTTGATGAGTTTGAATATGATACCCAAGTGCGGTACGCTATCGAATGCTTTTTCAATGTTTAGTGAACACAGCCATGTTGAACAGTTTTTAATTCGTTCCAGTATAACGACTGTGTGTACCTTTAAAAGTGCGTGCTGTGTAAAGCGGAATTCACGAAACCCATATTGTAATTCTGGAATTATGTTTTCTTCCTCGATGAACAGGTTAAGTCTATCCAGGATGAACCTTTCAAACAATTTGCCTACATTAGAAAGGAGTGATATTGGGCGGAAATCTGCTTCTGTGAGAAGTGCTGTTTATTTTGGATGGTTACAATATCTGCAGACTTCCATATCGTAGGGAAGTACCCATTGTTAATGCAGTTGTTGCAAATGAGTATTAGCAATGTTTTTCCTTCTTCTGGTAGGCTTTTCATTACTAAACTAGGTATACCATCCGGGCCATGGGATTTTTTCCTGGATGCCCTTTCAATATAGAATTTGATGTCGCTTTTTGGGACGAAACAATGATGTCGATTTTACTTGGATTATTCGACGAAAAGTATGTCATTGGTGCCGAAGAGCTCTCCCTGTTCCTGTATCCTGCTTCGCGTTTAAATTTATCTACAGTATCTTTCACGATCGGTTTATTTCTGAAAATATTTTGGCTGCCATATAATTTGGAATAGTAATTTGCGAACATTTCACTTTTTATTTTATTATCCGTGATAATTCTATTCATCTTCTTCAGACCTATCTCAGAGCATTTTACAACCTCTCACACCAAACCAATAAATAAAAATCTAAGTGATTATAATCTGTTCGAATCTACCAAGCCAATCCCCTATTCAAAAAGAAACCTTTCGTCTCTCATTTGCAGACGGATTTATTTGACTATACCCTGAATAGCCAAATTTCCACTCCCGATCCGAATTGGAACTGATCAACAGAAATACGGTTCAATATCTAAAAAAAAACTTACCGACTCATTTTTCTTTAAAAAGCTATTTTCTGAAATGATAAAATGATTAAACTTTTTTAAAGATTTCTGATGCTAACCACGATCCAACATATTTTGCTGGCGTCCAACAGTATTCTCCATGCTATGGTGAATTATGAGTCGTTATAGCCTTTACTACTTACTGGGTTGTATCTGTTATAAATTGCTCAATTGTAACAATATTATATTGCAATGGTTTCCATAATACGTAAATATACAAAATCCCGGCAAATACATTAATGTTGTCTCTTCAAATAGTTTCATTGGATAGCTATAGCTATACAGTCGCGGAAGCGTTATTTTCACTTATCAGTTCCTCGATTACTTTCCTTTAAATGTTATCGTCAGTACCAAAATTACGTCTTTTCAAGTGGCTTTTAATCTTGGGTAACAATAAAAGGTCACAACATGGACTGAGATCAGGTGAATAAGAGACTGGGCAACTACAACAATCCCACTTTCTGACAAAACTCGTTATTAGAGGTTGCCATGTGATAGAGGAGCATCCAAGTGTCTGCAATGTTCAAACCAAAGCAAAGAACTCTTTTTCTGAGCCTCTCAAGGATTTCTTATCATCTTCAACATTAATTGACAGTCTGACCTAACAAGCCACTCACTCATGCGTTCCACGTTTTCATCAGTTTTCGATGTTGAAGGTTTTCTAAGCAAGGTTTGTCTTGAATTGCCTCTCGGCTCTCCAAAAACTCTTTATTCTACTGAAAAACTTGTGCTCTTGATAAGCAATGTTCACGATTCAAACTGGCGAATGCACCAAGCTTAACACAAAATTTAATGGCACATCTTGTTCAAAATTACTTTGCTATACTTTTCGCAATGCACTATAAAAAACAACTCCACTTATCACAATGAAAAATTACAATCAAAATCTTAGATTGACTAAAATAGGATCTGTTGACTAAAAATGGCGACGCATGAATTTTCTGATCGGTATTTTTATCGTGTTTACTTTCAAATACTTAATTATTTTACAGGATAGATCGATTGATTCTCAAATAAGAATTTGAGACCTCAGTTTTAACTGCATGAGGACTATTAGCTAGATCATATTCTCAGTATTTTCAATTTCAAGATGAGTAGTATTATAGAAAATATATTTACTATATTTTCCTAAAATAAACAAGAGCAAAATATATAATATTTGTCAATTCTAATTCAACAGACTATAGTTCTAAATATTAAATGCTATTTAAACAATTAAATAAAATATTTAGTTTTTTGAATAAAAAAAACCCATAAATACTATAATTGCAGGTTCAAAATTGGTAAAAAGAAAAAACCAATACAGAAAAACAAAGTAAACTTTATTAGAAATGCAGAATTTCTCATACAATACCCTAATTTTCTGCATAGTTTTAGTACACAAGTTGTATTTTATTTGTTTTATTTTTAAAATATCCACACTGAATACAAAAATTAACATCACCGCTTCTTGCTAAGCCAATTTTAGTGGTAAATCCAATTACGCTATTATTTATTTATATCCCTTGACATTCGATGTTATATGCACAACGTGCACCTTTATTGATTACGGTGTCCACCTATCTTATATTAGTACGAACATAATCAGGTCGAGGTTGCCATTGGGCTTTCTAAATAATTTTCTTTAATACAACTTATTATGAATATTGAAATTCTTTTCTAGTCTATATCATATTATAAAATCCGTTTGGTTCTTAATTTTTTTGCATTATTTTATTATTATTTTTATTGATATCTACAATTGCAAATATATTGTAACAAGCATATTTATATAATTTAAATACCCTGAACCAATGAAGTAGGAATAAAAACCCATCGGCGTTTCGTCAACAAACCATAGTTAGAAGATTCTTTTTAAATCTCGTGCTCACTGTCAGTAGGGAGGGTAATAGAAGAAAGGTCACTTTCGAGTAGATTATAATGAGAGGATAAACGCGATTGAAATGTTTGACAATGGGAAATAGACAGGACGTGAGCAAAGAAAACATTAAAATCACAAAGTATTACATTATTATAAACATAAAAGGGGCATCAACAATTTTGCAGAGGATCTTGGATAGTAAGAACTTGATGCATTAGAAATTGGAACGTTTCGTTGAACGCCAAAGTTCCCTTCCATAGGTTCAAATCAGTTTTGTATTTGAGTTTATATTAAAAGTTTTCTATTTATTGTTAGTTTCGAAAGTTTACTCAGTAATCTAAGAAGTTATCGATAAAGCCAGTAGTAAGTATGGCCGTATCATCCGCATAAGTGATAATGATAGTCTAGAATCAGATGGGATATCATGGATATAAATATTATATAAAATGGGAGCAATGATACTACCTTGTGGGACCCCGGCTAAAACAAGATATATTTCTGCGGATTTTGAATTAACTGCTACTTGAAAGAGATGTTAGATTATAAAAATATATTATTTGGAAGGACGATAGATTTTCGAGAAGAGATCCGAATGGTATACATGTTGTAAAACATAGGAGAAATCTATGAATATTTCTAGGCAATACTCTTCTAACATATCTCAAGAGAAGATCCAATGTATTCATCACATTTATTCGGTGAGGTTACTGTTTGTAACTAGGCATTCGGGAGCGTTGCTACTGCGCTTTCGTTTATATTTTGCATTAGTTAATGTTAGTATTTTTGATAGCAAATTTTATACTATTATTATATCTTATATACCGTTGCTGTAAGGACAAAAAATACTAAATTGGAAATACTACATGAGGTTGTATCCTAACACATCAATGGATATTAAGAAAGTCTAGTAGAAGAAACAGTTAAACAATTTATGTACATAATCGGATAGTTTTCAAATATAATCAAATTCTTATTATAAATACAATAGATTTATGTTTGAAAATACGGTACCATTATTTCAGTAGTTATATCTCCGATCTTATATTTAGAAAAATGATTTTCGTAATCCATCAGCATTTTAAAGTATAACAAAATAATTAATATATGTGTACAGTTTTTAATCGTAGCATACAATGTATATGTAAATCGATAAATTCATATTAGTTTCTTATTTGCTTTATTTCATAAACTTTTCAACAATCAGAAAACAGTAGAATCTTTTCTTTTCAGCATTCCTAAAAATAACAATAACACTCAGAAAAAATTCCATAGTAGAAAAACTTATATTTTCACTAGGTTCCCAAACAAAATGTGTTCAATTTTTTTTACCAGTATTTGTTAACATTTTCCAAAAAAAAGTACTATACTGTAATATTGAAATTTAATTAAAAATAAATATTGCTTTAGTGGACATTAAGACATTTATAAGTCATTCAAAATACAATAAAGTATAATCTATAAATAAAATAGTCTTTATTTCGTGTAATTAAATCGTTGTCTTATATACATTATTGATTTTGAATTGTATTGTCGTTTATATAAGCTTTATTTCGTGTAATTAAATCGTTTGTCTTATATACATTATTGATTTTGAATTGTATTGTCATTTTTTATTTAATAAAATTATTTGATATTCGTTATATATACAATACATCAAAATTATAGTATAATACTATGTAAAATGTGTATTTGAAAAAAATATCGGAATCTGCATTTATATGTGGAATTATTATTAGAAAAAAATTAAGGAGACTATTAATTTTTTTATTATTTTCGATGTTTTTGTCTACAAATTTTGGACCGAATTTAACACTTGTGTTTACTCAAAAAACTCAATCAGATGTTTGTTCGACGTATTACTCCAGAACAGAATATTCCAGATGTCGAAAATCGCAGAAATCGTGACCTTAACTCATTGGCTAAAATCACTTCCCTGTTTACAAAAGAATAAATATACCTTATATATTCGAGAGTTTGCTTACTTGAAACTATTTTAGTATTAGATAATAGAATTTTTTTCTGTTAGCATTTAAAACTTTTCATTCTATTGGATTTTTAAAATTTTCCAAAGTGTCCCGAAATATTATCGCTGATTGATTTTCGTATTTTTGTGCAGTTTTGTATTTTTAATTTTAACATTATATCCTCTTTACAATCAATTGAAATAAATAAACAATTTTATTTTAAATTTGTATCATAAATAAGAAATTCTATTTAACTTAAAATTTTAAATCGAAAATAATAACGTTTCGGCAGCATTCCAAACACCCCTCACTCATTACATCACCAACTCAATTTTTTTATTTCAAAAACTTTAGTTTTCTAATTGTAGTTTTTGTGGATTTAGAATTTGTATGGACATTTTCGATTGTCAACTTACAATTTTTTCTAATTAAAATCAACGTAAAAAAATTATTAATGTAGAGACCATGATTATAAAATACATTATTTTGTTGATATAATTTAATATCATTTTCTTGAATAGTTGAAATGCATTCATCTACTATATGATTTTTTATATTATTTATTGAAGAATAGTGAAGGTACCACTTGTTTATTTGTTTGTTTGTTTGTATTTAAGACCCCTATGACATGATACAGGAGCCACAAAGCAGCGTCACGACCATTAGACCACTTGCCGACCTGAAAATGTGCGGACGGACTTATTAGAGGTAGTTCGATTTTGTAGACGTAATGTTATCGTCGACGGTCGCATCCGTGAAAATAGCAAGTAATCAAAAATTTTCCTGGAGTAGGATGGAGCAGTATTTGCCTTTTTTGTACCCTCTAGTAGTGTAGACAATTTTATTTTTGCTCTCAACAGTGGTTTCCAGTCAGGATAAAGGAAGGAAGTTTGGAAATTCAGAGTAATGGTGGAGCGATCTATCTCAAGATGAGAGATTATTAATGGAAGGCAAGATACATTTATTTTGTATAGCGTGTGTATATTATATTATATTTTTAAGACGTTATGGGGAGCATTGTCGGACAGGGCAATTAAAAGTGGGATTACGACTAGATTCGATAAGTGGTGAGTCCACCGATGAAGTTCGATGTGCCACATTAACCAGCCTAATACAACAATTAACCGTTGCCTCAACTATTAGCTTAAGCTCTCCTGCTGACATCCTGGGACATAAAAATAGATCAAATGAGCACCGTTCCGTCCAACCAAATTCCATCAATCGCTACGGAAAATGGTAATGCGTAGAATTTTTATGGAATCTAATAGCTGAAAGGGAAGTTTGTGATCCACTTTCACGCTAGAGAAATTGCAGAAATTGCGTATCATGCATATAAAGAGAAGCAACTACAATGAAAAGATTATTGCCATAAAGGTAATAACAATTCGATGGAAGAGAAGTGGACAAGTAGTGAATATAAATATTAAAGAGGGTTGTGAGAAGAGGAGATCCCCGTGAAATACCATTTTCGAAGAAAAATAACATAATTGTTTAAACAAAAAATATATGGATAAGGGTGATAGAATCGTTTTTTGAGATATAAAATATTTACATTAAAAGAACGATTCTGTCACTTTTATCAACTATCATCAAATTTTCAAATAAACTATATTCTGTCATTAATTCTATCGTCAACTTTACAGTCAGAGTTTATTAAGGTGCAGTGATCACTTCAGAGTCCGCGAAATACTTCAAAGCACTTTCTTTTAATAATTTAGCGCCACATATGTTTTTCTGATAACTTTTCTAAACTGGCTGTCCAGCGAGCATTTGATATTCGTTTACAATAAATACGTTCCAGTCGATCTCAAAAAGTCCATCGTTATCTTTTTCACAGTCTTGAACTCTCGAAATCTAAAGAACTCTCGAATATATTCACCAGTGTGCCACGAAACAGCATAATTGACATCATTCTCTACAACAGGGTTCTGCAACACTTTGCCCGCGGGAAACACGGCGCCTTCCAACCGTTATACGTGCGCCCGCAGCGGTCAACTATATTGCTTATGAGAACAAATTTCCATTTATGAAAAGATCATCAAACTCAAGAAAAAATCATTTTTCAGATTCACTTACTTGTGTAATTAAAGTACAGATCTCGACTTACCGATGAAAATCGTGATGATTGCTTATGAGCAGGTATATCATCATGGTTCATAATTATGAAGCAATATCAACGATCAAATTTTTTAATAGAACTGTTATGCTATGAAAAGTTTACATTCTAAACTTTTTTTATGTATTATTTAGGAATTATTTATATTATAATTGTAATATTGGTGATCGTAATATGTATTAATATAGAATCAATAAGAAGTAATTCCATTTCAATCATTTTTAAAATAAATATTTGCTCCAGAACACACAATAATTTTTAATGAATACAATTTCAACTAATTTTCATGGTAAATCTGAAAATTAACATACTGAAATTTCTATTAAATATTAATAATAATTATAATTATGTTTTCTCTACAAATATTAAGTTAATCTTTTACTATTTATACATACAAAGTAAGCAAAATTGAATAATTTTGTTTGCTGTTTAAATAATTTCGTACATTATTTTTAAATTTTTTATTTTTTATTTTTGTTTTTATATTAGCTGTTGTTAATATGGCACACCTTATCGTAGATAAAATAGTTCATAATATTTAAATCTAAATAATATTATATATATGATGATGCGCACACAATTGAATTATATTGATTAATTTTTTTGTATCTTGTAATATGCGACCGATTGTGGTATATGAACATCAGTGATTTGTCGTCGAGGATTGGTAAGTAATAGATCAACAGATGAGCTTCTTTTAAGACTGACTATTTTCACATCAGTTTGCGAATTGTTCTGATTAAAGGACTTGCTTCTTCTGTAAGTCTTCTGACATCTATTCACAGTAAATAGACTAACATTACCAAAGCATGATATATCAGCATTACTGGTATAGTTGTAATCAGATTCATAGCCAGAAGGAGAAACAATATTAAGTTTGCGTTCGAGGAAGATATTATCCGAATTGGAGTTTAGAAAAAGTGATGGCGACCTTGCGGTCGTTTGGTTTCTCCTCTGTGGACAGCTTGATGATATATCACAGGATATATCAGAGCCGAAATCAGTACTAGCGTTGCTCAAAAACGAATTTCTGTAAATTATAAATAAAATGTCATCAATGAACTACATATTTGAATAAAAGAAGAACGATTTGAGTCCTACCTGTCACTTTGTAGATATGATCCATAATTCATATCCTTTTGTGTAAATGAATTTGCTAAAAGAGTTTCAGGATTAGAAAAAGTTGATCGCATTGTAGTCTTAGGCTCGTGGTTTGGAAATATGAACCACTTTTTCGTAGCAGTACTATTCGGATCGGGATAAATTTGACTTTGCGGCCGCAATGGTTCTATGAAACGGTTTCAATGATTAAAAACAACCATTAATGAAATCTAGTAACTAAACTAGGTTAGTCTCACCGCATTCCTTTACATGCGATTTAGGTAAAGAGAGCGTGAGCGAAACATTGAGGGGTTCATCTCGAAACTCGGCCGAACATTCCTCATACTGCGTGTTTGAGCCAATACTGTTACTCCTAACGTTATATATTTTTTTTGTTTTATATAAAAAGAGAACACAAATAATTTCTAAAATATCACAAAAAATATAATAATATATACGAATTTGCCTGCTGCTGGCATTTCGGTAGCGTGTTGACAATCTCTGATCTTTCCGACAATGAGCCAGTCTGACAGCTCTTGTCTCTCCACGAACAGTGTTTGGATATTGCCGGAGTCGTTTCTGCAGCTTCTGTAATCGGGAATCTTTAATTTCTGATCAAAATTATTCTTATTATAAAGGATAAAAACGTTTGGAAACAGTACCGCAATAATTTGTTGCTGCAATAACACTGTTTACAATATCATCGCATTGGTTTTGTCGCAATTGGTTTGACGGCGTTAGATAATTTGGTGAAGAACTATTATCAGAACTACTTGGAACTCCAGTATTGGTAGAATATCGTGGACTTCTTTATATGCAAAATTATTGTAATAGCACTTTATAGCATAAATAAAACTTATTTTCTTTCTACCTAGTGTGATACTGTCTTTTGTGTCTTTGACGACCATGAGGTTTATTCCGTTTATGTGGAGTATTCATTTGATTGTCCATTCCAACCTTAATAACTTCTTCATAGTCTGGCGGAGCTTCATATACGGGCGGTTCATCTGGCGGAAGCTCTTCTTGTCGATCTATATTTTTCGTTATTGCATTTGAATCCTATAAAAAATAATTAAACACTAAATGTACATACCTAATAACTCACTAATGGTTTGTAAATGATTCTGAAGCTCACGTTGATTTCGTGCCCTCACTCCCATCCGATACAATATTACAAGCCAACCGGAAACAACTAGTAATAAGCCTAAGGAACTCATTATAAATATTCCAGTGGCCGTCTTCAAATCGGGATAACGATCTAATTTAGGAAAATAGTAGTTTGGAGTGTGGGAATACCATCGACGATCTGTTTGTACATGTGACCATTCTTCATCACATGCTTCCGATTCATCGCTATTATCACCACAATGGTCAAAGCCATCGCAGTGCAATCGAATCGAAATACATCGATTATTCTGACATAAAAATTCCGAACCAATGAAACAATCTGAAAATTTCATATTTTCTGGTTTTTTTTCAAAAGGTAAACAATCAAAAAATAAAATATATATTGTTATTATTATTTACTTATGTAGTTAAATACAGTATAGACTATTGCAAGACGTGAAGAGACTCCAAATACACTCTGTAATCGAACGTAAAAACCGACTGTGATTGGTACTAAATGAGTTTTAGCATCAGTGCCATAATTCGGCCATTTCACAGTCTCCATTTCTGCTCCATTCGATGTTGTTCCTTGTCGAACTATTATTCCCGACTTTGCAGCCATTCCATGAAATGTATCGATTTTCAATGAGATATGAGTTTTCATTAATAAATAATTATTAGCTGGCTTAATAATCCAAATGCAATCGTAGTAACGAACATCTGTCGAATTTTCCAGCATATTCATCATCGTTATTGCGCCTCCTAATTCGTCAACAACTCCACCACAATCTAATTAGTTAATAGAATTTAATATAATTATTGATTTTCTTTTTCTTCCAACATATTTATTTAAAGAGGTGTTACATGCATCTTCGTTAATGTTTACGAAAATATTTTTTTTTAAACAACTATATAAGTATAGACAACAATATGAGAATACCTGTATATGGTAAAGCTTCGCGTTCTTTAGATTGTTTTTCGGATATAAATGTTATTTCAGCTCTATAACCAACACCTGAGGCTCCATTAGCATGGAATCGTAACAAGAGCGATTTACCGCTGCTAACAATTATCGGTGGACGAAAATGCTCACCGGTATATGTATCGACCATTTGTCCATTCGAATCAAAAATCTAAATAAAAAAAATGTAAAGAAATCTACGTAAAATTAAAAAAATGCATGTTCTTGTTTAGATTTGTAATGTCCTACATAAATGCTTCACAATGTTCTACTAACAACGATAAAATCTTACAAATGAGTAAATGTGCTAAAATGATCAAGCATTATTATTTATTACAGCGGAAATATATATACTATATGAATAAGTAACTAATTATTAGTTTATTTAATTACTTAGCATAATATTGAGGCATTATATTTTAATATCAATAAGTGTGTCAAGTGCAATTTATTTTTATGTACGCGCATATTTTATCTGGATGGAAGCTAGGAATTATTGTGAGAAAGGGAGAATGCAATAACCTCCATGGTCGATGTTAATCCAATTTGAAAATCGGTAAACGCCAATCGAACAAAACAATTTTCTGAATCACATGATAGCAGATGTTCGACACCATAGTCTCTTGGATACAGAATTGGGAAGAACGGACTCGATATTATTTGGGGTAGATTTTGTGAGCTATTACTAATTATTGATTGGTGTGGCGTTCCACTAATAATTTTAACGTTCCCTGTACAAAATTGAATATTTTCAATTATTATTTACAAATACCAAATGTATTATTGTTAAGCATTATTACTTTCGGAAAAATACTGTAGTGAAAATATATGCCTGTCAGTACTTTTGTAGAAAAATTTTAGAGATAATGTACGTGTTCTGCTTCTGTACACTTTTCCATCGCCGCAATAGAACTGTCCCGATAAAATCGTATCGTATGGTGGCTCTGAAAAGTATATACTCTCGCATGGACATTTCGACGAGATGCTGATACCATTATTCGACGCATTGCACGTTTTTGAGAAATTCGTGAAAATGAATGTGATGCGTATAACGCAGTCGGCACAAGTTACTAATTCCAAATTGCACTCGTTGTAAATTGACTTCGATCTGGTCCTATTGGAATTTTGGTTCAACAAATTAACCGTTTGGCTCTGTGAATTTACGGATACACATTAGTTGAAATTACCACTTGAAACAAGTAGTATAACCGTATTCACCCGTATATCGAAGGATGTCATATTGAATCCGTTTAGCTCTCCGCGGTCACCGAGTTCTAGAAAATGACGTCGCCCATTCCAATGACTACAAATTTCCGAATCTCGATTTCCATGATGGCCGATTACCGAACAGATAAACAATCCAATTAATAAAAACAATTCTGAACAGATTTGTATTCCATTCCACGAAAACACCATATCCAAATAAAAACAACAGCCAAAAACAATATTCCACTTTTGATATAAAAATCTTTTAAAATATCCCACGGTTAAGTTCTTCTGTTATTTATAAATTGTATTCGTGCTCAAAAATTTGACCGTTTCACAACTGCTTTAAACTGAGAACTAAACGTGTGGACAACTAAACTTTAGTAAATGGCTAACTATTCATTCATTTTTTCTTTTAGTACGAAGCCCTACAAATTAACACCTTTGCTTCTTATGTTTAGATAAACACTAACTAATAGACACGAAATTTGCGGTAGTTGAAAAAAAATGAATATGGCTTCTTCAAGTATCAGCATACACATGCAAAAGCTATTTTTGAATATTATTAAAATTATAGACGGTTCGATATTTATACGTAACATATTGGTAAACTTTAAACTTTAGAAATCCCATCATTATTATATCGATTTAAACTTTGAGTATGTTTCATGGCAATGATTATATTAGCTTTATTAATTGGGTATTTACTTAACGATCAATTCGAATTTATTAACGGGGTAATATTTTTGACAATTAATATTCAATTGAACTGGTTTTTGGAAATAAGTATACTTACAGAATATTTGTATGAGATTTGTTAATACAATGGTACCTCGACTTATGAACCACTCTACATACGAATTTTTGAGATGTGAACTTTTTTCAAAATTTAAAAATTATATCAACTGTGATCTGTAACAACGATCTTTATGATTGACCAACATTTAAAACTGTTGTTTAGGCGTTAGATCAAAATAAATATAAACTCAGATTGATTTGTACCGCAAATAATTGTTATTCACTCATTTATTGGTTTGTCAAGAAAGTAATTTCGTTGATTCCCAACAGAGGACTTAATTGAATTTTTTCACAACCAACTCCACACTTCAACCCTTAGATTAAAGAAGAAGGTATTCTTTAATCCTTAGATTAAAGAAGTACTGGATAGGCCTCTACACAAAAATTCTGTCCAAATTTTGTTGGCAACACATTCATAGAACGCACCCACATGCAATACAACAGAAACGGCGTAAATCATTGGGGGGCCAATTTAAAAGTTCAGTATGCGATTGAAGCGGTTCGTTTAGAACCATTTTTCATGTGGGATATCATTTACACATACACGTATGCGTAAGGAAGCAGATTTTTTAATATTGCGGGTCTTGTTTGATGGAATTAGTTTTGTAAATATGCAATAAAACACAGTATTCTATTTTTAAATATTTATTTATTTATTATGTATTTTCATTTTATTTATTTCACTGTATATTATTTATTAAAACAGAATTATAAAGTGTGGAAGAGTATATAAAAATAAAAATTGCAAGTTATTTGATTATATGAAAACAATTATGTGTACAAATTTAAATTAATTTCAAAAATGCAAAATGAATTAAATGAGAAAATGTGATATTTTGTTTATGTTGAAATCAAACAACACCGCAACTTATTAAATATAAATTTTAATCTTAAACAAGCATAAGTACCATAGATGGAAAAACCTTAATTATAATATAAATGTGTGTTTATGAATGGAAATGGTAATTTAAATAGGCATTGTGCATTTAAATTAAATTAAAAAATAAAGCATTAATTACATAGAACATTACAATACATGATAATATATAAGTTAATCGTATACATTAAAAGAAATGCTTTAAAACAAAAATAGAAAATGAAAAATTTAATGTACTTAAATAATTAATAACTTATATTCTAAAAAAAATGAAAACAATATTATTTAGTAAATGCATTATAATATGGTCTAATAGAGCAATCAAAACAAATTTATTTAAATAATAAGCTTACCGAAGAATAAACTTTATTTATTATAACACAATGAAAACAGCAATGGAAAATAGACAGAAAAATTCGGTCCCTTAAACTTTCTTACACTCACTTTATATACACCGGCACTGTACTATTTTATGGTAAACATTGAATTCTCAACATCGGATTCACAAATGACAAAGCTAACCCCCAAGTCTCCACTTTCATGGAGAATTAAAGTTTTCAAACTCTCCGAAAGTCTACAAAATTGAAGCGGTTTATATTTGATTGATATTTACGAAATGTATAATAAACCTAAAATAGAATTCCATTTCGTATTAAAAGATTGTACAAAAAATAAAAATGACCTATCGTTGTATTTAAATTGTATTTTTGTTTCCAGTAAGTGAATAATATATAAATTATGCTTTTGCAATTAAATAAATTTCTATTACGACACATAGATGGCAGTGGGTGTCATGTCTACATAAAAAATTTTTGACAGTCGTATCCCCCTAGTAAATATTTGTACACAAAATTGCGTATACATATACGGTAAGGGCCTATCCAGGTATTCTTTAATCTAAGCTTTAATCTAAGCTTCAACCGCATAATCATATGTAGTTTGACAGCTGACATAGTAAGGCTTGCTTGTAAACAAATTCGATTGATTCTGCACAGTAGTTTTTGGTTGATACCCTTTTAAATATGGAAAGTGAAAAACAGCATTTTCGGCATATTTCACTTTTTTACTATAGCAAAGATAAAATGCTGCTCAAGCAAGAAAACAATAATCAGATGTGTTAAGTGAGCGCCAAGGCCAAAACTGTTTGCAAAATTTCGATTTGGCAATTCTGATCTCGAAGATGCACCACGTTCTGGAAGGCCAGTTGAAGCTGATGAAGACACAATAAAGTAATTAATTGATGCAAACTGGCGAATAACAACTCGTGAGATCGCTGAGAGATTAAATTTATTAAATTTGACCATTCATTATCATTTGAAACGGCTAGGTTTAATCTCAAAGCTCGACATATGGGTTCCCCATCTTCTTACGGGAAAAAATTTGTGCCATCGCATTGACGTTTGTGATTTGCTTCTCAAACGCCACGAAAATGATCTATTTTTGAAACGTATCATCACTGTGGACGAGAAATGGGTTGTCTACAACAACGTTAAGTGCAAAAGATCCTGGAGTAAAAAAGATGAACCGGCCCAAAGCACTTCGAAAGCCAATATTCATTTTTAAAAAAGTTATGCTATCTGTTTGGTGGGATTTCAAATGAATCGTTTATTTTGAGCTTCAACCGAGCAACACAACGATCAATTCTGAAGTGTACTGTCATCTGTTGGACAAATTAAGTGATTCACTTAAAGAAAAAAGGCCAATAAATAAACTATTGGGTTGTTCGGAAAGTAATTGCGTAATGAAACGAAATTACTTTCTTGACAACCCAATATATACAATAACAGCTATTTAACAACAGCTTTCCGGAAGCTCTGGAAGCTACCTAAAAATTATTTTTTTGCATTTTGTTAATTTAAGTAAAAATATTTCTTTTTTACTATTTGAATTTGTTTTAATTTTTCATCTGTGAGAAGATTATTGATTTCTTTAAAAATGAAATGGAAAAATTGATTTTAAGAAACGAACTTTATGACCTTCGAACTGCAGGCACGCAAGCTATCTTTGGGCTTCTATATCAAAGATCCGCAACGTCCTTGCCAGACCAGCCGTCTGATATGATTATCTTTTTGAATCAAATTTTAAATATACCACACTAGCTCATGTATAGATTCATGAATACCGTAATATAAAAAACCTTGGAAAATGATGCGAATGCCATTCACACTATTCTGAAAAATCATCGAACGAGCACTTTCTCTATTATAAGTTGTGAAATACATCAATTTTATACATAGATTGCACGATCTTTATGAGAATATGAGAATACTACCGTATTCAGGATATAGGAATATAGATATTATATTAGGTATGAAGCGAGAACTTAACTTTTGTACTAGGTACTTTCAATACCTAAGTTACCTGCTTCTGCCTCTAAATGTCTGTTTTAATGTTGTTGTGTTTTATTTAATTGTTAATTTATCAACTCAAACTACGACATATTTCCTTTTTTGTAATTAAAAATACTGCACGGATTTAGAAAATGGAACCCTCAACACCAACCAGAAGTTCGATATAGGTCTACTAAATCAAACAATTTGAGCCATTCTTAGCTCAGTAATCACAATATATCATATTGGATGACGTCATTGTCCCATCGAAAGCAGCGCCTACCTCATCATCATCGACTAATAATAAGAACTGCATATCTCGAATTTGCAAATCGAACTTTAAAAATAATAATTACAAAAGTTTTTATGTATTCAGGAATACAAGGCGTGGCAAAAAAGTATTGAGACTGGTATCACTAAGAGCGAACGCAAATCTTGCACGTCAGTCCCTCCTAGAGCATACTACCTACGGAGGATGGTCAAATCATACTTCAGTGATCGACTACTGCAATACGAGACCGAGGATGGACCAGCGGAATATGGGGTCACGGGAGGGGTACCTCAGGGCTCTGTCCTGGGCCACTCTTGTGGAACGTCATGGACGACGGCCTACTCCATCTGGAATTACCGACGAACACAACACTCGTGGCTTCCACGGACGATGTAGCGGTTATCCTTGTAGCCAAACACCTGGAGGAACTGGAAGCCGCATTCTCCACCACCATCCGGAGCATAAGACAGTGGATGATATCGGCAGACCTGTCTTTGGCGGAACATAAGACCGAGGCACTCCTTGTGAGTAGCCGGAAGAAAATGGAGACCATCACCATAAGAGTAGGCGATCACGACATCCGGTCGCTACCCTACATCCGGTATCTAGGAGTGGTCTTGGATGCCAGACTCAACTACAAGCGTCAGCAGGAAGACATCAGCAGTACAGGGCGCATTTTCGCGGATAATGCCCAATATCGGAGGCCCCAGTCAAATCCGAAGGCGACTACTGGCAACTGTGGTTACCTCCGTCCTGCTATACGGAGCACCAGTGTGGGCGAAATCGATAGAGCTAACAACATACCGCAAGACAATGACATCAATCCAGCGGCTCTTAGCGATCAGAGTGGCGTCAGCATACCGAACGGTATCACACGATGCGGTCAACGTCGTGGCATCATGCCCACCCATCGACATCCTGGCTGGAGAGCGGGAACGCCAACATCGTAGGAAGAAGGAAGAGCGGCGAAAGGTCCTCTGTGAAGAGGAGAGACCCGAGAGTCTTCGCCTCTGGCAAGAGAGATGGACAACTCTACGAAGGGTCGAAAATTAAAGTCATAATTCTGATGGAACCTATGCTGGCGGTGAAAATTTGGTGGAATGCATGCATCAGATTTTACAGAGAATGATTACTATGACGCATGCTAATCGATTAGAACATGGGCTTACACGAGTTTGTCCAACTTACAGAAAAGACGATAAATTAGTTGATCAGCACCAATAAGTCAATCAACGACCCGCCAGTTTTTCACGATACGACAGATTCTGGAGAAACACAGCGAATAACAAGTTTACTCTTATTTGGTATATTTAATGGACTCCAAAAATTAAATCAGTGTGGAGATAAAGCGAAGGACTATGCTCGCCCAGTCTTATTTAGCTTGAGCAAAATATTTGGGTACAAACTAATTTCACGGATGATTATTTATACAACCTTAACAACCTTGCTGAATTAAATATATTATGCCGAAACATGAACAATGCCTGGCAGTGACGAAGTTGTTCTCGCTTAGTAAGAACTCTTTTGTAAGATTCATGGCCGTCTTTGACGATGGAAACTGGAAAATAAGGTATAGCGAAGAGACTACATATGAGTACCTCATAGCGGAAAGTGATCTCCAAATTACAAAAATAACAAGACTGAAGTTGCTAAAATACCATCATGCGAATAAACAGGCGCGCGTAAAAACCCATTTTACTAATGTTCAAGAGGTAGACTCCGTTCCTTAGGTGATCAAGATGTTAATTAAACAGAGGGAGATAAAATCTGCTCTTATACTTACGTTACAAATACATCCAAATTAGGAGTCCCCTTTAACGAATATTGCACGTCTATGGTTTCATTGGCGATATTTCCATATACAAAAGTATAGCTATACATTCAAACTATTTATATATTATTTCTCAAAACTAAAAAGCTTGTTCTACTATTATTTATTTATAAAACTAACAGATTGTAAAAACTACATTAAATACAAATCAAACCACTTCACAGACATCGATTGTAAGACTGCGATACACGTTGTTTATATCACCGTCGAGATGTATGTATATCATTACCAAAAAACTGCACTCTTTATTAATTTGGCAGCCAATTTATTTTTATGTTCGATTAAAATATGTGCATTCAAATCATTAAATGTAGTTGCGTTGGATAAGGAACCAATTCTCTTCATATCATATAGCAAGCTGGGTGAATTATCACAACTTTAAAACCTTTTTTTCGATTCTGTTTAATTAAAAAAATATTTTAATATAAAATCGTATTTGTGAAGTATCATCATTTAAAAACTCAAATTTTCGATTGTGTTCAATTACAATATTTAAATAAGAAAGTGGTTGCACTTTTCAATTGTAATTGAAAAATCAATTTGAAGAAAGTACAAACCTTTTTTAATAAAATAAAGTCCATCAGCTCCAAAATTCATGGCTCCCGAACTCCGTTATACCGTAAGGTTATTTGGGCAGGAGTTTCAAATTTCAGTGAAACCCGAGTGAGTAAGTTTGAAGCCTAGGCGCGAAACTCTAACGAAATTAATACACAATCTGAAACACGAAAATAATTTTCTAATTAAAACCAATTTTATAGTCTAAAATTTTCTTTGAAATTAAAATTGTTATTTTTTCAGATCATAAAATCTTTTTGCGTTGGATTTGGAACCAATTCTCTTCATTTTATCTCAAAGCGAGCTGGGTGAAGTATCATCATTTTAAAACTCAAATTTTCGATTGTGTTCAATTACAATATTTAAATAAGAAAGTGGTTTCACTTCTCAATTGTAATTGAAAAATCAATTTGAAGAAAGTACAAACCTTTTTCAATAAAATAAAGTCCATCAGCTCCAAAATTCATGGCTCCTGAACTCCGTTACACCGTAAGGTTATTTGGGTAGGAGTTTCAAATTTCAGTGGAACCCGAGTGAGTACGTTTCAATCCTTGGCGCGAAACCCTAACGACATTGATACACAATCTGAAACACGAAAATAATTTTATAATTAAAACCAATTTTATAGTCTAAAATTTTCTTTGAAATTAAAATTGTTATTTTTTCAGATCATAAAATCTTTTTGCGTTGGATTTGGAACCAATTCTCTTCATTTTATCTCAAAGCGAGCTGGGTGAAGTACCATCATTTTAAAACTCAAATTTTCGATTGTGTTCAATTACAATATTTAAATAAGAAAGTGGTTTCACTTCTCAATTGTAATTGAAAAATCAATTTGAAGAAAGTACAAACCTTTTCCAATAAAATAAAGTCCATCAGCTCCAAAATTCATGGCTCCTGAACTCCGTTATACCGTAAGGTTATTTGGGCAGGAGTTTCAAATTTCAGTGAAACCCGAGTGAGTACGTTTCAATCCTTGGCGCGAAACCCTAACGACATTGATAAACAATCTGAAACACGAAAATAATTTTCTAATTAAAACCAATTTTATTATACTCAAAAATTTTCTTTGAAATTAAATTTTTTTTTCAGATAATAAAATGTTGTTGCGTTGGATTTGGAACCAATTCTCTTCATTTTTTCTCAAAGCGAGCTGGGTTGAAGTATCATCATTTTAAAACTCAATTACAAAATATTTGAAAATGAAAAGTTGTTTCACTTCTCAAATGAAATTGAAAAATCAATTTGAAGAAAGTACAAACCTTTTTCAATAAAATAAAGTCCATCAGCTCCAAAATTCATGGCTCCTGAACTCCGTTACACCGTAAGGTTATTTGGGCAGGAGTTTCAAATTTCAGTGGAACCCGAGTGAGTACGTTTCAATCCTTGGCGCGAAACCCTAACGACATTGATAAACAATCTGAAACACGAAAATAATTTTCTAATTAAAACCAATTTTATTTTACTCAAAAATTTTCTTTGAAATTAAATTTTTTTTTCAGATAATAAAATGTTGTTGCGTTGGATTTGGAACCAATTCTCTTCATTTTTTCTCAAAGCGAGCTGGGTTGAAGTATCATCATTTTAAAACTCAATTACAAAATATTTGAAAATGAAAAGTTGTTTCACTTCTCAAATGAAATTGAAAAATCAATTTGAAGAAAGTACAAACCTTTTTCAATAAAATAAAGTCCATCAGCTCCAAAATTCATGACTCCTGAACTCCGTTATACCGTTAGGTTATTTGGATAGGAGTTTCTAATTTCAGTGAAACCCGAGTGAGTAAGTTTGAAGCCTAGGCGCGAAACTCTAACGAAATTAAAACACAATCTGAAACACGAAAATAATTTTCTAATTAAAACCAATTTTATAGTCTAAAATTTTCTTTGAAATTAAAATTGTTATTTTTTCAGATCATAAAATCTTTTTGCGTTGGATTTGGAACCAATTCTCTTCATTTTATCTCAAAGCGAGCTGGGTGAAGTATCATCATTTTAAAACTCAATTACAAAATATTTGAAAATGAAAAGTTGTTTCACTTCTCAAATGAAATTGAAAAATCAATTTGAAGAAAGTACAAACCTTTTTCAATAAAATAAAGTCCATCAGCTCCAAAATTCATGACTCCTGAACTCCGTTATACCGTTAGGTTATTTGGATAGGAGTTTCTAATTTCAGTGAAACCCGAGTGAGTAAGTTTGAAGCCTAGGCGCGAAACTCTAACGTAATTAAGACACAATCTGAAACACGAAAATAATTTTCTAATTAAAACCAATTTTATAGTCTAAAATTTTCTTTGAAATTAAAATTGTTATTTTTTCAGATCATAAAATCTTTTTGCGTTGGATTTGGAACCAATTCTCTTCATTTTATCTCAAAGCGAGCTGGGTGAAGTATCATCATTTTAAAACTCAAATTTTCGATTGTGTTCAATTACAATATTTAAATAAGAAAGTGGTTTCACTTCTCAATTGAAATTGAAAAATCAATTTGAAGAAAGTACAAACCTTTTCCAATAAAATAAAGTCCATCAGCTCCAAAATTCATGGCTCCTGAACTCCGTTATACCGTAAGGTTATTTGGGCAGGAGTTTCAAATTTCAGTGAAACCCGAGTGAGTACGTTTCAATCCTTGGCGCGAAACCCTAACGACATTGATAAACAATCTGAAACACGAAAATAATTTTATAATTAAAACCAATTTTATAGTCTAAAATTTTCTTTGAAATTAAAATTGTTATTTTTTCAGATCATAAAATCTTTTTGCGTTGGATTTGGAACCAATTCTCTTCATTTTATCTCAAAGCGAGCTGGGTGAAGTACCATCATTTTAAAACTCAAATTTTCGATTGTGTTCAATTACAATATTTAAATAAGAAAGTGGTTTCACTTCTCAATTGTAATTGAAAAATCAATTTGAAGAAAGTACAAACCTTTTCCAATAAAATAAAGTCCATCAGCTCCAAAATTCATGGCTCCTGAACTCCGTTATACCGTAAGGTTATTTGGGCAGGAGTTTCAAATTTCAGTGAAACCCGAGTGAGTACGTTTCAATCCTTGGCGCGAAACCCTAACGACATTGATAAACAATCTGAAACACGAAAATAATTTTCTAATTAAAACCAATTTTATTATACTCAAAAATTTTCTTTGAAATTAAATTTTTTTTTCAGATAATAAAATGTTGTTGCGTTGGATTTGGAACCAATTCTCTTCATTTTTTCTCAAAGCGAGCTGGGTTGAAGTATCATCATTTTAAAACTCAATTACAAAATATTTGAAAATGAAAAGTTGTTTCACTTCTCAAATGAAATTGAAAAATCAATTTGAAGAAAGTACAAACCTTTTTCAATAAAATAAAGTCCATCAGCTCCAAAATTCATGGCTCCTGAACTCCGTTACACCGTAAGGTTATTTGGGCAGGAGTTTCAAATTTCAGTGGAACCCGAGTGAGTACGTTTCAATCCTTGGCGCGAAACCCTAACGACATTGATAAACAATCTGAAACACGAAAATAATTTTCTAATTAAAACCAATTTTATTTTACTCAAAAATTTTCTTTGAAATTAAATTTTTTTTTCAGATAATAAAATGTTGTTGCGTTGGATTTGGAACCAATTCTCTTCATTTTTTCTCAAAGCGAGCTGGGTTGAAGTATCATCATTTTAAAACTCAATTACAAAATATTTGAAAATGAAAAGTTGTTTCACTTCTCAAATGAAATTGAAAAATCAATTTGAAGAAAGTACAAACCTTTTTCAATAAAATAAAGTCCATCAGCTCCAAAATTCATGACTCCTGAACTCCGTTATACCGTTAGGTTATTTGGATAGGAGTTTCTAATTTCAGTGAAACCCGAGTGAGTAAGTTTGAAGCCTAGGCGCGAAACTCTAACGAAATTAAAACACAATCTGAAACACGAAAATAATTTTCTAATTAAAACCAATTTTATAGTCTAAAATTTTCTTTGAAATTAAAATTGTTATTTTTTCAGATCATAAAATCTTTTTGCGTTGGATTTGGAACCAATTCTCTTCATTTTATCTCAAAGCGAGCTGGGTGAAGTATCATCATTTTAAAACTCAAATTTTCGATTGTGTTCAATTACAATATTTAAATAAGAAAGTGGTTTCACTTCTCAATTGAAATTGAAAAATCAATTTGAAGAAAGTACAAACCTTTTTCAATAAAATAAAGTCCATCAGCTCCAAAATTCATGGCTCCTGAACTCCGTTATACCGTAAGGTTATTTGGGCAGGAGTTTCAAATTTCAGTGGAACCCGAGTGAGTACGTTTCAATCCTTGGCGCGAAACCCTAACGACATTGATAAACAATCTGAAACACGAAAATAATTTTTTAATTAAAACCAATTTTATTATACTCAAACATTTTCTTTGAAATTAAATTTTTTTTTCAGATAATAAAATGTTGTTGCGTTGGATTTGGAACCAATTCTCTTCATTTTTTCTCAAAGCGAGCTGGGTTGAAGTATCATCATTTTAAAACTCAATTACAAAATATTTGAAAATGAACAGTTGTTTCACTTCTCAAATGAAATTGAAAAATCAATTTGAAGAAAGTACAAACCTTTTTCAATAAAATAAAGTCCATCAGCTCCAAAATTCACGGTTCCTGAACTCCGTTATACCCATAAGGTTATTTGGGCAGGAGTTTCAAATTTCAGTGGAACCCGAGTGAGTACGTTTCAATCCTTGGCACGAAACCCTAACGACATTGATACACAATCTGAAACACGAAAATAATTTTCTAATTAAAACCAATTTTATTATACTCTAAAATTTTCTTTGAAATTAAATTTTTTTTTTCAGATAATAAAATGTTGTTGCGTTGGATTTGGAACCAATTCTCTTCATTTTTTCTCAAAGCGAGCTGGGTTGAAGTATCATCATTTTAAAACTCAATTACAAAATATTTGAAAATGAAAAGTTGTTTCACTTCTCAAATGAAATTGAAAAATCAATTTGAAGAAAGTACAAACCTTTTCCAATAAAATAAAGTCCATCAGCTCCAAAATTCATGGCTCCTGAACTCCGTTATACCGTAAGGTTATTTGGGCAGGAGTTTCAAATTTCAGTGGAACCCGAGTGAGTACGTTTCAATCCTTGGCGCGAAACCCTAACGACATTGATACACAATCTGAAACACGAAAATAATTTTCTAATTAAAACCAATTTTATTATACTCTAAAATTTTCTTTGAAATTAAATTTTTTTTTTTCAGATAATAAAATGTTGTTGCGTTGGATTTGGAACCAATTCTCTTCATTTTTTCTCAAAGCGAGCTGGGTTGAAGTATCATCATTTTAAAACTCAATTACAAAATATTTGAAAATGAAAAGTTGTTTCACTTCTCAAATGAAATTGAAAAATCAATTTGAAGAAAGTACAAACCTTTTTCAATAAAATAAAGTCCATCAGCTCCAAAATTCATGGCTCCTGAACTCCGTTATACCGTAAGGTTATTTGGATAGGAGTTTCTAATTTCAGTGAAACCCGAGTGAGTACGTTTCAATCCTTGGCACGAAACCCTAACGACATTGATACACAATCTGAAACACGAAAATAATTTTCTAATTAAAACCAATTTTATTATACTCTAAAATTTTCTTTGAAATTAAATTTTTTTTTTCAGATAATAAAATGTTGTTGCGTTGGATTTGGAACCAATTCTCTTCATTTTTTCTCAAAGCGAGCTGGGTTGAAGTATCATCATTTTAAAACTCAATTACAAAATATTTGAAAATAAACAGTTGTTTCACTTCTCAAATGAAATTGAAAAATCAATTTGAAGAAAGTACAAACCTTTTTCAATAAAATAAAGTCCATCAGCTCCAAAATTCACGTCTCCTGAACTCCGTTATACCGTTAGGTTATTTGGATAGGAGTTTCTAATTTCAGTGAAACCCGAGTGAGTAAGTTTGAAGCCTAGGCGCGAAACTCTAACGAAATTAAGACACAATCTGAAACACGAAAATAATTTTCTAATTAAAACCAATTTTATAGTCTAAAATTTTCTTTGAAATTAAAATTGTTATTTTTTCAGATCATAAAATCTTTTTGCGTTGGATTTGGAACCAATTCTCTTCATTTTATCTCAAAGCGAGCTGGGTGAAGTATCATCATTTAAAAACTCAAATTTTCGATTGTGTTCAATTACAATATTTAAATAAGGAAGTTGTTTCACTTCTCAATTGTAACTGAAAAATCAATTTGAAGAAAGTACAAACCTTTTTCAATAAAATAAAGTCCATCAGCTCCAAAATTTACGGCTTTTGAGCTCCGTTATAACTAAAGGCTATTTGGGCAGCAGTTTCAAATTTCTGTAAGAACCCGAGTGAGTACTAATTGAATTTAAGATTAAAATTAAGCAAAATTACCTAGAGGTAATGGAAATGTTGAATCGTGTCATTGGTATGGCATATTAATCAAAAGGAACTATTAACAGCACCAGCTCAATGATGATTACTATAATTCATCCTTAATTCACTTATTGCTGTCCTGCCCTAAAAAAACTAAAAAACATTCTTTTAAACATCTTTTTCTGAGCCTTTGTTTGCATACAATTATGTTTATATCAAAATCAGTAATTTGTTTCCTCAAAACTTTTATCAGAGACGAAAAATAAAAATGATCATCATTATATTGAAAATATATTTTCTAAAATGATCCTAAAAGAAGTTGAAATGGTTAACTTTGCTTACCTTTTATTTTTCGGTCTGCGTACAAAAAAGCCCACACGCATTAGTTGTATACACATTTTTCTAAAATGAAAATAAAATCTGTACAAAAAGATTCAATATTTTTTAATTTAAGGCTATAGTACCTTTTGTTTTATAATATTTTCTATTTTAAGGATATGGAATGGATCAATTTTTTTTTTCAAATAAAAAAAATTAATTGCAAATGATAAAATTTATTCTTACCTATTGTGTTGAAATAGTTCATTTTCCTATTGTTGATAGGACTTGGTAATCGAAATGTGTTTAGTTATGTCAGAGAAAAACTGAGGACCTAAAAAGGAGAAATTCATTAAAAGATCAGAAATTTATCATATATACACTACCTTTTTTTGCAGTCTTCTTTTACGAAAAACTAAGTTTCTCATAAATAAAACGCAAATTACCGCAAATAGTATAAAATTACTTAAAAAAAATACACGACTTTTTTCACATAATAAAGAAAATAAGTATTTGGGGAAATACACACTCCAATAGTGGTACTTTTGAAATGAAACAATATCGAGTTTTTTTGTATTTTTTAATTTTCTCTAAAAAATACAGCAAAACTTTTACAATTTGTTGTATATTTTAAACAGCTTCTTGTACTGGTGGTTCGTATCCTTCAGGTCGATCAACAATAGCACCCTCCGATACAACACCCTCAGTTCCTTTTCCACCACCATCACCGTGCAATTCCAACAATTTCGTCAAATCGAAACGTGGCTTCTTCAATACTTTCACTTTACGGATGTGGACATCATGGAGTGGATAGATGCCTTGACAGGCCTTTTCAATATCTTTCGCAATAGAATCTGGTAAGAGTTTATTAACAACATCCCTTAAATCTGAACCGCTCACATCACGGATGATTATGTCGGTCATCTTCTTCCGAATGTTGCGAACCTGCGATTGTTGAGCGTAGCAAGTTTTGCGCTGTGACAACTGATCCTTAGCTGTGAATCCAATGCAGAAAACACGAAGTAAAAAGCCGTCAGTTGTTTTTACATCGACGTTAGCTTCGATCAATGTTTGCCATTTCTTTACCATAGATCTGAAAAAATAATATTTCATTTATATAGTTTTTTTCCAATATAAAACCGATTGTCTGATGATCAACAACAATTTTAATGTTTATAATTTTTTAATAATGTTTTTTTGACTTATGATGAATTCTGAATAAAGGTATTGTTAATCAAGGAATAATAATCGGGAAATGCATTTTTAAATAAGAATAAGTAATTGTCTGCAAGCACTCATAAAGGAATTTTTTTGTAATACCGAACAGCTTAAGACACCATTTAGATATCTAAATAATAAAAACAATAACATTAACTATACAAAAAAAGACAATTTTGAGAAATAATATATGCAAAGATTTCATTTTTTTTTTAATTTAACTAATCTGACCATGCGTATCGAGGAAATAATTATGTGGTATGACTGTGTGATATAATTCATCAATTTATTTAGCAGCATTTGCAGTTCACTTCTAGTAATCAGTGTGCCCGTAAAATTATAGAGAGATTCTGCATAACACCAATAGAAGCTGAAATACCTCCGAACTTTAAAACTTGATTGAAATAATTTGTGAGTAATACGCGCTGTATTAAGTTAGCTATAAACAGATAATGTTGCTTGTAATTTCAATTAAATACATACTTATAGAATTTGAAAAGAGATTTGGTATTTGTTTTCTATCTATTTAAACGTAAATTAAATTTGTCAACACTTGCTCTTGTTGCATATGAAAATAAGGCTTAAGCACGATTTTTAGGAATCAAACATATTTGCCGAAAACCGCTTTTCTTAATGTTTTCCCTATACATATTAGTGAAGTTATACGAAGATATTTCACAATCTTCTAGATATGTGTTATTCAATCGTCAAAGAAATAATGCTGTACACAGAGCACACATACCACCTATGATTGACTTCTTAATCAGGACAATCCCAAAATTAACAAATTGGCTGTAGTAAACATACGTAACATAACATAAAAATTTGGCTTACACCTGAAGTTATCGTTTTCGGAATCTATCGAATATATATAAATGTATATGAAATTGACAAATATTCATGAATATGTTCACTATATAGGCAAAAGTCTTAATGAGTTTCAACAATTTAACATAAATATTAACCACTTAAAAAAATTTCATTCGTATCATTCAGTATTATTGAAAATTTGTTTTTCCATTTTACTATTTTTCAATACATAATTTAAATAATTTTTAAATGAAAATGAGTTATATTATCACAGAAATAAACTCAATGGGTCTTACTTAATAAAAAGTTTCAGTCCAAAATTAAAAACTATTTTATTCAAAAGTGGGGTTAAGTTAAATGATTATCGAAAGAATGTTGTTCTAATTCCAATTAAACCTAAATTTACTTAATACACAAACAATTTCACTCGTTCGTGTTATTTTTTTACTTTTCCATGTTTTATAGTCGTTTTCACACAATCATTGTTATAACCTACAAAATTCCTTCCGGCCTCTTCAATAATACTACAATAAAACTCACATACCAATTTTTCTCATATTCTGGTCATTTTCATTGAAGATATTCTTTCAAAATGTCAACGAATAGTGACAAAATGTATTTTCCTCAATATAACAAATCCACGTGGTTAACTTATCAATTTTTATTTCACATTCACGCAAGTTGTCATAATGCAAAAATGATTTTACAAACCTCAATTTATCAGTAGTTAGATCCATTCCATGGAAATTCGTTAGGACATTCCTATCCTGAACATCTTCTGCAATTAGCCTGAATTTACGGAAAGATCTCTCGGCATCATTGTCATTCTGAAGATCAGCCAATGACACTTCAAACACGCGGCCTTTTAAACCCTCTGAAGCGATTTTAGTACCTTGTGTACGATTCACAAGAGTTTTGCCCACTTGCCGTTTTGTGAATATGTTCGGAGCTTTGATATCGTACCAATCTTTACGCGAAAAAGGATCAACTACCTTCTTCTTTCCGCCTTTTTTGCCACCTTTCGATAAACCTTTATTTTTGCCGACCGCCATGTTTAGTAGTTACACGGAAAAGAGCTAGACAGACGTTCGCTGCATGCCAAGAACCGGATATCCACTGAACGTTAAACAGCTGACATAAGGTTACGTTCACGAATACTTCATAAACTGCTAGCTTCATTGCATTGATTTTATATCAACTCTAGTATGTATTTTCACACGAGTTTTAATGTTAACCGCAGCAATTAAATACCAATTTCGTTTATAATTATTTATAATAATAAATTACTTAAAAATTGCATATATATAAGCAGATTTATTTTGTAGATTTAACAATAACCCCTACTGACATCTAGTTTTCGTAATGGAATTTTTCTGAATTCCAAAACAATAATAATTCAATATTGAAATAAATAAGAAAATTTAAACAGACCGTTCTTATTTAACAAAATAATCAAAGTAAAACAAATTTGTGCAACATAAACTAATAAACTTTAGAATAAAGGAGAATACATAATAAAATAAAAAAATTGTAGAAAACTATTAGAAACAATAATTTTAAAATAAATTAATTAAAAGGAATTGAGTTTAAAGCAAAATTTATAAGGCTTCCAAAAAAAGAAGGAAAAATCTACAAATACATAGATACATATCTAATAAAAATAAATATCAGTTATAATGGATAAAGATAGATAAAATTAGCAGTCATATTTTGGACGCTTTTTAATTATCGGCCATGTACAATATTAGGCAACAAGCAAAATTACAATATAAATGAGTGCACTTACGCTATGTTTCAATGGTTTTGTTATTATTTTGATATGATCTAATTATCATAACTTCAAAAAAAGTAAATAAGTAGCAACATTATAATAATTATTAGGATAATTATAATAGTTATATTAACAATTCGTAATAAATAAACTTACTAAAACAATCAATAAAAAAATCTGAACTATATTTACGAAGAAATTGTCTAAAAAGTATATATTTTATGATAATTTATTTTAAATTATCGGTTTTGTTGCCAAAAAGATATGAATATTAATACATATAAATATAGTATAGCATACTTACTTAAGCTCTTCGCTTTTTAATTCGGCAATTATGAATCGCAATGCTCTGGTCGTTTACACTTACTCCATGTTGGTACCACATGAAGTGCACGCATATGGATAATAATGAAATGTCGAATCAATGACCTAATTTATTATGCTGCATTAATAAATAATTTGATTTAAGAAATAATTATTAAAAATAAAATAAGCAATTATTTATTAAATTTGAAAACAGCAAATTTAAAAATATTTATTTTGTCGATCTTAAGAATTTGCTAATGGAGACAATATCTAGCAAATGTATATGAACTCAGAATAAAATTATCAATCATTTTATGAAAGACTTGTTTAACATTTGGCCCACGTAAAGTACTACAATAGTTACGGATTATAAAAAATTATAGAAACCACCTAAAACACTACAATAGTTACGGATTATAAAAAGAAAAAATATCCTCTAATCAATCATTAGACTTCAAAAAAGAAATGGAAGTGGAAAGTAACTAAACTGCTTACGAAGAAAAAAGATGCCGAAGATGACGCTTAGAACAATGTGGTACAGAAAAAGAATGGGAATTAACTTTGCAGATTAACTAAGTAGACAATTTTTTTTAGTTCAATAAAAATATTTTATGTGACAGGCGGACTTTCTCATTTTCGGCCAAGAACTTTAAAATAAATTCTACATCAAAATTAATTTTTTTTTATTAGGTATAATAAAATTATTATAATTTTATACTATCACTCTCAAATAACTGTATAATACCCTCAAAACAGGACATTTTGTTTAAAGGACATAATAGCTACAGAAAAAAGTTTTATTTGAATTGATTTCAGTTTTTCAGCTATTTATTAAGTCAAAGAAGAAAAACTTTTCAGTATGAAAGGAATCAGAATAAATCCCAGCGAATGAAAAATACAATTTATATACAATATTTCTGTTGCAGAAATATCCCATTCTCTTAAAAGTATTTTATATTTTAATATTGTCACTTTATTGTTAGTACTACAGATTTTGCAAATACTACAACCATAAACAAGTTTGTTTATTTCTATTTTATTTCATTTATTAAATTTTATTCAATGTATTTTTTATGATAAAATTTTACTAGATCAAAACTCTCTAAATATAAATAAGTATGTAGGATAGTAAGTTAATATTAGTTCAAATAATACACCCGATTTCTTTTTTTCTTCTTTCTTTATTTTACTTTATTTTTAATGGCACGTCTTTTCCCTACGCCTGCACCCCAAGAAGTGAACCAAAACTCCCCCTTTTTCACCTCAATCCTAAATCACCACCCATGACGTTTCTCCTTCTGCCCACCATCCTGTGCTGCCACCTGCCTGCCAATACTTTTCCTAATTCACCTTTCACCATTCCTACATGTATATACATATAAATGAAAATGTATAATGCTTTAGAAATTACAATGAAAAGAACGAAAGAGTAAAAACGGGAAAATGGTAGACTCCAGAAAAAAAATATATAGGAAAATAAGAAGAAAAATCAAAGTATGTTAAATGAGAACCAATATGAGTCCCAGAAGTACCCGACTTGACATATAAATGGCGGTTCTTGTTTGAAAAAATTACTATGATCGAAAGCACCAACCTTATAAATATTAAATTTGAAGTTTGATGACGCTGTGTATTTGTATTTGTTTGACAGTCATTTATAGTGAATACTCTCAGTGAATTTGAAAATATGAAAAAAATAGTCATCGTTATGTGATACAATACTTTCATTTGAAAGATCTCAGTTCAACAAATATCAAAACCTAGCTAGATTCTACTCTGGGGTAGCCTGCTCCACCGTTTACAGCAATAAAATATTGGGTGTCAGACTTTAAAATGGTGAAGAAAATCTCCTTCTGCCCCCCATCCTGTGCTGCCACCTGCCTGCCAATACTTTTCCTAATTCACCTTTCACCATTCCTACACTCGGCCATTCGACTTTCATCTGCCTCAGATGAACACTAGGTTTTCATTTTGTCTGCACTAGTTGATGTCCTCACAGGACCTTCCTGTTCGCCCACCTTTTCCACCTTGTATCTGCCATGATCCCTGATTTTTACTACCTTATATGGCCCAAAATGTTTTTGCTTAATTTTGAGTGTACTGCCGAATTGGGTTCTTTCAATCGCCACCAATTCATTTATTTTGAAACGAACCGCTTTTTTCTTGTTTTTGTTGTATTGCAAAGAATTTTCGTTTTGTATTTCTTGAATTTGTTCTTTGGCTTTATCTCGCATTTCATATTAGTTCAAATAATACACCCGATTTCTTTTTTTCTTCTTTCTTTATTTTACTTTATTTTTAATGGCACGTCTTTTCCCTACGCCTGCACCCCAAGAAGTGAACCAAAACTCCCCCTTTTTCACCTCAATCCTAAATCACCACCCATGACGTTTCTCCTTCTGCCCACCATCCTGTGCTGCCACCTGCCTGCCAATACTTTTCCTAATTCACCTTTCACCATTCCTACATGTATATACATATAAATGAAAATGTATAATGCTTTAGAAATTACAATGAAAAGAACGAAAGAGTAAAAACGGGAAAATGGTAGACTCCAGAAAAAAAATATATAGGAAAATAAGAAGAAAAATCAAAGTATGTTAAATGAGAACCAATATGAGTCCCAGAAGTACCCGACTTGACATATAAATGGCGGTTCTTGTTTGAAAAAATTACTATGATCGAAAGCACCAACCTTATAAATATTAAATTTGAAGTTTGATGACGCTGTGTATTTGTATTTGTTTGACAGTCATTTATAGTGAATACTCTCAGTGAATTTGAAAATATGAAAAAAATAGTCATCGTTATGTGATACAATACTTTCATTTGAAAGATCTCAGTTCAACAAATATCAAAACCTAGCTAGATTCTACTCTGGGGTAGCCTGCTCCACCGTTTACAGCAATAAAATATTGGGTGTCAGACTTTAAAATGGTGAAGAAAATCCACAAAATGGTATTGGATGACCGTCTACTGAAAGTGCTCAAGCTATCAGACATGGTAGGTACTACAAAAAGAGCTTTACATCACATATACACTTACAGATCTGAATTCCGACCATAGTCCTGTCCTACTTACTCTTGACACAAACCCTATTTTCAAAAATCCTTCCCCTAGACTCATTAATGAACATATTTAGAAACGAACGAGACTAACTGATTTTAGAATAAGTTTAAAAACAGAACATGAAATCGATCAATCGGTACATGACCTTACAGATAACTAACTCGACAACAAAATTACCCTTCATATATACGGACTCTAATAACTAAAAAACGAAAAGCTAGAGCACAATACCAATGCTCCAGAAAGCCTAGTCATAAACAGAAACTAAACCGACTACAACGAGAACTAACAACAGAAATTCAAAAATATTACAGTGAACGATATGAACAGTATACAAGTAATATTACAGACAATAAGTCACTATGGACAACAACAAAACAAATCCTATCCTATAAAAGAACATCTCACCCACTGCGATAAAATGACGGTTTCTGGACAAAATCCACATAGAAAAGGCTGAGTTATTTGCCAAGCACTTGGTCAATACTTTCACTCTACACAAAGTCATAGAAGATAAGACGCAATCACAAAATCTTTATGATGAACTCACAATTCCATTTTCTATGAGTCCTCCACACAAAAATTTTGCCCCATCCGAAATTAAATATTTGATAGGAGCTAATAATAGCTCAAGATAGGAGCTAATAATAGCTCCTATCTTGAAACAAATATCCAAAAAAAACTATCGTTTTCATAACATATGGTGTATATTTAATAGTATACTTCGTACCACCTATTTTCCCTTACTATAGAAATTTATCAAAATGATTTCCAAACCAAAAAAAAACAGTTAATTCCCCATCCTCGTATAGACCTATCAGCTTGTTACTAATCCTTAGAAAAATCTTTGAAAAACTCCTCTTAAAACGCATTTACCTTATCCTTGAAGGCGGGAAATTATCCCTGATCACCAATTTTATTTCCGTACAGAGCACTCTACAATCCAACAATGTCATCGTGTGGTTGATTTAATTGCGTCCTCTCTTGAGCGAAAAGAGTACTATCCAGGTGTGTTCCTGGATAAATCACATGCTTTTGATTGAGTGTGGTATGCTGAACTTCTCGGGAAACTTAAGAGCTACCTTCTCTCCACATACTTCCTTATTTAAAGATAATTTCTCTTCCAATGCCATTTTCAAGTTAGAGTTAATACTGATTGTTCTGAAATATCCCATATCACAGCTAGTGTGCCTTATCAAGGCAGTATCCTTGTTACCTCAAGGCAGTACCCTATATAATATTTATATTTTTGACATCCCAACTAATTCCAAAACTTTGACTGCCACTTATGAGGACGATACCGCTATTCTTGCATCCCACTGCAATATCCAAACAGATTCAAAATATCTTCAATCCCATATTAAAAATATTCTAGACTAGTTTAAGAGATGGAGAGTCAAGGTATAAGCGCAAAAGAGTGTTCATGTTAACTTTACCGCCTGCAAACAATCATCGATTCTTATATACCTTAATGGCAATATCATTCCACCTAAAAACAGAGTACGCTACCTGTGACCAAACCTAGAAAACGACTTGCTTGGAATCCTCAAATGAAATTGAAAAACTTGAACTTAACAGACGTTATCGACTACTACTTAGACTACTAGACAATAGAGCAAAATTGACATTAAAAAACAAAATTTTAATTTACAACACAATGTTAAAGACGATCTTGACATACGGAATGGAACTCTGGGGTTCTACTAAGCGTTCCATTTCCTCTCTAATCCAATACCTTCAATCCAAATTACTCCAAAAAATCGTTGATGCTCCGTTTTATGTTCGTAATAAAGTAATTCACCGTAACCTAAATTTTCTTTTTTTTCATTTTTTTCATACTCGTAACTTATGTGTTTCTCATTTCGGTTATCCTGTCACTATAATACTATAATCCTCTTGTTAGAGAATTCTCCTGTTATTTTCCCAATAAACACTCATCGCCGTTTAAAGAGAAATTGGCCAAGAGTTTCTTTTGTGGTGTTAATATACAATAATATGACTCGTTAAATAGAGAAACACCGATAGATATTTACTCTCGCATGTTCCTCTCCTGTTACTGTAATGTTTTTGTAATAAAATCTACTTGTTACAATGTTTATGTAGTTGTAGATATAAAATAAAATCTAAAAAAGAATTTAAAAAATATTTATAGAGAAATTAATTTAAATTGGAGAAAAATTAAATAATGGAAACACAAAAAAAGTAAATTATTTGGATAAGGAACAAGAAGCCAACATAATCATCACCGTGAGGTATACCATATAATTGCAAAAACAGTTAATTTACAAAGTTTTTTATTATCGAAAAATAACCAAACGCCTGTTTTATAGCGAGTATATCCATGAATGTGTTTGTCAGAGTATATAATTTTTTTAAACAAATTATAAAACTGAATTAGGGGATTTAAAGATTAAATAAATAAAAATAATATTTAGGTATATACATAAATTAATGATACAATGAATTATAAAAATTTTTAAAATAAAAAAATTGAAGAAAATTTAAAATTGTAGTGAGACTAGTATGAAAACGTTAGTAAAGTAAACAGATCATAAAGAGTAAGATACTTTTAAAAAAAATTATTAATATAGGCATAGGTAAAAAGAACCCAGAAAGTGGAAAAGAGAGAGAGCATAAAAACGTATTAGCTTTTTAAATGCAATTAAAATTCTTTTATATGTATTGGGAGATATACTTACTTTGACTTTTTTCAGTTTCTTTCCAAAATAAATTAAAAATAATTTTCTTTTTAATTTATATAAAAATATTAAAATCACTTTAACATTTAAATGCTTATTTCCTTAAAACATAAATAACTTTAAAAAAATAGCAAATAATAAAAATGATAGGATCGGAGTTGATAAACAATAAGGGGATTAAAGACTTCTTTTTATTGTTATTTATTCGGCATACACATGCGCACATATGGCATTCACACCTACGCACCGAATTAGACTAAATAAAAACATATTTTCACCCTTTCCTTTCTCTGTACATATTTTAATTATAACATTGAATTTTTTCGATTATTTTTAAAAAAAAAATAATTAAGAGGATAAATTTGATTTTCATTAAGAATATGTACAATTATACAAACCGAAATTCATAAATATACAATACATATATATTTTCTAATATTGTGGTTGTTAGTTAGCCGAAGATTGAGCAAGTTGTTGCTTCGGTATTGGAATTGCTACGGCGACTTTCCAGTAATTTGGAAATGTAGACATATCAAAAATTTTATTAAAGAGAATAACGACACTTGTGCAGAATGTCGACGAAGACTCTTTAATTATTTTGGAGGATATCTCGTCCTTGCCAAGTGCGGTTTCTTGAAGGAATTCAAAGAAAAGTTAAACTCTGCATGCGATGCTGCCTGGTTAAAGATCAGAGTGTCGGTGAGAGATTGTCCGTGAAGGATTGTTTCTCCTATGGTACTCAGTACTCATAATAAGCGTTCGAAGAAAAAAAAGCGGAAGCATTTGCCAGTTCCTAAGCAATTGAATTAGAGTCGGTAATAGTTTCTTTCTCAACCTCAATTGACTGGATTATAATAGTCTATTGTCGACCAAGAATGTGATTAATACATCTACATTGGTGAGGATCTGGAGTTGATAGAAACTGTGAAATTGTTCAAAGCTACATACCTTGGCCTGTCTTACTGCTTTATTTTAAACTATAGCAGTCCTCAGCTTAAATTTATGTAAGTTGCTCGTGATTCAATCTCTAACATGTCGTAGAGTTACAATATCTCGTTTATACCAGAACGGTTGCTTCTTGGAAATACCGAAGGAAGATCTGAATCTATTCTAGTTTGGACGTTCCTCGATAAAGTGTAAAAGCGGTTTAACATTGAAATGTACAACGTTTGCTTCCACCAAAATGGAAAAAGTGATTACTTCCTTCAAGAAAGGAAATGCACCTTTCAAGTATTTTTTCTTGCCTAGGGTAAGCTAAAAAGGTCGATGAATCACCGTTAATGAGAGTTTGGCAAGAGGTGGAAGAGTTAAACCATTCCTCGAAGATTTGTCCGGGCTAAATGGTTTTTGGTTTACCCCAGCGTGACTGTATTAAGAGGTAATTGGCTAATTAGACCAAGCCAATCCACTGACAGTTAATGTTCAACATATAAATTTAGAATAATAATCTTGGGAGAGATGTTTCCAGAGATCAAAAAGGCTAAAAGATTATTGATTATTAGTCTTTGTGAGAAGGATATTGAGGGGTAGTTGAGAAAATGTGCACTTCGTCTTTTGTTATTTGAATGTTTGTTATAAAATCAGGAACTGTTGTGGTGATAGGAAGATTATTAGTAAGAATGGGTAAGCATAGTTTCTTTCAAGCTAATTATTCTGGAGAAGTATTTATTCAGCAACAGGCTCAAGCCTTCCAGATTATTCAGGAACACGTAGATGTTTCATTAAAAAACAATTTTTCGTCATAATGGAAGACAGGTAAGCAAAATCTAGAATAATATGAAGCGGTGTTATGGCGTGATATTCGAATATAGAAATAAATCGGCTAACGGTAAATCGGCAGACTTCAGCCTTTGAGCAACTTGGAACTTTTCCTACAGCAATCGATTTTTTATTTGCACTGACCTCAACTTGATCTGGTGAGATGCCGTTACGTTGGATGTTGGTGGGACTTTCGAATACTAGAATTTGAAAGTCGATGGTTTTTTAAATTTTTCTGAAAGATTTGTTTTAAGGAATGGTACATTTTATTAGGTTTAGAAATTTATGATTTTGATTGTGAAACAATACAGGGTGCTGGAGCTGTAGGTGTGGATAAAGAGAAGGCTGGGGATGAAATAGGTGCCGTGCGTAAAACTTCTGCAAAAGAAGTATTATCTTGTACTATTGAGAAATGATACAATATAATGCTTTTTTTAGTGGAACAGAATCCAAACTTTGGAAGGAAGATGGAAGGCACCAAAAGTTAGCACTAATAACGAGATAACTCCATTATTCTGGAGGGGAAAAATGTTCTCGAGTCCACGACATTGTCCTCTGCTGTTACTAAAGCCTCAATCGAGTTGCCCAATCATCTAGAGAAGAAATCACCTGATTTTGTGAAGGGTAAAGATTGAAAAGAAGCTTGGTGACATCGACCTCAGTGGGTTCTGCATTTAAAAATTTGGCTATTGCAATCCAAAAATTATTTGAATAATCTCTGAGATATTTTTAATTGCGAGGTTGATTTTGAATGGGCAAGTCTGGTAGCCCTAATAATATTAGCATCCGTAGAAATAATAATGTAGCGCGAGGAATCAGACATTTTTAAGGGAATTCGAAGGAAGTGGATATACTGGTTGATCAGTATAGTTGCGGATCTTTTCTTTGGGATATTGTTGTTATTAGTTACATTTGCCCCGCGACTGCTTAGTGAGTGTATGTCTTATTCTCTTCATTGTTTAAACATCGTTGGGAAGTTGGTTAGAGCAACACGGAATTTTGTGATAGACTATATTAACGTTCTGCATTGTATATAATGTAATTGTATCAGCACTGATACTAATCTATTTTTTGTTTGGTCCATTTACCGTGGGTGACAACCGACGATCCCAAAAACAAACATTACTACACTAATAAACAAATCGAAACTGAGCTAAATGTAATAACGGCAAATAGATCAATTAGTAGATTCGCAAGAAAAAAACAAAGTCAAAAAACCGTTTAAACAAAACCGCTGTCCGAGTGGTTACGCACAAAGTGCGTTTTTAAACAATAGGACTTTATTATTATTATTAATAATAAAGTCGAACTAATAAGAATACAGGAGTATAATAAAACAATTTTCGTGTTTTCTATTTTTTATTTTAATAATTTATTTTTGCTACTTCTATTGATGACATAAATGGAATTTCATACGTCATTATTTATCATTATTTTTATATAATAGTTAATATTTTAGAATTAACTTTTGATAGTTATTCTTATCATTTCTCTTTCAAAAATAATTTTTTAACTAATTCATTAGAAAACTAGGAAATATTTCCTCATCAGTTATAATACAATAATATAATTGTAGTACAAATTACTAAAAAGAAAATGGATAAAAATAAATTTAAATAAATTTTAATAGGAATGACTAGATATTTCTATAAAAATACAGAATTTTTTTTTATTACTTTTATGATACATATATATTATTCAATATTTTTAAAATCTATTTTAATTTAATTTAAAATCACAATTGATTATTTGACAAAAAAATTAATCTTTTCAGAAAAAATCTTAGAATGAAATTAATTAAATCTTTATGCATTATATTCATACTCTTTTATTTCTTATATTTATCAAATTTTTCTCTTTGGTTAATTTACTAATAATTTTTTCTTTAAGTACTTTTTAGTATTTTTTTACTGTTATTATTATCATATTATTAATTAATATAAGTTATAGAGTATTAAGTATGTATGATAATTGGAAATAATATTGAATTAATATTAGTCCTTTTAGTTTATATATTTTCTTTTATGTATAATATTATTTTGCTTATTTTTTTATTACTTTTGTTTTTTTTTAAACGTACTTTCTTTTATTTCTTGATAAAAATAATTTTGATTTTTGCATATAATATATGTAGAGAAAATAACAAACACGACAAAAACGTTATCATTTATTTCATTATTTTCAAGAATCTAAAATATATGAGGCGCCGGACTTCTACTTAGCGAAATCGAACGAACTGGTGATTCTGGTGTACTCCCTCGACTGTAGTTACTCGAAAGACTGGAAACTGATGATGGTGTTGGCCGATGATATGGTATTGGACGTTTACGTGCACTATTATTTATATATATAATTAAGTTAAAAATTTCTCACGTAAAATGTTAACAGTCTAGAACATCCATAATATTATATTGACAAAATAATAACAAAACATCATCAAAATTCAAATCTTTTTAAATTAAATTAAATTTGTTTACATACTTAATAGAAACTACATAATTTTATCTGAAATGAAACTAAAATATATAATAAAATAATATTTTATGGTAAATAGTAAATTAAAAACAATAAAATTAAATTTAAAAAAGTAATGAAAATTAATATTAAAAAATAAAAATGCAAGTACGTATAAGATGTCGTATGTGTATTTATTTATTTCTGATATTTATTAAAGTGCAAAAAATTGAAATATTTTGCAACTTTTTTTAAATTAAATAGAAATACAAAATATTTGTTTTTTAATTTCTCTTATTAAATTGGTCCCAATACAAATTTCGTCACATAGAGACGTATGAAATAAATGGTCTTTTTTAGACAGAGAAGACTATTTCAAGAAGAAAAGAAATGTCTTTTTCTTAATTTGTAAAAAAATAATAATAATAAAGACCAACATAATTTGGGATCATACCTTAATTTTACAGTGGGCCTCTTTTTATGATTTTTTTGAGTATTAAAGTTATATGCTCTGTACATTATATATTTGAAATATTGGTAAATATAATTTTATATACGAGGTCTGTTCAAAAAGTATCGCGAATTTTGAATTTTCGCGGGTTACGTTTGTGTATATTCGATTTTCGATGGCGTTATGTTGGTACTCATGTCTCTCACTTATGCCGACAAGTTCGGCCATTTTGAATGTTCAGTTAATTTTTGACAGGTGCTTTGCTTGCACGTGTTTTGGCTCGTCTCCGATTTTTGCCCATTCCAAAAAATGGATCAAAGAATCTGTTTCGGGCACAAGCAATGATGCGTGAGCAGGGGCGTTATCATGGTGCAAAAGCCAATTTTTGTTCTTGCACAAATCCAACCGTTTATGGCTGATTGCTTCGCGCAATTTGCGCATAACTTGCAGGTAATATTCCTTATTGACCGTTCTACCCTGTGGCAAGAACTCATGATGCACCACGCCCCTGCAATCGAAGAAAAATGTAAGCGAAACCTTCACATTCGACCGAACTTGGCTCGTGCGGCAGCTTCCATTGGGATGATTGATCTTTGGTTTCCACGTCATAACCATAAACCCATGATTCGTCACCAGTTATGACCCTCTGGAGCAAATTTAGGTCGTCGCGGACAGAGTCCAACAGCTCCTTAGCCATGTTCATGCAATGCTGTTTTTGGTCGAAATTGGGCAAAAATCGAAGACGAGCCAGAACACGTGCAAGCAAAGCAGCTGTCAAAAATTTACTGAACATTCAAAATGGCCGAACTTGTCGGCATAAGACATGAGTACCAGCATAACGCCATAAAAAATCGAAAATCAAAAATACGTAACCCGCGGAATTTCAAAATTCGCGATACTTTTTGAACAGACCTCGTACATCTTCATATTCGTGTATTTCTCGCGATGTCTATTCAAACGTGGTGTAAAAAATTATTGAGACACTGCGGAACAACCTTTCACAAAGATTGTACGTTATGGAACAGCTTAATTTGGAGCAACGATATACGATAAAATTTTATGTTAAGTAAACTCCGTGAATAAAGAATTATTATTTCGTATACGAGTGTACAATCAAAAAGTATGTTTTTATTCACTTTAAGAAATATAACTGACGTACTTTTACATAATATTATAATAAAAGTAATTTTAAAGTTTGTGCTTTCATAACAAATTTTCTTATTATTGTTCCATATCAAATATTTATTTCTTAGCTTTTTTAGTTGTTGACATTAAACACCAGCATTTGTTGCCTAACTTAATTATAGCTTCAGCATTTATGATTAATGTCAATATTTACTTTAATTCAAAATTTTGTAGTAGGCTTTCGTTGATTGGCCAATAACTCAATTTAATATCAAAACCAACGCAGCTCCGTTAATAATAGCTCATTATTAAAATTAACACCTTTCGCCAAAGATCAGTAAAAAGCGCCAGAAAAAATTCTTTAGAACGTCTTAACACAAAAAAATTTTAATAGCTCAAAGAGTTCCAATACTCTCCTTTTTAGGCTTTGTCAGTGGGTTAACTTTGAAAGTAGAGAACAATGACTTTCAAAATTGTTCTTTTGCCATACTTATTTTCAACAAATTCATCAAAGCTTTAGAAAAAACTGATTTAGGAATAAGATTATTGAAGAAAACATAAATTAATAATTTATTATTTGGACGACTTTTGTTTTAAAATACACCCACAATACCATCAATATATTTGTTCTTCGATTTTTTTTTAGATTTTGATCACTGATGTTACGCTTTCTTCTTTGGGAGCTTCTTTTTATGATCGTCGATAATACACTCATCACTAACGTGACAAATTGAAAATACTTTTAAAAAACATAAATATCCAGAAATTGTACAAAATAAACTTACCAGCAACATAAATATTCTCATAAAAGAAAAAAAAATTATATAAAAAAAACGATTTTGGATACTAAAATAAAAACAATATTTTATTGCTATTGATAAAAATGTTAAATAAAATATATTTATAAATCAAAAATATAAAAATAATATAATTAAATGCTGCAAAAAAATAGTATAAAACTTATCAAAAATGAAAATTATAATAAAAATATATCAAACAAATTTATTTATCTATAAAATCGAAATAATTTTGAGGAAAAAATAATCGAAACAATTTATTAATATAGTTTATTTATTATTGTATACATTTTATATAGTATTAAACAAAATAATAATAATAAAACAATGCATCAAACGATATTTTTTCAATACAATTAAATTATGTTTGCATACGTGTATGTACATATGTATATTTATTTGAATGTATATTATTAGTAAATATGTACATATACTCAAGTCTAAATTTCTTTCATAAAAATTTGAACTTTACCAAAATTAAATAATTTGTTTTCTATTCATTAAAATACGAATAATTTATATATACATATGGTATAACACTGAAACGTAATAGAGTAGTTTCTATTTCATTTCTCTAATGATAATAATATATATTCAGATAAAATTTCTAAATTATAGGTTAAACCAAAATTTACAGTTTTTCCAACAACAAAAGCAAATGTGCAGCAATTAGTTGAAAATTATATATTTTAAAATATAAAGACTATTTTGCTCTTATTAGGAGCGAATAAACAATACTCATTTTTCTCAAAGTAATAATTTATAATTTTGTCGTCTATCAAGATACAATTAAAAAATTTAATTTTAAGAATTATTCGTCACAATATTTATTAAAGTTGTTTGAAAACTATTCTAATCTAAAAAAAATGCATAAAGATTTTCAAATGTGGGGTTACTAGTCCTCCATCGAACACCTACCCAGGTGACATATAGAGGAAAATTCACCGAATATGACGGGTACCAGGGAAATAAATTTAATCGCGGGGCGGCCCAAAACTAGAAGGTAAAATGGAATAATGGACAAAACTTAATTATGATCCCAGGTGGTAATCCTGGTTCACTGGAGTTCACATATAGAGAACTCCACCTGAAAGTATAAATCAATAGTTAATACTTCTAATGCCATGCCATACGTACTGAGAGGCCTATTCTAGACTCTCTTAATGATCACACTGATGAAGAGGAGCTGGCAAAAGACTGGATTTGAAATAAAATGAAAAGACAATCAAAAAAACGAGAAGCTGCTAGTAACCCTGAAACCTTTCCAAAATAACAGGAGAGTGTAAAAATTATATAAATAAATAATAAAACAACCAAAAATAAAGAAGCGTCCTGAAATCATAATACTTCACCACTCATAATAGATTCCGGTATCGTACAATAGATTTCGACAAACTGAAAAATATGTTTACCGAGGTAACAGATAAAGAAAATGAATACAAGAATGCACCTACAACAATGTTTGGAAAATCAATGTTCCTGATAGTGACATATACTGAGCTTTCACGGAAGACCTCAATCGAAGAAAAATACAATGGCATGCCTACGAGAACAATTCTACTAGGCACTTGAACATCATGGTGATAAAGATATTATGCAGGACTTGCTAGATAAAGGCTTTCGTACTATGGAAGCGAAAAAAATAATTAAAAAAGACATAGTAGAAAATAGAAACGGAGAAAGAATTTAACTATTTATGCTAGACTTTCACAATGAAAAAACCGCAGAAAAAATATTTACCATTATATCAATAATGGGAGTAGCTATCAAAATCGACCAGGCTTTTAGGCACAGAAAAGGCTACTGCAATAGATACTTTCTCTGTCTGAAAATTGTTTCCTAAGAACAACAAAGTAAACGAAATAAATTAATCCCCACAACCGTAAGACAATCAACCAAATAATTTCCGCAAACATAATAAACAAAACACACCCGAAATGATGATAGCAACAGGCAAACCAGTATTCGAAACAAGTAAAACTAGTTCAAACACCAACATTTATTCGCAGAGTATTCGCAATGTCAGACAAGAAAAAAATTCAGTTAAAAACTGTCTACTTCTTATCCTTCATAATGTATTGTAGAAAACCAGGATAAGCTCCTTAAAGTGATAGCTAAAGATATTAGTGTAATGAAAACATGTTCTGACACAGTATTCCGATTGTAGTAAAAATGCACCTCAATCTACGCATTGCAAACTGGAACGCCAATGGGCTATTGAATCACACAACAGAGTTGCACGTATTCCTGATAAATGAAAAAATAGATATCTGCTCGATTTCAGAAACGCCAGTTACAGAACAATCATACATTAAAATTCACTACTTTACCAGCTTATTACACTTTACATCGAATCAAAAAAGAAACAGGTAGATCAGCGGTGCTGGTAAAAGATAATATTTCGCACTACTTGGAACCCAATATATGCACTGATATGACACAAGTAAAAACAGTAACTATCAAAACTAGAACCAATGAGCGTAAAATATCAGCATTCTACTATCCGCCGAGATAAATAATTAAGAAAGACGACTATGTAGCACCACACTACAACACAGGAGAGGATTTCAACTCAAAACATACTTATTGGGCTCCAGAATAGTTAACTCGAGATGTAGAAAACTGTATACTGCTAGAAGAGGACAAATATGTTTACTTTTAATCCTTCAGGAACACCGACGGTACTTGCAATTCCATACCACAAATATCCCTGATACGATTGGTTTTTTATTTATTTATAGGCTTTGATCTAGTATCTGCCCACTCACTAGTAATACTCACAGTGAGCGAGAAGACAATCACTAAAGAAACTGTTCCGCGACTTTCCAATAAAAATACAAAATGGCATATATTTAGAAGCGAGCTCATACAGTACCTTAACCTATAAACACCTCTGCATCGATTCGTTACGCCTAGTAAATGAAGCATAATAAGGTGACTAATTTACAGACGTATATTCTATAAAAGGTCTCACAAATTGGAAAATTTACTGGACCAACATAAGGTAACTATCATTCTTTCTTGTCATATTAACAAATTTGAAGAAAGAAAGAGCATACAATTAAAATGCGATTTGATAGTTATTGAAATTCGTTGAGCGCACTTATTGCGGTTTAGTTCCAGTTTGACACTTTGCGTGTCATTTGCGTTAGTATGTGTGAGCTACGCTCGACTTGGCAAGCGCGCTCAAATGTAAGAGTCTCTTTCACTTTCAGCAGCCGAATAATAAACACGCTGATTTCATTGTTATTAACTTTTGTATCAAAGTACCGGCATTATTTATTTCACTTATTCCACGGTGGAATTGGTCTACAACAATCTATACGGCAGTCGATTATACTCAACAATAGTTATTAACACACCACCCCCGTGTGTCACGGAGGCAGAATATCTATCCTTACGAAATAATTAGTAGGATATGTTTTCTGCATCGATGAAACCATGATGCCAAGTTCCAGTTAGACTAAAGATATCATAACACGAGACAAATGAAGCTTGGAATAGGTTATTATGCTTTATTCTCAATCCCGTTGCATTTTGGTAGAAAAGGGATATAGTATTTACCAAAGGGATATATTTAGAAGGTTTTCTATGTGTTAAGAATTCGTATGCAACAATATTAAAAGGCCAGAAATCAAATGATATAATATCAAGTAGAACGGGGGACGTAGTCAATTTGATTGACTATATCGAAGAGGTACAGATTCGTTAGTATTGCTTTTAAATCTTACAAGCTTTCCAACATTATCAGAAGTTGTTGAAAAGTCAAGACGGGAGACAAAAAATGATTTGTGCAATTGTACAGCTTTCAAAACGAAGCCTTGTGCAAGAAGGGGGTGGAAACTGTATTGTTCTTATTTTCATTTTTGTTTTTATTGTTATTTTTAACTCACAGTCTTTTAGATTTTGAGCAGTAGCTGGTGATAAGCGAGTCATTGCTTGAGTCGGCCTCTTGTGAAGATGAATCAGAATAAGGATTTGGGAGAACAGCGTTAGCTGTAGCAGGAGAAGGCTCGGACTTATCGAAAATTGGATTAGGCATCAAACTAGTAGCAGAAACACAAGGAGTTTTAGAAGATGAGACATTCAGTGGTATAGCTTTTATACCCTCAGCAATGGAGATAAGAATGGTAGAGTTCTACGAAATGTTTGATGACGAAGAATGAAATGTTAGATGACCGCTTAAGCACACAAACATAATCCGTTAACAAATTCGTACGATCAACACACCACTTTTTCTTGGTTTGTTAAACCGATTATCAATTTGATATTATATATTAATATTATAATTGCATTTTAGCATATATTATTTAAATTATTATAAGCAACAATGCCACGATATAAAATATGAAATTTAATAATACTGATAAATTTATTTTATATCACAAGAAAATGCACACGTCCGAACTACGTCGATAGGCAATAGGAAGATTTAATATCAATTACAATTATTATATCGATATCGTTTATATTTGTATTATTAAATTAATTTGTCACACAAAATTCATCACATCTGAACTGTTTGACAGTTGACCCTATTTAATCTCAAAAGACCTATATAGAACTTCTCTTTAATATCTGGCCGTTATCGAACACTTGAGGATCGCAACTGAAAAAAATAGACGCCAGATTGACCTTTAGCGAACATCTGAGGATCGCAGCTGAAAAAGCGAGTCGGGTTGTGGAATGTCTTAGAAAGAATCATGGTTAACCACGGAGGATTCAAACAGAGCCAACGCAGGCTCCTATCCACAGTTATCAGCTTTATGATATTTTACGCAGCTCCTGTCTAGTCAGAAGCTATGGTGACGGATACGTACAAGCGTTAGGTACCGGCGGTATATCGTCGAAGCGCACTCCGAGTCTCGAGAGCATTGCTTACTGTTTCATAAAACATTGTCTGTGTTATCGCTAACATCCAGCTTTTGGCGGATGAAGGAGGCAGAACATATCATCGCTAACGGAAGAGAAATGTAAATAATCAACTCACCGTCAGCAGGGAAGAAAGAACTGGGACAGTGTCGAGATGGCAGCGACACTGGGATTTATCTATTAAAACAACATGGACGAATCATCTGATTCCTGATATAGCCACGTGGAACAGAAGAGGCCATGAGGAAGTGGACAACTATATTGCTCAATTTATGACAGGATATGAGTGCTTCAGGACATATTTATATCGCTTTGGTGTGAAAGTTAATGCGACATGATGCCCTAACTGTCGGTCCATGATCGAAGATACGGAACATGTCTTCTTCCACTCTCCATGCTTTAGCAGAGAAAGAAAGAAAATAATCGGTGAACAGCTGTCACAGAAGCGCATTATGCCACAACTGATATCATCGCAGGCATGCTGGAGTACGGCAGCTTTATACGCATCCCGAGTAATAAAGAAGCTCCGCCACGAAGAAAGAATAAGAAAAGGGCAGCCGACAGCCGAAAAATGAAAGTAGACTTAATGTCCGGCTACTCCCCATAATGACCGATGTCCCATGGAGAATCATAATTGAGGCGCATTTTCATCTCTCTGAATCGGTGTATAAACGAAACTGTCGTTATTGGCTTAAGGCCAATCCACAAATTATTCACGAGAAACCTTAACATTCCGAAAAAGTGACCGTTTGGTACGGTGGCATCATCGGTTCTTATTTTTTTCAAAATGAGGAATGAGTTGCCGTTATTGTCGATGGTGAGCGGTATATATAGATGACAACGAGCTTTTTGTGGCCTGAATCGGAAAAACAAGACGGCACTACGTGCTACATAGTCCATGGCACAATCGATTTATTGCGGAAAAATTATGGCGAGCCGATGATTTCAAGAAATGCAGATATACAACAGCCTCCAAGAAGTTATGATTACAAACTTTGGAACTCTTTCTTGTCGGGTTATTTGAAGTCTATGTCAACCATTGATGCATTAAAATTGAATATTGAACGCCAAATACATGAAATAAGACCGGATTTGTTGCACAAGATTTTGTATTAAGAACAAAACTGCATGGATTATACTTCAAAAAAAAATAGTAAATTTTGTTCTGCCATATTTCTTTCTTTTATTTGAAAGAAAAAAAAACAATCACTCTTATTGAAAACCCCTATATCATCAGTGCAGCAGAGTATTTATAAAAATGTGGTATAAATCTTACGCCGCGAAAGGGTTTTTCTACAATAGAATAGAATTTTTTTTTTATAAATTAAGAGTTCTTACTACATATAACTTTTTCAACAATTTTTGTATGTATAAAATAATTGTTGGCGATTATTAAAATTATACAACTGATTTGCTGTTTGAACCATTAAATTATGGCTATTTAATATTCACAAATTATTATAGTAACAATTTTAGTTACAAATTAAAATAAAAGAAATTGACTGTATTTGTATTTTAAGCTCTAAAACTCATTATGTATGAAAAAAATATACCTCGATATTAACTTAATAATAATGAAAAGTTTATTAATTTTATATATTTTCTTAAAAGAAATGAAAATATAACAATGCAAAGAAAAATCAATTACAGGATACCAATTGGTTATGTATTTATACATAATTAAAAATTAATACAAATTAATATAATATTTAATAATAGTACACTTATAAAATATAAAAACAACAATTGTGTTGAAAAAACTTAGGCTTACTACAAAAAGAAATCGTGATTTCTTCAATGACTAAGAAGATATGCTTATCTTCGATAATCGGACCTACTAGAAAATAAAATGAAATTAAATAAAATCAAATTAAAAAATTTATATAAAATAAAATTAAATAAAATTATATTAAATTAAATGAATTTATGTGTATATTAGAAAATTAGAACAGAGTTGATGTATTATACAACAATTTAAAGAAATATAGAAAATAAATGTTTTAAAGTAAAAAATTAAATAAAAATAAATTATAAAAAAATTAAATTATGAATAATTTCTTTCCAAATATTCTAAATAAAATGGCTGGTATAATATAACTAATAAATCTACCATAAAGCTAAAAAACTACCACAAACTTTTTTTTAGAAAAGAATATTGTGATTTATTCAATGTTATATTGATTTAATTCGAACAATATTATAACAAAGTTAATAAGTAAACAAATCTTTTAAAAAAATCAGCAGTTTGTGAGAAAAAAATTTGTTTAATTAGAAAATATAAACTATCTCTTAAGAATTACTATACAGCAGCTAGATATGCGATTGGACCTCGCATATCTAGCTGCTGTAGAGTAATTCTTAGGAGATAGCACAACCATCATTAATTACGGTAACATATGTACGAGGGTCGTTCAATAAGTCCTTAGAAAATCCGAGAAATTGCGCTCGTAGCGTAAAAAGATTTTTTTTTGTAAGTAGCATTATCAACAGGATTTCAGCTCGATCCATAGCGTAGGTCAATTTCTATCATCGATTAAAGTTAACCACATTTATTTGTGCATAACAATGGAAAAAAGCGAGTTTAGGGCTGTCATCAAACATCTCCATTTGAAAGGCTTAAGCCCGAAAGAAATCAAAGCCGAGTTGGATGCAGTTCCTGGCACATCTGCACCTGTGTTTGCGACGGTTTACAATTGGGTGAATGAATTTAAACGTGGCCGTTCATCCAAAAAAGATGAACATCGTTCAGGACGCCCAGTTGAGGTGTCTACTCCTGAAATCATCCACAAAATCCACGATCTGATTTTGAACGATCGGCGAATTAAAGTGCACGAATTAGTTGAGGCCACGAGCATATCACAAGGTACAGTCGCTTCAATTTTGCATGAAAAATTGTCTGTGAAAAAAATTTCGGCAATTTGGGTGCCGCGTTTGCTCTCAGAGGAGAATAAGCGCAATCGTTTAGTGGACTCTGAGGCTATGTTGGCACTCTTTCATCGCAATCCTGCCGAATTCCTTCGTCGATATGTCACTGTGGACGAAACCTGGATACACTACCACACTCCAGAAACGAAAAGACAGTCATCACAGTGGATTTTCAAGGGTGAACGGGCTCCGAAGAAGACAAAAACTGTGCCATCGGCCGGCAAGGTGATGGACACGGTCTTTTGGGTTTTGCAGGGCATCATTTTTATCGACTACTTGGAAAAAGGAAAAATAATAACAGGAGCGTATTACGCGTCGTTATTGCAACGGTTGAGCGAGGAAATCAAAGAGAAACGCCCCCATCTGAAGAAAAAAAAAATCCTCTTGCATCAGGACAATGCGCGTGTGCACACCTGCGCTGTTTCCATGGCCAAAATTGTGGAATTGAGAATGGAATTGTTGCAGCATCCCGCTTATTCACCAGATTTGGCCCCGACTGACTATTTTCTTTTCCCCAATCTGAAGAAATGGCTTGGCGGACGACGGTTCACTTCCAACGAGGACGTCATTGCTCAAACGGATGAGTATTTTGCAGAACTTCCGAAATCCTATTTTTTGGACGGGATAAAAATTTTTGAAAAACGGTTGGAAAAAAGTATAAAGCTAAAAAGAGATTATGTTGAAAAATAAAATTTTTTTTTTTTAAAAACAGTTTTTTTTCCATCTTTTTCTAAGGACTTATTGAACGACCCTCGTATATTACCCAACGTTAATAAAATTTTTCTTATTTTTAAATTTTTTTATCGAAAATGTTTTATATTTTATTCTAGTTTATAGAACAGTGATACCATTTGGGGATAGCCTATTTAACAAATGTATGATTGTTTAACAATTAGTCTTTCAGAATTTTAAAATGACAATAATACTATACACATATTATTAAGAAATAGAGGATCCAATGTACACAGTTACGAATAATAAAATTTAACTATTAATTATCAAAAATCATTGTGAAAACGGCGACTTATTCAAAAGTATGAACCGCATATGGTTCGTGATCTTAAATCGAACATAATGAATACAGAAAGAAATAAAAAAATTGATTATTCAAATTGGATGTTATAGTAAAAGCTATTAAATAGATTATTTAAAAAAAACGATTTTCAAGAATATATGTGTATTTCTAAATATTTTCTAAGTAAATACAAATTTTTCTTCACCTACCACGAGAAATATTTTTTAAATTTATTTATAATACATAATTTTTGTATATTTACTCTAACTTTGAATAACACAATATTCTGATTACGTAAGAGTAATGTAGTGAAAATAGATAATAGAATGTATGAAATAACATACAAAAGAGATAATCTTAATTCTATTACCTGGTTATTCTTCTACGATCGAGAAAACTTGGGGATCCACGTCGCCTTGGTATGGATGGTGATCGCGACGCAGAACGAGATCTCGAATGCGTATGTCGTGACGATGCGCTGCAAGCAGTTATGTTTGTGTTAATTTTTATTAATAAAAAATTTCACGAAATATGTTCTTTAACAAATTAAATATTTTCCAAAAATTTTCTACAGATTGTCGTTGGAATTACTGTTTCAATTTCGTGAGATTCAATTTAAAAAAAAAAATAAAAATCTTTTCTTATATTTAAAAATATTTACCTTGATGATCTACTACTACGCGATGAACGACTGGAAGATCCTGATGAACCACTTCTTGATCTTGAACTTCCACTAGTACCGCTACTGCTCGATGAATATCGTCTGCATACACATCCACAGTTATTAATAAAATTTAAATTCACAGTTTGATATACAAAAAATTAAAAAATATGTCAATTATGTAGGGAACTTACGATGATCTCGATCCGTTTCTTGATTTCACATTCTCTCTGTTACTTAGAGGCTTTGATCGACTTCGACTTCTTGATGGCACTTTCTCGTCACTTATAGAACTTTGATTGGGAATAGTTGGGGCACCGTTCATCACGCCAGAAAATTCAATTGTTGATGGAGCAGAAAGACCCGGGATAACCAAAGTAGTACTACCGATCGCAGCAGCAACAGTTGACGAATCATTTACTGATGGAAGCGACGATGCCATTGGATCATTTATCTTAAAAGGTTTAATTACAATTCTCTGTTTTTGTGGTTGTGGATTAGTATTAGGATTATTATTGATGGTTGCAGTATTAGTATTGGTTGAATCAGATTTTATTTCGTTTGAGATACTCTCTTTGTTAGCAATTATTTCCGTAATTGTGGAATTAATTTTAGTATTAGGTTCAATGTTATTTGGGAAGTTGTTTGAAATGAATTTTGGACTTCGTTCACGTTCACCATCAATATTGATATTGATTGACGATAAAACTTTGTTATTGTCCGTCACGGGATTAATTGCTTTGGTAGATGCATTATTAGTTGTCATAAAAATATTAAACGTGTTAGTTCGAATAAATTCTTGATTTGGACTTACTTCGCTGGCTCGCTTTTCGATAGTTTTAATTTTTTCCTTCGCTTTAGCTGCTAATCCAGACTTTAATGCCTCAAGCATTTTCATTTCCTTTAAGTTCTGCTCTTGGGTTTTGTCGTCAACAACGGCTTCAACGTATTTCTCAACAATTCGCTCCCGTTCCTCATTATAACCATTTTCATCATTATCTTCACTGTCTGTAGAACTGTGCAAACGAACTACAGGCTGTTGTTGTATCGGGCAAGATTTTTTATTATTTTTATCCTTTGATTGTGATCGAGACCGTTTCGACGATTGCCGTGGTGGCGGAATCGAAGAGGGAGAACGTTCGAATTTCTTTGTTGGTGATATTTTCTTCTGCTTTAATTTCTTCTCTCTTTCAACTTGTTCTATAATATCGCGATAACGCTCAGGATTACGTCGTGCTGGCGAATAGCTTAAATCTGATGAAACAGAACTTTGACTGGAGGATCGCTTTAAGTCTTTTGGTGATTCATATTGATTAATTTTTCGTTGTGGCGATGCCGATTGCTTTGCGTTTGGGGAGACTTTGCTATTTCTATCAGATCGAAGATATCGAAAAAAATTTTTGTATACTTCTTCTTTTCGAGGACTTCTTTCGTGCCGAATAGGTGACTTCATTAAATCTTCCCTATGAACAGAACGATTTCGTACTATTGGCGATTCAAAAGAATCTCTTCTTGGAGTTAGATTATGCCGGATAGGCGATTTTAGAAAATCTTCACGCTTATAGATCCGTTCTTCTTTAGATGGCGACTTCGATGCATCTCTACGTGAATTTTTGATAGTTCGATTCGGCGAAGATCGTGATCTGTCTTTTTCCATTCTTCGGTCAGAAGGGATGGAATGACCTCGACTGTTAGTTCTGCGTCTAGAACGATCACGACTATTACTTCGACGTCTGGAACGCCCACGGCTATTACTTCTTCGCCTCTGTGGAGATGCTGATTTTCTAGGTCTAGATCTATAGTTATTTGTTTTCAATGGTCTTGGAGTTCTTGACCGATCCCTTCTAATTGCGGTATTTTTGATTGCTGATTTATAATGCATTGGCGATCGTGAATACCTCTTACCTTCGCGATACGATGAACCTGATCTACTGCCAGTATCCGATACTCTATCCCTTGACCCTTTCTGCCTGAAAGGATTGATATGATCTTTCTTAGACGTTTGTATATCTTTTGCAGATGGATTTCTGTTGCGATCATTCTCACGTTCACGTTCTTTTTGGACATCAGAAGCAACTTTTATTTGTTTCTTTGTGGGAATATTTTGTTGTCGGTTGCGACGGTAATTTGATGGCGATTTATCGCGGTATGTTCTTTCATCAGACGGTGTCCGTTTCTGTCTTGATAGTTTCTTAGTCGATAATGATCGACTACGTCGATTTTCTGAAGATTTTGGATCTGCTGATATGGAGCGATGCCTACGTTTAGATTCATTAGAAGGTGATGCATAGCGTTTTCTACCATGTGAAACGCTTGTCGAACGTGACTTTGATTTACGTCGCCTTGGTGGAGATGGCGACCTTTTTCGAGGGGATTTCACCGATGACGGATCATTTCGTATTATTAATCTTTGTTTAGATACAGAACGACTTTTTTTCGATCTTTTTAATGACGGCTTTTCCGGTTGTTGGTAATCCGAACATTTTTTATAAGGAGATATATCCCTATTCGATGGGGAATCGCGTGATTTCATCGACCTATTTCGACTTTTTGATTTATTTCGACTCTTTGAGTTACTTCGAGATTGTTTACCTTCATGCCGATTCGATCGAGAATTTTTCGGTGTATGTGAACGATCCTTTCTCGATCTTTTTGGACTAACAGCATTATGTGATAAAGGTGATTGGGATTTATTACGTTTTCTACTATGCGATCGAGCCTTCTTTTGACTACGATCAATTTTCTCATTACAATTTTTAGAGGAATCTCGATCTTTATTTTTTTTAGCATTAGAGTTTTCCATTTTAGATCGTTTAGTAGCATCTCTATTTTTATTAACAGTATCGCGACGTTCTCGTGACCGTCCACGTTCATTATTATTTTCAGGATTATTTGTAATAGGTGTCGTAAGTTTTTTGTCCGAAGTTTTGCGTCGACGAGAACTGGGCGATTGCTGACGGCGTACGTCTCTAGAACTTAATTAATAAATAAAAACGTTAAAAACCATTTAAATTGTTATTATTCTCTTATTATACCTTGAACGTGATTGTTCTTCTGCATCACGCTGTTTTTTCTTTTTATCTTTCTTCTTCTGTCAAAATATTAATAACAAAAAATTAATAATGTATTCAATAACATAACACTTACGACTACTTATATATTTTTATTGTTATATACAATTTTTTTTAAAAAATCTAATTAATTTAAATGATATTATATTATTTATTTCGAAATTCATAAAAGTTGTCACTTGTAGAAGTTACGGTAGTAGCTATTGTTGTTATTGTTATTGTTGTTGTCATTGTTGTTGCCATTACGGAAAAAGTGACAATTAAAAATTAAGCTTGTAGTTTTAATCGTATAGATTTTAGTTTAAATTTCACTTTTGCTTACAAATAAATAGATAGAAAATTTTTTTTATATATATATAAATGCTAAATTTGTTTCTTTTTTAAGAAAAATAATAATAACCAAAATTTCTGGTCATAATATAAAATACCAAAGAGAAGATTGTGAAGAAAATAAAATACTTACAAAAGCTACAATAGGGCCTGTGAGAGCTATCCTATTAAATGAAGCGCCAAGGGTTCAAACAAAACATATATTTTCTTTTCTTTGTTTTACGTTTTACTTGGTAGTTTTTTTTTTAAATTCATAATTATAAAATAATAGATAATAATAATAATAATAATAATAATAATAATAATAATAATAATAGACAATATCAATAGAGAAAAATTTGAATATATATATTTGAAAAATAATAATAAAATTAAAAATTATATTTCAAAAAAGAAAACGAAACGTAATATACGTTAGTTGAATTTTAAGCGGAATCATGAAAATATGTAGTTCAAATATTAGGCGATAAAGAAAATTTGATTTTTTTTAAATGTCCGTTTATAAAACAATCTTTCAAAAGACAAAAACTATATATATTTTTTCGTTCATAGTTCCACAAATTACAAATAAATTTCAAGAGCAAACATATAATATAAAACAATTTTATTTGTTTGCAAAATCGTAAAAAATAGTCACAGATTTTTCAAAAATATAAACCCATTATTATATTATTATATAAATGAAATTGTTACATATATACATATATAAATTTGAACATACATACACATATCCATATGTGCAAATGCAGTGCTAAATTTTAGGTAGAGTAACTTACATTTGTCATGCACCATACTGCAAAGTAAAAAGTCAGTTTTTCTTTGCCATTTTTAATTACATAAGCTCTAAAACGAAAATTCTCAGTTGAACGACTTTAAAGGACATTTTACGACAGGATGTCCTAACCCGTATTATAACGCAAGCATGTATGCATACTAATTGTAAACCTATTTGATTTACACCACATAAAAAAAACAAATAAAATTGAAAAAAAAAACAAATAATTAGCTAAGGACAATTTCGATTTATAGAAACGAATCGAGAAGTTCAGTTTTAATCAATTTTATAATTTTTCTCGCGACAACCAATTAGAAATTAAGTTAAAAATTAAGTAGAGTTAGGTTTAAAACTGTCTAATATAAAAATTAATAAAGTAGACATTTTTACACGAGGTACTAAGGAAAAATTCTTACACATTTTTTCCAGAATACTTTTTATTATAATATGACTTCAGAGAGCATTCTATTAAAATTACGTATTAAAAAATATAATTATTGCCAAACCGGGAGCATCCTGCAATTAATTAATCTGTTTATGGCTCAATACATGAGACATAAATTCCTCCCATGACATACATGTGCCTTTATGACATACATGTGTCACAAATTCCTCCCATATACTATTTGATTTGTAAGTATCGAACGTGGTACCATCTTTTTTTTGAATTTCAATTTGCATTATCAAATTAGATTGTCAGATAGGAAATTTGCACTGTTAGTTCAAATTTAAGCTTAAATTATTGACACTGGAAAATTATGAAAATATGACATAAATATTTTCATAATTTTCAAATTTTTTTACAAAATTGAAAATGAAGTCATTTTAAGTGGTGCTACATTCTTGAGGTTATCTGACCATTTATTATGTTAATGTAGTTGTATTACAATTAAAAAATCTAAGTGCTTTTTCAAAAAATTGAAAACTTTTGAAATTGTATTGTTACATTTGTCACTTCTATATGGGACTATGTGTATTCAGTTCCATATTTAGATATGTATCTACGCACGTTTAGATAATTTATGTTTATTATATTTATTGAAATACATACGCGGAAATAATAGCATTTATTTTTCAATCTATTGATATATTATAACAGTATATATGTTTGTTAAATATATTATGTATATATGCCTACTAACACACTTCTATTCATTAGATCAGTATGTATATTTACCTTTTCCTTTTTGGATTTCTTCTGACGTTTTGCCTCTTTCTCGGAATTACTGGATTCGTTATCGGAATCAGATGCACTTTCAGAACTATCCGATTCGCTAGCCTTATGTTTGCGTGATTTTTTCTTTTTTGATCTGAGAACAAAATATTTTCCAAATTTAAAAATATGAAATATTTTGTAATAATTTAAAATTATAAATAAAATAAGTATAACACTTTTGCATCACTTCATATTTGGCTACCATATATTATTGACTATTGTAAATTTACCATATTCTGATTTTAGTTGAAAAAATTGAAATTCGTCTTTAATTATTATCCGATCTTTTAATCAGTCTTTTAAATGAAAAATGCATGCTTTTACTGAATTGTTTTTATTTTCAATTGAATGAATCAATTATAAAAGTTGTATATATTGTCATAATAAAGACGGATAAACTTTTTTTGCTTAGACACATTATTCATCATATAAATAGCAAAAAGAAAAATATTTTTTTGTATGCAATGGTTGTCATAATTTTATTCTTCATCTATTTGAAAAAATTCTAATTTGGGTTTTACTGAAATTTTTAATAGACTGAGAATTAATTAGCTCAAGTAATGTAATTTAAAAAATATTTGTCGGATAGACGTTAAGACAAAAAAAAACAAAACACTACATTAACCGTACAGGCTCGTACGTTTTTTTTCACTCATTCCTATTAGAATGTACATCTCTGAGAACTTTATAAAATTTACTTATGTGTTTTTGCGGTTCGTTGTGGTTTTGATTGTATATAATTATTAAATCATTCACATACCATAAAAGTGGAATATTTTTCAGTATATTGAAACGGTTAATGTACGCAGTCATTACTCCAATATTCCCGTGTATTGAATAAGCAGCTTACACTTTAAATGTTTAAAAACACATATTATATCTAAACAGCCGCGAGTTCATTCAGACGACGGAAAATGTACCACATTCTGTGCTCACTAGGATATAAACCTTATTCGCATTTGTTTACGAAAATTGAAAATTTTAATTTCTATTATGCAGAAGTATGAAATAAAGTGTTCTCAAAAATTTTGACCCTAAAGAAGCTAAATTCATATTAGCTAAATATCGCAATGGCTTTCATACATGATATTCAATTTTAAAGATATAAGTACAATTTATTTACCATTTTTATATGAACAATAACACAATTTACAAATGATTTACATATTTGGAATATTTTTCTAATTTTTTGAAAAACTATTGTAGTTATCATCTGAATAAATAGTGGTTTGTCGGAAAAGTCATGATTTTACAATAGATAAAACATTTTGCTTCGTTATATGTTGAAAGGAAAAAACGGAGAGCAAACTTGCGATAAAATGCGAAAGTTCACGGTGATATTGCCTAACTAGAACGTCCAAATCAATGATTCTCGAAGTTCAATGCTGTTATTTTGATTTTAACATCGCTCGTCCAGGAAGATAGATAATAAAAAAGAATGCCAGTAAAAATGTCAAAAGACTACAGATCCAAGTATTTACAATTATTTAATGAAACTAGATACATAGGAAAGCCTAACATTTGGCTTCCTCATAAATACAAAATAGTTTCTGGAAAATCGATCTGTTTTTGTAGTATTTGGTTACTGGCGGTGTTTTCACAGTATTCAATAAGAGAATAATAATTTGAAGATAACGTCTCAGAAATTTCGTTATTTTTATCCTTACAAATTATTGTCAAAAAGTTGCTATATGAAGGTAATGCGCAATTTGTTGCCACAAAAGGGATAAATGCGGGAAGAAAATGAGAAGTATAATTTTTAAATAATCAGTTAACGGCATTTGTCTTTTTGAATAACAGAGGCAATGATTTTTATTAATATTTATAAGCAAATTAAAATGTTCAAAAGAAACGTCTGCCGCTCTTCACGTCCTCCCCCAGCTTAAGAACATTAAAATACATCAGTGAAAAAAGTGCATGCATGTAAGAAAATTTATCGTATTTTTTTTAATCAAAAATTCAAAAAAATCGTATGATATTGTTTGTGCGATGAAGAATTCATCGCACAAAAAATATATCGAGGTCTAACCAAGCTACTAAATAATCAATGCTAAAATTGAAAATGTTCGGTTTAGTTTTCACTACCATGGTAGATAATTCTCTAGGAACGTGGAAAAAGAAAGCCCATCAAAAGATTGTGAAAAGTCATTAAACAAAATTTTTATATATACATAGTAAAACTATGGCATAACTTTTCCCACAATCCAATAGTTTGAAGAATTTTAATAAAAAAAAGTTATTTCAATTTTTTCGTTTGAGCCTATAAGAATTTATTCTTTGTAAGAAAACACGTTTCTAACAAATTATAAATATCATAATAACGATACAATAATAAGTGAAATTAAAAAATTCCATATTATTTTCCTTATAACTTTATATTTACATATACTTTAAGTTGTATTTATGATTAATTTATTTAAAAAAAATTATTGAATAAATAAAAACTATTGTAATAAAAACTTATTTGTAAATTTATATTATTTGTATTATACTATATTAAAAAAAAAAGTGATGTATTTTATTTATTCATATCCAAAATTTATATATATATATATTTTTTTTTCAATTCATTTAAAACATTTTTTCTTATAATGGTTTACCTTCATTAAAAATTCATCAAAATGGTCTGTCTTAAGAAAAGAAAGATGAGAAATTACTTTAAATTTTCTAACGTTTCTTTTAAACGATTAATTGTATTATTTTTATTATCATGGGTTAGTTAATTCAGAAAATTTGTTCAAATGAAATTATATAAAAATGAAAGAACATAATATTGTATTTAAAAAATTAATGCATATGAAAATATAAATGTCCATTAAAAAAAGCACTTTTGAATAAATAAAAAAATTAGTCAAAACTTAAAAAATATCTAATGGAGCACCGAAAGCTGACAATCATTTAAACAAAAAACATAAAGAAAAAAGAAGTCATAATGATAAAAGAAGTCGATAATTCTTATTACGCATACAATACAGATAGTATCGCTAAGACCCTAAATCACCGTATAATTATTGCAGTGTAATTATTTGATTTAAGAGAATCTTATTTTGAAAGGTGAACTTTTTGTGATAATTAATGTTACGCCATTGGCTGAAAAGGTAACAAAGCTACAATTTTTAAAAATATGTATTATTTTCTAATCCTTAATTATAAAAACTGTCACTAGTTTGCTTAGCCTTAAAAATAATGTGTAGAGTATAGAAAAATAACCGACAGAATTAACTGTATGCTTACAGAAGTAAAGTTGTGGTAAAAGTTGCACGCAAATATGATATGGAATATTAGACGTAGTCCTGAATAACTATTTTTGCGAATAGGAAAATCAACCATAATAGTAAAAAATTCCAGAAGAACAAAAACTTCAAGTCTGTAATTTTGGCATATTTTTAAAATCTATAGGAATACTAAAAATAATTAAAAAGGTTTTTTCGAGAGAAAAAAAGATAAGACCACACGGATGGATATCACACGGACTGGGATAGAAAAATAACACTGTATTGTCGATATTAACTGGCTGGTTATTTGTCATTTCTGATTTACTTCTTAATAAATTATATAAATAGTTTTTAAAAAAAATACTGGATTTGTGGAATAAGAAATGCTTTCAATAATATCGCAAACAGTAAAATAACGTTCTTAGATACAATTTCACAAACATTTAGAAATATCTAATTCTTGCAGCGATTAAGCTCTTGTATATCATGTTACACATAATCAATTGGCGAATTTAAGAAATAAAACAATAATAACATTATAATATTAATATTTGCAGCGATATTTTATAGAATCAAGATGACTAGCGCTATCAACGAAATAACATACAATTTGCTCAACAAATTTATAGAAAAATGGAACAAGAAATGCAATAGACGTAATGTCCTTTTCAATAATATTTCTTCTCATTAGTATTAGTATTAATTGATTTTCCAAATAAATAAAAATAAAACATTGATAGCATAAATTGTTGTTTTATAATGACCTTTAAATTTCAAATTAACGAATAATATTATGTTGGTTTAATTAAATAAAAAAAGGAATAATAAATGTGGTTTGAAGATTTTTTAAGTATATACCCAAAGAATAAACAAATCAAGAAATGATAAACGGGTCCTGTAGAATAGAATTTTGAAAAAAAATGTTGTTTAATATTTGGAAAGCTTTAATGTTCTATTCAGTGATTTTTAAATGTAACAGAATTATTAAATAATGCACAATAAGTGCACATATCGAAAATTGATAATATTGTTATATAAGTAAATTATATTAAAACTATTTGTTATTAACATATATTTCTCCTAACTAAATAATCTTCAATTATCAGCCGAAACATAACTCATTCTCGTTAAAAAAAATATATATATTTAAAAAAATACGTCAAATTTCATGCATAATTAAATTAAATTAAGGCAACAAAATTTTGAATAGAAGAGATAAAATCAAAATTATTTTGTAAATTAAATAAAAATAAATGCGAATACAAAAAGAAAACCATACATATTACTAGATTTTTTTTTGTTTTTTGCCACTATTAATTTGGGTTATAATACTTACCATTTTGAATTAGTTCATATTTATTATTTCTTTTTATACAGACATTATTATGTTATATAGAAGATTTTCTCATTCTTTTTTTTCAATAGTCATCAATAAGTCCTAATTAACATTTGATATGCAGATTTAAAAAAAAGAACGTTTTCAATAGAAATAATTAAAGAAATACATTAATATCAATCATCGTAAGGAAAATATATATGCATTTGTGTTAATATAAGAAAATATCTATGAGTAAATAGTATAAATATATACGTACGTAGTACATATTATACGTTGTAGTAGTGTAAAAAACTAAATAAATAATAAAACAAAATATGAGTAATAATAATTTAATTCGATTTTTCAATATTGTTTTCCCTTTTTTATATTAAAGCATTGAAACCAAATAAGAGAAAGGCAAAATTATAACCGAAGTTATTTCAAAAAATGTTTGATTTAAAAATGCAATTTAAAATTTAATTGAAACAAAAAATGAATGCATCAATTAAATTGTTTTTTTTTGTTGTTGTTATGAATAAATACAAATTAATAAATATTTAGCATTATTTGTTTTATTTGAAAGTTTCTACGTCATCTCTCTAAGTGGCATCTAATTTTGGTGATATGTTGCACTTATACTAAATGGCGATGACTATTAATTTTTGCTATTTTTTTCCATCAATATCTTTTTTTTATAATTATCATAATTTCTATTACGTTTTTTCGTATATTCTAATAACTATATATATTTTTTTATTATATTGTAATATAATATTTAATGACTAGTTTTTGTTATGTATCTTTAAATACCTTTCCTTTTTGTGTTTTTTTGATTTCTTAGATTTTTTATCCTTTTTCCTCTCTGGACTGGATGAACTATGAAAAAAAGGAAATGACACTTTTATTTTTTGCAAATATTTTTAGATTATTTTATAACATTAAATTATAAAACTACAAAACTAATAATTAAATTTCTGAAAATTACCCAACGTAGGCACATATTTTAAAGTGTTATATTATTTGAAAAATCCTTCTTACCCATCACGATTTTTCTTCTTCTTTTTTTTCTTTTCACTATTAACTGCTTTTGTTTTATTCACATTTGCATTTACTTCCTTCTCTTTAGATGGCGTTCTTACTAGCCCATATTTCCGACTTGTCTCCTTTTCAATTTCGGCTTGTGCTTGTAACTTCTGTTGTAAATCTGAACTTTTAGCTAAATCCTCCTTTGCCTTACGATCGGGATCAAAACTTGATCCTTCAACAAAATATTCGGATATTCCGAATGCCTCACGTAATTTAGCATTTTTCTCTTGTTGCGCCTCAGCAATTTGATGTGTTTCTCTGACACTGAAAAAATTAAATATAAACAATTTAAAATATTTTTTTAAAAATTAATAAATTCAATTTTGAACTATAACCTCTGATTAAATGAATTTCATTGATCAAATCAAATACACAGGGTGACGAAAAGGAAAATTTTGGGTCAAATTCTTATTAACTTTTTTTATTTTATTGGTTTTTTTTTTAAATTTTATTTTAGTATATTGTAAAGAAAAATTAAGAGAATTTTAAATGGAACAATACACAATCTAACAACATACCAAAATCGTTGAACTTTATTTTGAAAATTAACCGTCCATTATTTTCATTCAGAATGCATATCGCCGATATTTTAATGTGCGAATTGGAGCCTCACAACCTACAATAAATCGCCTTATTACCAATTTTTGACAAGAAGGGACAATAAGGAACATTTCTGGTGCCGGAAGATGAAATACGGATGAAAATATTGAATGTGTACGGGAGAGTATGCAGGAAATTCCAGAAACATAAACAAGAAGCCGTTCTACTCAACTTGGAATTCCAGAAACATACACGTAAACAAGAAGACGTTCCAACGCTAGTGCAAGAATTGAAGCTGAGAAGCTAATTATTTCCGGCAAAAAGCAAAAGAAAGTCCCGGTTTAATTCACAATTTGAAAAAAAAACGATAAAGTCCAATTCCAATTAAATGGCTTCGTAAACCAGCTAAACTGCACGATATGGGCTACGGAGAATCTGAGAGCAGTTCATCAGCGACAATTACGCTCACTTAAGATGCAGTATATCGTCAGAAAGGATCGTTAGCCTTGCAGCATAGATGAACAGCGAAATCGGCAATTATGAATCGCAATGCATTAGTCAATAACTCGTTCCATGCTTAAGCATACGTAGTGCACACGTATTGGATAATAATGGGATGTCGAATCAAGTCACCTGAGGTATTGTGCTACATTTTACAAACATGATGACCAAATAATTATTATAAAAACAAACCAATAAATACATATTGAAATAAATCAGCAAATTTAAATTTACTAATTTTTGCCGATGGAACAAGTATTATATTTCTGCCAACAACGCATAATACATTGATAGACATTAATTGATTTTGTATAAATATGTTAAGAATATTGTATTTAAATCAGAAAAAATTTGTTAAGTTAACACGAACGTCGACTGGCCAGTTAACGGGACCGGACTTTTGTCTAGGAATTGTGATATTCCCATAGACCAACGATTTTAATATAAACTATAATCAAAAATAGAATATTTATTTTAAGTAAACATAATAAACAAAAAAATAAATAAAGATGTAACTAAAACAAAACACTTCTGCTTATATTTTTTTGGAAATGAAGACGGTGTTGCTATTTTCATCAATAGTGTTCAATATCGGTAGATGTTAGAAATTTTCTTGAGGCCAACTGTGAAAAACCATCCAACCCTGTGGTTCCAACGAGATGGAGCCACAAAACATACTGCAAGTGACTCATTGGGTCTGTTAAATCATATATTTGGCGAATGCATTTTTGCGTTTTGTTGTATTTCATTTAAAATTTTTTTTTAAATGTTGCTTTGTTGTATTCATTTGACAAAATATTAACTTGTTAAATCATATCTATTACTTAAAGATTTCCAAAACTGCATTACATTTTATTTTTTCTTGCTAATAAATAACGTCAATAATACAGTAGATGAATTCGAAATTTTTATTATGAGGTAAAACACCAAATAAAAAATGATAATGTTATATGAAATGGAAAACTTCTGTAACACCAAAAATCTATATGAACGTTTCAACAATTTATATATTTTAGTGGCATTCTATAACAAGGTTAATATTAACTTCATTTGAGTTGAAAAGAGGCGATAATATTAATATTGGATTAACTTAATAGTTTTCAATTTCTTGTAAAATTTTCTGATTAAATTACTGAGTTTCCCCCATATTTTAAATCATAAAGTACAAGATTAATAAAATAAGTACAAGTAAAATATTTAATATAAGTTAATTAAGAGAAATAATAGTATCAATATGAGCACACGACAAGTATTATTTGATTAAATAAAGACAATTTGAAGATATTTTTGTACAAACAAATTATAAAATCTGGACTAAAACCCGCTTCACAAGACGCTTGTTTTCCTGCTTGTTTTTTTGCTTAAGAAATTAAGAATAATTTTCTCATTTTCCATTTTCATTGGTAGTTTATCATCATTATCATTATTAAAATTAACCTCAAATTCTTTAAAATATTAAAATTATTAATGGTTAAATTGTATGATAAAAAGTAATAATGTGTTAAATGATAAAATTTAATCAAAACAGAGTAATATATCATACAATATTGAAGCTGATGAAGTTACCTAACAACGCTTCTTAGCTCCTTTTTGCAAACCGGCATATTAATAGTCCGCATCAATTCGTATGGTATAGTACGATGAAAACTGTGGTTATTATTAAAAGCTGCCGAGTTATATGAATTCAACATTGTATTGACATTAGCTGTACCGCCAATGCCACTACAATTGCCGATAGTTGCACCATTAAACGCCGTGTTTCCGATGTGATTGCTTTTAGTCCTTATTTCACCCCTACAATCGCTATTAACAAATTCATCACTGTATGCTGTAGGCATTTGATTTTCTGCGCCACTACCGAAAAAGAAACCTTTTGTAGCATTTAGCAGCATACTATGAATGTGACCACCGTTACTGTGCATTATTGGTGTGGTTAGGCATGCGCAATGGCAACAATACAGTGCACAGTTATTTGGGTCGGTTGGTACATGATAGTGTTGTGGTTGTTGCTGCTGCTGGGGATGGTGCTGTTGCCGCTGCCGTTGTTTTTGATAATTCCGTTTTTTCAAAGGTTTGAATTTATTCTTCATATTTCTGTAATTATCACACCTCATAATATTTTGAGAACAGCTGGATGACACATGAACATTATCCCTATTATCATGTTCAAAGAATCTCTTCGCTTTTCGTTTACGGCGTAGTTTGTTCTTTATTTTACCACAGTTGCCAGTACCATTATTATTATGCCCACCGCTAACATAATACATATTTTTATAGTTATTGCTAGCACTATTAATTTCCGCGTTTAAATCACTCTTCAATTTACTAGTGTATGTGCTGCTATCTGGACATGGTGAAGTGCACACTTTCGCATCTTCAATCATATTTGTTTCAGATGACATTTTTATTATTAATATAATTTTTCAATATCAATATCAATAATACATGGAAGACATTTTGATATAAATTTTCTTAGTCGATTATAAAAACAGTTACAAATATTATTCTATTACTTTTGGAAGACAATGGATTTATATGTTATATAAAAATTTACTTTTCTATTATTTATTTATTAAAAATTTATCAAAAAAAAAATATTTAACAAATTTTAACACTGATATATAATATTATTAAGACAATTCACATAATTCTATGAACTGCTGTTGGAAGACTGTTGTGATTTCACAATATATATAATACTACTTTAACGCGTTCACATACTAAGTCTACATTGTACTCATTTTAATAGAAGTCTAGTTTAGTTTTATAGTATTTTCATTCATTAAAATTGGTTTTCGGTTTTTGTTGTCTTTTTATATTAGCCATACTTTCATTTTTTAATTAAGAACAATCCCTGTAGAGGAGTTGGTTTTAATCAAAACCTTTAGTTGTGATTGATCAGATAGTAATAGTATAGACGGTGTACATCGTTAACCCCCAGTGGTTTCAAAATGATTACATTTCTCCTTGTTCATTGTTGTTAACAATACTAATCCGATCACGTCCATTAGTTTGATTTGCATTTTGTATTAAATTAGACATGAAACTTCACAATATTTGTGATTTTTTTCTTAAAAGTTTTAACTGTCTTTTCTGGATAAATTCCAACAACGTAGCATATAAAAAGAAACACTTTTCAGATTTTATTTTGCATTAAGTAGGCACGTATTGATTTTTCATTGGCTTCCTACTTCCCATTTGATGTATGCAATGCTCTACGAAACTAATCTGAACTAATTCGTAAAGTATAGATATAAACTCCACTAAATCCTTACACTCGATAATCCAATAGAACAAAGTCTACGAACATTTTGCTTACGTACTAAATATAGTATATTTACAAAACTATAAATAAAATTAAAATTATAATATAGATTTTTTGGCATAGACAGCCATTAGCTTTGGAAGACTTGATAGAATTGATAAAAAGAGCACAGCATACAAGCATACGTATGCGCAGCATCAGAAAATCAACTCCCGTTTTTATTTGGTACTCGTGGACCATCACATCATCGGAGTAATTTCTATACAAAAATTCTATGTTCAACGCGAGGGGATGCTATTTAACTCTCTCAATAACAGCAGAGAATATCGATTTTTCCAATCAACAACTTTGCTCCTAAATCCACGTGGAGTGGAAAATATTTTTATAAACGTCAACTTATTTTCAGCATACATACTCAAACGGATAATCTCTTTGATCAAGATAAACGAGAATATTTCGATTGTAGAGTTTTTATAAAATCAAAATGTTTAATACTTCGATATGTTTCCTTGCAATTTTCTATTTCGTCGAAATAGAAAAAAATATATATGAGAGTTTTTCAAAGCTCCTTTTCTAGATAACATGGGTTTTGAAATTTATTTTACTCAAAACAGATAGTGAATTGGAATTTGGTCGTTATTAACTTCAACTTGAATAATTAAACGAACTATTTACAACTATTTTTATCAAACCAAAAAGTATATGTAACAGTGTACACAAAAAAAATCCAATAAATTTACTTACGAAATTCTACCAAATTCATCCTTTGGTAGTTCGTTTTTCCCTTGTCCCATTAATTTTGACCGATATGAGTTAATTTTAACTTGAATCTCTTCTTCTGTAAATCTGCAATAAAATGTAAATAGTATGCTTGCATTAATATATATATTTATTATTAACAATGTTTATTAAAAAGTCATAATACACTTTCAACGATAGTATATTTCTTTAACTAGGTAGCTTATATTGTGAAAACAATAATATTATTGATATTAAAAAAAAAAATTTATTATTTAATTAATATTATTATTTTTCGTTATATGACTGAACACAATTAGACGTAGCTTTTATAAAAGCTTTTCTCAGTCTTTTTCCGATACCTTTTTTTTATGTGTTAAAACTAAGCTAATGTATCTAAAATTTCAGCCTAAAACACTTATTTTTTCTATAGACATTACTATAATTAAAAGATGATAATTTTTAAATTACATTATGTTTTTCTCGAAATTTTTTCCAAAACGGTTACTACGGCATAGATGGTACAAACATTTTGTTGTTTTTTTTCCACCCCCTCGAATCCGTATATTTCTTTATAAAGAAATAAACAAATAATATTTCAAGAACGAAAATAAGATATAAACTAAAGAAATTAGCAGGGCTGAAATAGCTTAATTGTTCTTATAGTAAATTATTTCGTAAGATTCTAATTCTTATTAAGTCTGTTATCTTTTTACTCTGCAAATACATATATAATATTACTGCTACTCTAATTTGCTCAGTTTAAATTCTAAAAAGTATATTTAATCATTTTATAAAAGGATAGTTATTTCCATTCATACAATGCCTTTTAATGATTTACATTTACAGTTTATCTGAACGTATTAGAAAAAAAAATATTTTGTAAAAAAATACTGCCAATTTGCTGAAAGATGTAGATAATATTAGAAATACTAGACATTAGTGTTCAAGAAGTTATAAATGAATAAATGAACATTTTCAACATTAATAATTGATAGCTTAAAAACCGAATATTAGTACGTTATATTTATATTGGTCTCGAACATATGATATTACGTTTTTGTACTCAAATAAATTTGTCTATGAATCAGTAATAATTTACGTTTTCATATAAAATATTTATGAGCGGAATGGAAATAATTCAAAATTCTATAATTTACAATAATTAAAAAAAAATCATCGTACTTTCGATAGTCTTGTTCCTTAAAAAATTTGCTATCATATATCAAAATATCGAACATTGTATGTAAACGAACTTATCTTAAAATATTCAATATTGTTTAATTTATAAATATTTCACGGAATACTATTAAATAATTATTATGTAATTGTGTTAGAGTAAATTACATAAGGGATGAAAAAATAGAATAATAAAACTCCAAAAATGAGTGGAGAAATAGTATCATTGTGTTGGTACGCTTGCGCTTTGATTAAAATCATTTTTTTTCTCAATATGATTTATAACAAAATATAAATATTCATTCTACTTTTATTATAAAATGAATTAAAAATTATTATTATTATAATCTAATCAATTATTAACCACTATGCGACACAATCATTGCCATAAGACATATTTTTAATTATATTGCATCAAGTAAGAGTCTTATGGTTTTTTAATTTATTAGAAATAAGGATATTATTTATTGGTATATTCTTTAAAGAAATATTTTTATTTTTAATAAAGAATTTTTATAAAATGGAATAATTGCTTCCTTTTTTTAATATGTTATATATTCAAAACTAAAACAAAAATTAATTTGGATATAAATTTATAAAATATACGTGTTTGCAATAAGATCTATTATTTATTACTGAGGACCTCAAATTTTTAATGAGCATTGTGCACTTATTTATTTTTTTACTAAAAAAATCAAATTTGATAATCCAAAAAACTTTGCTTACCCTTCCTTTTCTAAAATTTCTTCAAATTCCGCACATTTCACTTCAATTTTACGTTTTCTTTCGTGGTCAAGTATCCCTTGATTAGGTTGTCTGCTCATAGCCGCATCCAATTTTGATAAATCTTCTTCCGTTTTATAAGTGATATTGTCCTTTTTTCCAGGACGAAGGAACGCATAATTTCTTTGTACGTGACCATTAGTACCGGAACCCCGGGCCGTCTGTAGCCCTATTCCATTATACATATTGACTCTATTTAGTATTAAATACTACAAATTTGACAGCACTATTTTCAGTGACCACGAGCTATTAGGATCCGACTACTACCGCCGAATCCACTATAAACCAACATACGCAATTCAGATTTTATTATTTAATTCACGATTGTTTTTTACAAATTATATTTTTCAAATGATATATTACAATAATAGAAATGATTTTTTGCAAAGTGCTGAGTATAACTTCACTAATTAGCAAACGTTAATGCCAAAGTACCAACCACGCAATTTGACATTTCGCCATTTTCAATCCTACTGCCGATTATTGGCATCAACTAATATAAAGTACAAAGTGTTAGAATGACTTTTTTTTAATTATAAATCAGCTATCAGACTGTCACAGATTTTGTTCGATACTAACAATTTCATATGGTGCAATTTTGCTTTTATTAAGATAACTTAAATTATAGAAATATTGATAGGCGATCTTTCCTGTGGAAAATAAGGCATAAAATTTATTAATTTATTTTGAGCAATATTGTTAATTGTGCTTTTGCTAAGTTGCTAAGGTAGCTTATATACAAAAAGTCCAATATACATATTTACTATGATTGATAATAAAAAATATTCTATAAAATCCAGGTCTGGACGCAATTAATACTTATATTAATAAGTAATAACGTTTGGAAATACTGCATGTTACAGAGTAATAATTCATCGCCAAACAATTATTAATTGCCGTGGATCTTAGTATTCCAATTTCAGAAGTAATATTACTTGAAATGGTAGCAAGAATTTTACATTTCAATATAAACAAATTTGAGTTTATCACAATAGGCTGTCTTCAATATGATACTGATTTCATGCGAAAGGCCGCTTTTCACACCGAGTTTCAACAAAAGTGAGATGATTCTACATATGCGTTTATGAACAAATGTTCATTTCCATCTGATGTAAAAACAATAAATATATTCTTCAAAAATATACAAAAAAATGTTTCATTAAAAATTAGAAGCCATAGAAAAGATTATAAAGAAAAATACGCCAATAAGGGAACAAATCAGTATCGGAAACGCTTATTTTCCAGCGACCGAAACAAAAATAACTTATATATGCATAAATATAATTATTATAAAAATCTATTTTGATAAATGTTGCTTAATAAACTTCATTAAAATTTGACCATTTCGGATTTAATAAAAATAAAAATGGTAAAATAAGTTTCATTCTAAGCCAAAACGTATTTAATTAATAAAAAAATATTAAAATTTGAAAAGTTAACTAAATTATTAATTTAGCATTCAAAATATATACACATAATTTATTGATTCACTATTAATTGATACTTATTCTATAATAAAATAAAAAAATAAATTTAAATCTACACCGCCACACTTTTATCTCATCAAAAGTACGCAGCCATATGCATTAGAATTCATGTTTACAGTGTATAGAAGTTCCGGTTTGAGACGTCGAATCGTCTTTCTTTCACTTCAGCCTTTTTATGAAAAATGGCACCCAAAAAGCCAACTGATAAGCCCGGTAAGCAATTTTCTAAAATTTAAAGCGAACATATTTAGTTTTATTTTAAATTAAAGTGTGCAATAAATAGTAGAACTAAAGGGCATATGGTTATGCGTAATTAATTTAGTGTAAAACTTATTTTTGTGTAAATAAATAAACAAATTGTTTTTGCCACGCGGTTTGTATTTTGTTCTTTGGCGAATATTTGAAAACAATGTTCAATATTAATATCAAATGAAAAACAGTGTATATTATAAAATGGAGATGAATATAATGAATTTTCATCAGTTAATGTTTTAAATTTCTGTTTTTAAATTTTGGTTTCCGAAATAATTACTTAACCTATAAAAATTGACGTGAAGATTTGTGTCGTATTGATGTTAATTTTTTTTTATATGAAGCTTAGTGATTATTTGAGTGGAATTGCATTTGATACTAATTAAAGTTCTATAAAATTTACAGCTGCAAAGCCGGGTGAAAAGAAACCTGAGAAGAAAACATCAGCGCCATCAACTTCGGCTGGAACTTCCGGAGATAAGAAGCCTGCTGATAAAAAACCAGCGGTGGAAAAGAAACCAGCTGAAAAGAAGCCAGGAGATAAGAAACCCGCTGATAAAAAGTCTGCGGAGAAAAAACCTGCTGCCGGAAAAGCATCGGATAAGAAGCCTGCTCCAGGGTCTTCGAAGAAACCTGCTCCTACACCCGCGGCTGCAAAGAAAGTTGAAAAGAGCGGGGAAAAGAAACCCGCCGGAGATAAAAAAGTCCCTGTTAAGAAATCTGCTGGACTAACAGCTAAAAAGCCAGTCGCGAAAAAATCTGCTGCGGGTAAACCTAAAAGCAAAGATGCTAAAGCTAAGAAGGCCGCTCCATCGAAATCTAGTATTAAGGATAAGCCATCTCAAGCAAAACTTGCTGCCAAGGCGAAGGCTGCTAGATCTAAGGCAAAAACACCCGTAAAAGCACAGAAGGGAACTGCTAAGGCTAAGGCAATTGCTCTTGTTAAGGCTAAAAAAGTTCAGACAAAGGTAAATATGAAAAAACATTAAATCGACTTTTATAGAATTGTGATGATTAATTTAGAAGAAATCTCATTGATTGAAAATGAAATAACTTAGTATCTGATGTAAATTTAACGTATTGCAAACATTTTCCTGAAGATAAGAATTTCTGTTAATTATGTTTTCTTTACATAGATCATTAAGGGGCCATTTGGTACACGAACACGTAAAGTACGCACCAGTGTACATTTCCGGAGGCCAAAAACTCTAAAGCTACCGCGCAATCCTAAATACCCGCGAAAATCAGTACCAACGAGGAATCGGTATACAGAAATGAAATTTATGCTACTATATGTTTCTACTACTTAATAATATTGTCTATATTTACAGTATGGATGCGTATAACATTATCAAATATCCATTGACGACTGAAGCAGCGATGAAGAAGATCGAAGAGAACAATACCCTTGTCTTCTTGACACATTTACGGGCTAACAAAAATCACGTGCGCGCGGCTGTACGAAAATTGTACGATATCAAAGTTGCTAAAGTTAATATTCTTATTAGACCCGATGGACAAAAGAAGGCATATGTTAGATTAGCAAGAGACTACGATGCGCTAGACATTGCCAACAAGATCGGCATAATATAAACAATTGTGTTAACAACCATTTCTATTCTAAAAAGAATAAATAATTTATTTACAAAAACGTAATGAAAATTTGTCTACAACTAAAATCCATTCCATTTATTAAGAAGTGTTCAAAATGTCCATTGAATTAATTGGTTGAAGAAGTTTATTTTTATGAAAAATTAGTGCGAATATGTATGTTATTTGTTGTTTCTTATGAACTTTAAGAAATTTGAATCATGCAAAGTGTTTATTAATCTTGAAAGTAATTAATTTTTAATGGTCTGAAAGCAATCTTTGTTTTTTGTGTTGATACATTAAACAGTAATTTACCGTAATTGATGATTATCTTAATTATTTGAAACTCAGAAGACAATAATGTTTTATGCGTCATTGGTATTTTTCAACATGGTAGACGGATAATTATTTAACGTCTTGTCATAATGCTTCAGACAGCCGAGCATTTGTTCTTTATAACGAGGATATACTTATGTTATATGAATAACGCTGTTTGGAAATAAATTTGCTTTTATTCATTACGTTCACTCGAAATAATTGCTCCAAATTGCATACTCGTAATAAAAGTTGTTGTTTAAGGACGTTAAGTCAAAGAGGAATGAGTCTGATACAAAGCCGGATTATTCAGAAAGTGGGATAGTGGCTGGTCAGGCTTGCGGCTGTAATAGGGGTACTTTAGCATTAGTGGTTTGGGGTAATGGTCATAATGCCTGAAATAGGATCAGTTGGCTGCTTATGGACGTTCACGGATAAAATAAATACTGTAAGGTTTACGGAAAAAATACTTTGAATATATTTGGAAGTTGGAATATTTTTATTCAAATATTCTTTAATAAAAAGAATTAATTTAGATTAAAATCTAATGAATTTTATTAATAGGAATTCACTATCAATTGTTTTCAAGAAGAGACGGAGATTTTATTTGAAATACCAAAAATATATGATCTTTATTTCTTGTTCCGCAGAACATTCAATTACTGGGCTACGAATCGAAACTTCACTGTCTTTCGAATATATGCATGTATTATGTGCTCCCTCCCACATAGCAAACTCGTCTCATTAGTTGATCGTTATAAAAAGACCATACTTCATCATAAAAAGAAAGACATTCTGTTTCTAAAAGAATGGATGATTAGTAAATCATTTAAAATAAAAATTTCTATCATTTTAATTTTTTATTTCTTTCCTATTACCACATTAAGTAAATTTTAGTAACAACAGCTAAAATAAAACCTGTCGAAATGTATCACCAAATAAAACCAAAAATATTTTGTAAAAAGAAAATAAATTCCATAAAAATTACTAAAATAGATATGTGTAAAATTTAGCAAGTATACCATAAGATAAATGCGACATTAATTTTGGTAAGAACTAAAAGTGAAAAATATTTGTTTGGAAAAAAACTAGTTTCAAACATGGTCAAGAAGTAATAACCGGGTATTCTCAACACTTTATATGTGATGTTAGAGTAGCAATTCTACTTTGCTTTACTTTCAACTCGACTCGAATTAATTTTATTTAAGGAAAGTACAAAATTATCAATTAAACGTTACTATCATAAAATGACAATTTATCATTTAGTTTGCTAGATGCTTTTTTATTAGATTTTTTCTTAATTCAGTTTGGTAGCCAAGAAATCCAAGACTCTGAACTTGTCGTGTTAATTCCGGATTGGCAATTAATGCCTTATAAATAGCCGACTCGAGTTCTTCATATTGAAAATGTCTTGGAAATGGCATATCTTCGAGAGCACAGACATGAATCGTTCCATCATTATCGCCTACTACAAGTGATCTTCCACAGTTGGAATACTTAGCAATAGTAAGGGCTATTGATCCAGCACCAAACGTTTTGGATGATTCTGGTTTTAATGTGCTTCTGCGAATATCCCAAATTTCAACTGCCGTTTTTGTGACTCCTATAATAATTGTAGAGTTAATTGGACTCCAATAAGCACAGTGTACCGGTCCGATGCCACTTGATAATCGAATTAAAGGTTCAAATACACCTTCAACCCATATTCGAATACACCTGCAGTATATATTGTATATATTTTTTTTTGTTAGCTTGTATTATCAATAGTTATAATAATTAAGTAAATTATAATACCAATCACTGCCACACGTAAGAAATATTTTGCTACTCCAAGGAGAAAATTCCATGCCAAACACACCACCTTTATGAACTTGCAATATATCTGTGTGTTGATGGGGATAATTTGTAGAACATTTTAGTAAGCAGCCTTCATCAGTGCCAACGAAATATGTGTCGGATTTTTCAGGATGTATTTTTAGTGTAAGTGCTTGTGGATTCCTATCGGCTTCTATAAAACTCTCATTTCCGCCCACTGGAATACCTTCAACCATTCCCTCAACTCTATCCAATTTCATTTGTTGGAATCCCAGTAAATATGGTCCTGTTGTCATACTGTACTTCATTATATTACCATCTTGTGATATTGAAAGCATTTGTTCTTTTGCCGTACCATCGGCACTGTAAACCATGATCCACTCAATGTGAAGAATTGGTTCGGCACATGGAGATGATGATCTTTGTGAGATAGACACCCGTGTATCGTCATCATCAGTTATGTCACGAATTTCGATTGTTCCGTCATACAAACCAATAGCTAATAGCTGTGGTGTTTGATGTGAAAAGGATACAGCCGTTACAGGAACTGAATATCGATATTTCCTTTCAGGGTGCACTGGATTTTTTATACTCCAAACACAAACAAGACCAATCATTCGATCGTTATGAGATACAAACGAATATATCCCATATCCAACTGCAAGGATGTCTCCGTTTATATGACACCAACTCATGCTTGCAACCGCCTTACCCATCGCATCCATTGTCGTATATGTCCAAAGCTCCTCAAGACGGTATAAATATTTAACATCAGCTGATAATGGATCTGGAAAGTACATATTCCGAAAACGTTTTTGTTTTTCACAGAATATGTTGCCTGCCAATAGACGCTGCAACAACATAGCGGCCAATTTAAACTCTGAGCTATTTCCAATTTCTTGAAACTCTGTTAAACTCTCATGAGTATACGTAGTGATTTCCATTTTCTTGTTATCAACAGTATCGATACTAGTTACAACATGACCTAACTCAGCATAGGTATCGAACATATCATAATTTGATACGTAGGTACCAACGTTATGTTTTCGAATTTTCTCTGTATTAGCTTTTCTCGATTTGTATAATACACCAACTGTTTGAGCTTCCGCTTCAGCACGTCGGCGATTCTTTCCTTTACCAACGGTCAAATGTTCATATCGTTTATTATTTTCAAGAATATTTGCGGCTTCTTCAGAGTCTTTTGGGGCTGTTGCACTCGATTGTTCATAAAGAACGATATCGTCGGATTGTCTAAGAAGAATTTTTATAAATTGTGGAATTTTGATTTGATGTTCTGAAACAGCCTCTGTTTTTGATAGACGTGGCCAAATTGGTGGATCATCTGAAGTAAAACTGACGCATATCTACACAAACGATATGTAATTATAGTAGGATTTTTTTTACAAATTCATTGTTGCTAACTTACTTGTGCTGTTATATCGTCCATTGTTACATTCATATTGGTAAAACTGAATTTCGTTCCCAATTCATCACCTTTATGAATCGATGGCAGGGTGTATACCGGTTTAAGTCTCTCTAGAGATGTATCTTCTTTCATTTTTGTAATTTCTTTTGCTAAATTTCCAAAATTTTCATAATAGGCTCGATCTTCTAATAATGGTGGTGTTTTATCACCTTGCTCAGTTAAGAGCTGAAAAGTTTATGATACAAGTTCAATAATTTTTTTTTTGGAAAATAAAACTATTGTGGCCATTACCCACCCGTATTTGTTTGCGGAATTTCAAAATATCATCCAAATTATTAACAAAACCACCAAGAGATGGACGAGATTTAACGGATGTACGTTTGGTTGTGGAACCACCTTCAACAAAGCCCACCTTAAATTTAGTATGTCGCTTAATATCCTGAAAAGATTTTTTTTTATTTATCCCCTCAATTCATAAGAAGATTCATTATTGATAATTATCTATCATATATAAAATTAGATTGCATTTATATCTTGTTAATAGTTGAACAACTTCGTTTCTTCCCCATTACTTGTAAGTCATCAAAATTGAAAAATTTAATTTAAACGTCCTAATTTGGCTACTTACCATTATCGCCAGTAATAGTAACTATTATTCTAATAACAATAAACATATGAACGAAAAATTTAAAAACAAATTTAATTCATTTACGAACAGTGAAAATATTTTAAGTTTATCTACCAAAGTCGGTGGTTATGTGCAAAAATTGTCAGATTTTATTTTCATTTCAATACATACATATATGAATGTAGGTGCAGTATAATCAATGATTTATTGATCAAATAATCTACCTTGCAACTGTATGTTATGTAGTTATGCAGGAACATATATATTATAGATTATATACGAGTATATCTAGTTGCAATTGTATTATTTACTTTAATATATTAATTGGGAAATATATCAAAAGAGAATTATGACAAATACTTTAAATTAAGGAATATACTTATTAGTACGAAATTTGATTATAAATCAGTATTTGGAGCATTATCGCAATTAAATTTAGAAACACTATCAAAATGCTGTTTTTCATTAGGCAAGAATATGCCAATTGATATGTATTTGATTTATTACTCTATAAAAAATAGTCTTTAGTTAGAATTCGCTCTAATTAACATATTGGGTTGTCAAAAAAGTAATTTCGTTTCATTACGAAATTACTTTCCGATCAGCCCAATAGTTTATTTATTGGCTTTTTTTAAAAGTGAATCATTCAATTTGTCCAATTGATCGTTGTGTTGCTCGGTAGAAGCTCAAAATAAACGATTTCTTTGATATCCCACCAAACAGATAGCATAACATTTGTTAGATGAATATTGGCTTTCGAAGTGTTTTGAGCCGGTTCATCTTTTCTACTCCAGGAACTTTTGCCTTAACATTGTTGTACAGAACCCATTTCTTGTCCCCAGGAATGGTAGGCTTCAAAAATATATCATTTTCTTGGCGTTTGAGAAGCAAATCACAAACGTCAGTGCGACGCCACAATTTTTTTTCCGTAAGAAGATGAGGAACCCATATGTCGAGCTTTGAGATTAAACCAAGCCGTTTCTAATGTTCATGAACAGTTGAATTCGATAAATTTAATCTCTCAGCGATCTCACGAGTTGTTATTCGCCGGTTTGCATCAATTAATGCCTTTATTGTGTCTTCATCAGCTTCAATAACGTGGTGCATCTTCGAGATCAAAATTGCCGGATCGAAATTTTGCAAACCAGTTTTGCTACTAGCGCTCACTTAACACATATCTCCATACACATCGGATAATTTTTTTTTGCTTGAACAGCATTTTTATCTTTTCTATAGTAAAAAAGTAAAATATGCTGAAAATGCAGTTTTTCACTTTCCATATTTAACATAAAAGCGTATCAAACAAAAACTACTCTACAGAATCAATCGAATTTTTTCACAAGCAAGCCTTGCTATGTCAGCTGTTAAAATACAATGATTATGCGGCTTAAGTATGAAGTTGGTTGTGAAAAAATACAATTAAGTCCTCTGTTGGGAAAAAACGAAATTACTTTTTGGGCAACCCTGTAATATATTAGACTTATTTATTTATGTATAATTCTTATTATTTATACAGAGACATGTTAACTGCATGACGGTGTCTACATGACTGACTCATCCATTGCTGTGTGGCATTGATGTGTGTGAAACATCACGCCACCCGGTTTATAGTCATGGCTGGGTGTACAATATCTCGATATACTACACTCTTCCCCGCTTAGCCTGAACCCTACATATTCATTCTGTTGACGGGTTTTCGAACTCGAGGCTCCCTTTGGTTTACGTTTAAACCTGGATCCGGTTCGTACTTGATTCTGGGTCTGCCTTTCTTGGGTGTCGGCTGGATTTCCCTTCGATGATTGCCATCTTGTTGTACTTCTTGTTGGAATGCGGTTGGTTCTTCAACTACTCCTTTTGAGTCTTCTGTTGCTTTCTCTAGGTTCGATTCAGATATGATTGGCTCCTCCATTGTGTCAGGCTCTTCTTCATATTCGTTTGCCCCTTCCTGTTCCAGGAGTACTCTTGTAGCCGCTTCGTAGAATTGACCCGATTTGCGCATCTGATCGTCACCTCTTTTCCATCTTAGATTTGGTTGAAAGTCGGGTTTACATATGTATGTCTTTTCCCCCATTACTTTCTCCACAGTTGCTGGTTGCCAACCTGGCTTCATAGGATTCTTATAATCCCGAGCTATCACCCTTTCTCCTTTTGAGAATGTGACATCTCTGTGTCCTCTGAAATACTGTATTTGCTTTTGGATTCTTTCTGCTGTTTTTGGTATTTTTAGCAAATCTAATCTACTTCTTAAGCTTCTGCCCAAAAATTTGTTCGCTGGTGATTCGCCCGTTGTTAGGTGTGGTGCGTTTCTGTAGGCGAATAAGTACTTGCTGATTAGATTATTTGCGCTGTCGTGAGCCTTGTTATCTTTTAATGCTTTTTCTAAGCCTTTTTTAAAAGATTTCACTCCGTTCTCAGCTAATCCTTTTGTTTGTGGATGGTATGGCGGACCCGTTTTGTGCAAAATTCCGTTCATTTTGCAGAATCTTTCGAATTCTTCTGACACCAGCTGTGCTCCATTATCTGAGATTAGTGTGTCTGGTATACCATATCTTGCGAATATTTCCCTCAGTTTTTCGATCGTATTTGTCGAATCTGTTTTTGTCATGTGGACAATTTCTGGCCATCTGGAGTATGCATCTATCAGTATCAGATACATCTTGCCCCTGTGTGGTCCTAGAAAGTCTATGTGCACCCTTTCGAACACATATTTGCTGTCAGGAAACTTCTTTAATCCTGATTTTTCCGGACTGCTGGATTCTGTCAGACATGCCATGCAACCTTTTGCGTAGCCTTCTATGTCTTTGTCCAACTTTGGCCACCAAAAATATTGTCGAGCGATCGCCTTCATTTTGCTGATGCCCATGTGACCTCCGTGTATTTCTTTCAGCAATATTTGCTTGCAGTTCTCCGGTATCATTACTCGGTATCCCCACATTAGCACATTTTTTTCTATGAAGATTTCATCCTTTCTTTGTGCGAAAGGCTTAATTGACTCCTCAATTTGACTAGGCCATCCGGTTGTCGTGTATAAAAATACCTTGCCCAGTACTGGATCTTTTCTAGTTTCTCTCGCTAAGTCTTCTGACCTTAGCGGTAGCTGGTCTTCCACCATGAAATGTAGATAGTCCTCTTCCTCTTGAACTAAATCTCTTTTATTTCTGGGTAGACGCGATAATGTGTTGGCTGGCTCATTGTTCTTGCCCTTTATGTGCTCTATCTGGTAGTCAAATCCACTCATAAACAAAGCCCATCTTTGCAACCTTCCTGCTGCCATCTGTGGTATGCCTTTATGCTCGCCAAAAATCGTTATCAATGGCCTGTAGTCGGTGCATAACTTGAAATGCATACCTGCCAAATATTGGTACAATTTCCGAAAAGCCCAATAAATGGCCAAAGCCTCTTTGTGCAAAATTGCGTAATTACCTTCCGCTTTTGTTAGCGTCCTTGATATGAAGGTAACTGGTCTATCCTCTCCGTTTGGCATTTCGTGCATTAGTACTGCTGCTATGCCCTGGTCGGATGCGTCTGTCGCTAGTTTTATCGGATAATCTGGGTTATAGTGTACCAAATTTCTGTCCGATGCTAGTTCTTTCTTGACTTCAATAAATGCCTTTTCTGCATTTCTTGTCCATTGAAATCTTTCTTTGTTTTGTACTTCATAAATCGGCTTCAACATTTTAGCTAATCTCGGTACAAATTTTCCGTAGAATGTCACCAGTCCTGTGAATGCTCTTACATCTGTTATGTTTTCTGGTCTCTTTGCTTCGACCATTGCTGCGATTTTTTCTGGGTCCTTGGACAACCCATTCTTGCTTATGATGTACCCCAGGTATCTGATTTCTTCTTGGAAAAACTGGCACTTTTTGAGGTTAAGCTTTAGTCCAGCTTCCTCTAACCTCTGCAAAACTTCGTTTAAATTTTGCATATGCTCGTTATTATTTCTGCCCGTCACCACTATGTCGTCTCGAAATGCTGCAGTTCCTTTGGCCCCTTGTAATACTTTTTCTACTACCTTGTCGAACTCTGCTGCTGCCGTTTTCGTTCCATAGGGTAATCGGTTGTGCAAATAAATACCCTTAGGTGTGCTCCATGCGCACAATTTCTTTGATCTGTGAGTCAGCTCTAGCTGATTGTAGGCCGCTGACATATCCAATTTCGTGAACCTTTCTCCACCTCCCAGTTCTGCGAATACTTCTTCCACTTTTGGTGCGGGGTGTTTTACATCTTGCATGTACTTATTGATCGTGACCTTGTAATCGCCACAGATCCTTACTCCACCTCCTTTCTTTAGCACAGGCACTAATGGTGTGCCCCATTCGTTGTGCTTTACCTTGGTGAGTATTCCTTCTTTTTCCAGTTGGTCTAGCTGATCTCCGATTGTCTTCTTGAAAGCAAACGGTGTCGCCCTGGGTTTGCAGAACACTGGTTTCGCATTATCTTGCATCTTTATGTCTATTTTGCCGTATTTATACCTTCCGAACTTGCCGTCGAAAAGTGTCTTGTGCTTATCGATTATTTCTTGTAGTTTTGGTACTTTTAATCCCACATGGTTGATTTCCACAATCTTGTATCCTAGTGCTTCCATCATGTCTCTACCCAACAATAATCTACAGCCTGTTTTTACGACTATTAATTGACATTTTGCCTTTTTTCTACCTGCCTTTATTTCTACGTAGATCTGACCTTCTGGTGCAATTGCGCTCCCGTCATAGAATCTTAACGTAGTATTCACTGGTTGCAATTTATGCTGTGATAGATGCCTTTTGTATAATTCCTCCGGAATTACCGATCTGCTTGCTCCTGAATCAAGTTCAGCTAGCAATTGCTTGTTTCCTATCTTTATTTGGATTTGCGTCGGTTTGACGTATCCCGCCTTTGTTGCTTGAAAGTGAACCTCTTCGCTCGTCCAGTCGTGGTTTTCTATCTCCACGAAGTGCTGTTTAGCTTGTTCCTTTCCTTTTTTCTGGCATATTTTTCCTAAATGCCCTATTATACCGCAACGGTTGCATTTATAGGATTTAAATTTGCAGTCTGCGGACTCGTGATTGCTATAACCACAATGATTGCATTGTTTGCCGCCCTTTGACTCCTTGTTAAATTTCTTTTTATAGCCCTCTTTACCGGCTTTGCTTTGGTTTATGGCTTCACTTTGCTTACTTTTTCTGTCAAAGCTTACCCTATGTACGTTAATTTCCTGATGCGATTGTATAAGAGCTGCCTCTTTCTTCTTCGCAATTTCGACGATTTGCTCAGACCTCTTTTTATGGTCTTCTTCGCACACGCGATCTAAAATCTTGCCTTTCTTTAGACCCGCTACGAACTTATTCGTAATCATCAAGTCGAGCTGCGCACCCCATTGGCACGTGCTGGCTTTATCTTTCAAGCGTATATACCACTGGCTAATCGACTCATTCTCGCCTTGCTTTAAGTCGAAAAATTCCGTGCGTTCACGGAATACCGATATTGTCTTTGAGAATTGATTTTTCAGTATAGCACATAATTCCTCGTATGTTTTTTGCGATGGTAACACTGGGTCGCACAAATTTGCGAGTACTCCATAACCTTTTGTCCCAATGACCGTTATGAGCGTAGCCACCTTTCTATGTGGTTCCAGTATGTTATTTACTATAAGGTATTGTTCTAACCTTTCTTGGTAGTTTTTCCAATCCTCGTGTTCATTATATTCTGCAACACACCCTACTGTGGCTGAATATACTTGCACGTTTTGTATCGGTGCCGGCGTTCCTCCGTTTCCGCCTGTTGCGTTATTCTGTGTTGTGTCCACGTGCGTTCCTCGCTGGTTATTTAACCTCAGCAAATCTTTTCCCATATCCTCTATTATGGCATTTGCTTTGTTTCTTTCCATTCTGACTCATTCCAGCGTGATTTGGGCCTCTCTAAGCTGTTCTTGTAATTCTCGTGCTTGGGCTTCATCCATCTTGTATGAACCTTTTTTGCCTTCGACTTCAATCACAGATCAATCACAATCTTCTTACGAGATTTCCCGCACTGATTTCACTACACCTTTTAACTTTCTTTTTTCACTTTTTACTTTTTACCTCGTCGCCAATGTAATATATTAGACTTATTTATTTATGTATAATTCTTATGATTAGTGCCTGTGCTAAAGCAATGGATGAGTCAGTCATGTAGACACCGTCATGCAGTTTACACGTCTCTATATAAATCATAAGAATTATACATAAATAAATAAGTCTAATATATTACATTGGCGACGAGGTAAAAAGTAAAAAGTGAAAAAAGAAAGTTAAAAGGTGTAGTGAAATCAGTGCGGGAAATCTCGTAAGAAGTGAATTTGTGATTGAAGTCGAAAAAAAAAAAAGGTTCATACAAGATGGATGAAGCCCAAGCACGAGAATTACAAGAACAGCTTAGAGAGGCCCAAATCACGCTGGAAAGAGTCAGAATGGAAAGAAACAAGGCAAATGCCGTAATAGAGGATATGGAAAAAGATTTGCTGAGGTTAAATAACCAGCGAGGAACGCACATGGACACAACACAGAATAACGCAACAGGCGGAAACGGAGGAACGCCGTCACCGATACAAAACGTGCAAGTATATTCAGCCACAGTAGGGTGTGTCGCAGAATATAATGAGCACGAGGATTGGAAAAACTACCAAGAAAGATTAGAACAATACTTTATAGTAAATAACATACTGGAGCCACGTAGAAAGGTGGCTACGCTCATAACGGTCATTGGGACAAAAGGTTATGGAGTACTCGCAAATTTGTGCGACCCAGTATTACCATCGCAAAAAACATACGAGGAATTATGTGCTATACTGAAAAATCAATTCTCAAAGATAATATCGGTATTCCGTGAACGCACGGAATTTTTCGACTTAAAGCAAGGCGAGAATGAGTCGATTAGCCAGTGGTATATACGCTTGAAAGATAAAGCCAGCACGTGCCAATGGGGTGCGCAGCTCGACTTGATGATTACGAATAAGTTCGTAGCGGGTCTAAAGAAAGGCAAGATTTTAGATCGCGTGTGCGAAGAAGACCATAAAAAGAGGTCTGAGCAAATCGTCGAAATTGCGAAGAAGAAAGAGGCAGCTCTTATACAATCGCATCAGGAAATTAACGTACATAGGGTAAGCTTTGACAGAAAAAGTAAGCAAAGTGAAGCCATAAACCAAAGCAAAGCCGGTAAAGAGGGCTATAAAAAGAAATTTAACAAGGAGTCAAAGGGCGGCAAACAATGCAATCATTGTGGTTATAGCAACCACGAGTCCGCAGACTGCAAATTTAAATCCTATAAATGCAACCGTTGCGGTATAATAGGGCATTTAGGAAAAATATGCCAGAAAAAAGGAAAGGAACAAGCTAAACAGCACTTCGTGGAGATAGAAAACCACGACTGGACGAGCGAAGAGGTTCACTTTCAAGCAACAAAGGCGGGATACGTCAAACCGACGCAAATCCAAATAAAGATAGGAAACAAGCAATTGCTAGCTGAACTTGATTCAGGAGCAAGCAGATCGGTAATTCCGGAGGAATTATACAAAAGGCATCTATCACAGCATAAATTGCAACCAGTGAATACTACGTTAAGATTCTATGACGGGAGCGCAATTGCACCAGAAGGTCAGATCTACGTAGAAATAAAGGCAGGTAGAAAAAAGGCAAAATGTCAATTAATAGTCGTAAAAACAGGCTGTAGATTATTGTTGGGTAGAGACATGATGGAAGCACTAGGATACAAGATTGTGGAAATCAACCATGTGGGATTAAAAGTACCAAAACTACAAGAAATAATCGACAAGCACAAGACACTTTTCGACGGCAAGTTCGGAAGGTATAAATACGGCAAAATAGACATAAAGATGCAAGATAATGCGAAACCATTGTTCTGTAAACCCAGGGCGACACCGTTTGCTTTCAAGAAGACAATCGGAGATCAGCTAGACCAACTGGAAAAAGAAGGAATACTCACCAAGGTAAAGCACAACGAATGGGGCACACCATTAGTGCCTGTGCTAAAGAAAGGAGGGGGAGTAAGGATCTGTGGCGATTACAAGGTCACGATCAATAAGTACATGCAAGATGTAAAACACCCCGCACCAAAAGTGGAAGAAGTATTCGCAGAACTGGGAGGTGGAGAAAGGTTCACGAAATTGGATATGTCAGCGGCCTACAATCAGCTAGAGCTGACTGACAGATCAAAGAAATTGTGCGCATGGAGCACATCTAAGGGTATTTATTTGCACAACCGATTACCCTATGGAACGAAAACGGCAGCAGCAGAGTTCGACAAGGTAGTAGAAAAAGTATTACAAGGGGCCAAAGGAAATGCAGCATTTCGAGACGACATAGTGGTGACGGGCAGAAATAATAACGAGCATATGCAAAATTTAAACGAAGTTTTGCAGAGGTTAGAAGAAGCTGGACTAAAGCTTAACCTCAAAAAGTGCCAGTTTTTCCAAGAAGAAATCAGATACCTGGGGTACATCATAAGCAAGAATGGGTTGTCCAAGGACCCAGAAAAAATCGCAGCAATGGTCGAAGCAAAGAGACCAGAAAACATAACAGATGTAAGAGCATTCACAGGACTGGTGACATTCTACGGAAAATTTGTACCGAGATTAGCTAAAATGTTGAAGCCGATTTATGAAGTACAAAACAAAGAAAGATTTCAATGGACAAGAAATGCAGAAAAGGCATTTATTGAAGTCAAGAAAGAACTAGCATCGGACAGCAATTTGGTACACTATAACCCAGATTATCCGATAAAGCTAGTGACAGACGCATCCGACCAGGGCATAGCAGCAGTACTAATGCACGAAATGCCAAACGGGGAGGATAGACCAGTTACCTTCATATCAAGGACGCTAACAAAAGCGGAAGGTAATTACGCAATTTTGCACAAAGAGGCTTTGGCCATTTATTGGGCTTTTCGGAAATTGTACCAATATTTGGCAGGTATGCATTTCAAGTTATGCACCGACCACAGGCCATTGATAACGATTTTTGGCGAGCATAAAGGCATACCACAGATGGCAGCAGGAAGGTTGCAAAGATGGGCTTTGTTTATGAGTGGATTTGACTACCAGATAGAGCACATAAAGGGCAAGAACAATGAGCCAGCCAACACATTATCGCGTCTACCCAGAAATAAAAGAGATTTAGTTCAAGAGGAAGAGGACTATCTACATTTCATGGTGGAAGACCAGCTACCGCTAAGGTCAGAAGACTTAGCGAGAGAAACTAGAAAAGATCCAGTACTGGGCAAGGTATTTTTATACACGACAACCGGATGGCCTAGTCAAATTGAGGAGTCAATTAAGCCTTTCGCACAAAGAAAGGATGAAATCTTCATAGAAAAAAATGTGCTAATGTGGGGATACCGAGTAATGATACCGGAGAACTGCAAGCAAATATTGCTGAAAGAAATACACGGAGGTCACATGGGCATCAGCAAAATGAAGGCGATCGCTCGACAATATTTTTGGTGGCCAAAGTTGGACAAAGACATAGAAGGCTACGCAAAAGGTTGCATGGCATGTCTGACAGAATCCAGCAGTCCGGAAAAATCAGGATTAAAGAAGTTTCCTGACAGCAAATATGTGTTCGAAAGGGTGCACATAGACTTTCTAGGACCACACAGGGGCAAGATGTATCTGATACTGATAGATGCATACTCCAGATGGCCAGAAATTGTCCACATGACAAAAAGAATATATGGATGGGAGAATTTTGATGGTTATTTTATAATGACGAATATCATGATCATTTTGTCCTTTATACAATTAAGCTCAAAAGGTTGCTGTATGCGGATTACTTAATTTATGTAAATTATGTTAATAAAATTGAATATGTTATAAACTAAACTCTATTAATTTGAAAGTCAATAGCTTAAAACAGCGCTGTGGATAAGATGACTTATTCGAGAAAAATTTGCAAAGTTGTGAAACTGTGAAAACAATTTTACATTATTATATGCATCTGTTAATGTTTTCATCTAATCACTATATTTTTATATAAGAATAATACTAGGAACGATAGATAATCAATTGATAGAACAGCAACTCAATTAAAAGATTATTTAATTGCTGGTAGTTTTCGGAAGCATGAGTATTTTATTAATAAATATGATATAGAATATTTGTAATTTTTAAACAATAATATATTAAACAATATATTATTGTTTAAAAATTACAAATAAAAAAGAAAAATAAGAGGAAGATATAAAAATTGAATAGCAAAACTTCTTATATGGTTTCTGCTACTGAGCCGTTTGGTAAATACACCCTTTTTAAAGTTAATAGTCTCGATTAACTAGCCACTTGGTTGGGCTCGTGCTCATATTCGTAACTCTACATATATTACCATTGTTGGTGTTCCATTCAATTACACGTAGATCTAAAATATAATATATACAAAATGAACATCGTCGTCTTGCATGAAGGGTGATCATGATAATGAAGACACTATACATTAGTGGGTGTATTCGCCAAAAGAAGCTCATATTGTACAAGTACGACTACGGCAAACAATGTTTGTGTGATTTTCTTTTTCGCTTCGGTAACTCAATGCCATTCTCTTATTTGTGAATATTTTATTCTACTATTATGAGTATGTACGAGACGTGCTAAAAACTTTTTCCCTCCAAATAAACTTACATATATACATAATCCCATACGAATATATGGATATATTTTTGGAGTTTACAGGTGAAGATATACCGGTCACTTCCTGTGGCGTTAATGACCGTTGGTTTTGCTTTAATTACAAAATCATTTATACCATAGTTTGAACTGAGTTTCTGTAGCACGTGCGACAGTGTATTGTTTGAAGTGTACCATAGAGCGTCTAATTTAATTTCATTTAAAAGTAATTAATTTTTAAATCACGTATAATCGGTACGAAAATAAAATAATAAATAAAATTCAAATATTTATGGAAGCATAACTTTGAATGGATTTCAGTGAATTATTTTTAAACATAAGGATAATTTTAATAAACCATAATAAAATTTTATTTTAATGATCAATACTCATAATAAGGATAATATTGACAATGAAGAGAATTTTTCATAAAATATGCCGGAACAACATTCAATCAACAGGTTCGTATATTTTTTTGTTCTAGTAGCAAATTAATATTTTTTTAATATATTAACATGTATTATAGATATTGTGAAATAAATAAAAAAATTAGTAATATAAATTAATAACAAAACTACGAATAGTGCAGTATTTGATGGAATCAACAAAACGAATTATTTAGATTTAAATATTCAAATTGTTGAATTTTACAAATATATTAATTAAAATTTGAAAATTTATAAACTGAACTTACTAGTTTGTCAAATGTTTAATAGGATTATAAACTTTTGTTACAATTAAATTAATAAAAATTAATTTGGCTGAAGTGTTTCTTATATATCAAATAATAAAATACTGTTCTTTTTTTTTTAAATTAAAAAATAAAAGAGCTTAGTAGGTTTAAATTTTATTTGTACATACATATTTACAGCATTATAATTCTTTTAAATTATTAACTCATAAATTATAAATAAATTTATAAAAATATTAGATATTAGATACAAGAGAGAACATTTAATTTGAAAATTAGGCTATGAAAGAATATTCAACTTTACAATTTAACCGAATTTAAAATAGTAATCAATACTCCATTGATTGTAGCAATTAGAAAATAACATAATACAATTATATAATAATTGTAATTTGAACTAAAACTAAGTGAAGTTAGACGAAGTTAATTTATTACAAGTGTGATATATTGTAGTACTATCACTACAAGCTTAAAACTGTATTTGTACTTCTATCAGGTGTTTTTTTTTAAACGAATAGAAAAATCAGTAACATTTAGACTGTTATTGACGAAGGCTCAATTTTTGACCGTGCATGTATCCCTACAAGAAACAATCAAGCGGTGTCAAATCGCACGACTTTGCTTTATTTAAACGTTGTTCAATCGTACGTCTATATTTACCGAAATGGCTAATTTTTAATAACAAATTTTGACAGATATCCCTATCGGATGTTCTATCGCATAAAAAGAACAAACACCCGTCATACTATAATTTGACTTATTTTAATATTCATATTTTTTTTAAGGAGTAGTTTAATATATTCATTTATTTAATAAAATAAAATAAAACAATCATTTTTTTAGAAAATATATTTGTAAAGTGTTGTAGGCTTTTAAAAAAGTATGGTGTTAAGTCCATCAAAAACTTTTGTTTTAAATAAACTTTATAAATGTTGAAAAATAATTTTAATTAGTAATACATAATATTTAAAAAAAAATTATTTATTTTATGAATGTACAATAGTATGGTATATATTTTAATTTTTTTAATTGTTGATCAAAGTCTATAAATTAATAATAATCTTATACACGCGTGTATACTCTATTGTTAGGTGCAATTAATATACTTGCCCATATATACTTTCATGGTAATGTATACTTATGTATACATATATGTATATAAATATATAATATTTTAAAAGAAATTGTAGAGAGATACTATAAAAAAATCTATTCAACTTCGCACTAATGTAACTCAGTGTTCCGGAACATTATCACGTTGGTCTATCCATAAAGTACCACCATTTTTTTTTTCATTTGGTTTTAAAGAGAAAATTATGTTAATTGAGAACAATGAACTGTTTCGCATATTTCACAGGAACGCAAGTTTTCTTCGAAGAATGCTCTAATTATGGCTTCTTGTTTTCAATTTATGCCATATTCGTGACCATAAAATCAAACCGAAGAAACATTAATCCATAAGGATGAATGAGAATGTTTACAGAATTCCTTTTACTAAGTATTTTTTAATATTTGAAATGGGTGTGGTTATATTGTTTAAGGAATAACCAAGATTGTGTATATCAATTATTCTTTTTTTTTTGAAAGTTTTTTCAGTAGATACTGTAATAATAACACCTCATTGTATGTATTGTAGATAATGTACAGCTTTGATTTTTTAACAATTTCACAGGCTATTTCAAATGAAGTATAATGCATTCAACATATTTATTTAATATAACTATAAAATGTTGCCGAATAAAATTCTCTTCAAAGTACATTTACTCATTTTTTAATATGAACGCCTTTTTAGAGTATCACTGTGTCTAATCTGTCGGCAAACACATTACAATAAGTTCGAATGACGCTTTGTAGAATTTCGTTCTATTCACGGACCAGCTCACACTTCAAGACTTCGGCGCTGTCGTATTTTTGCGCCATTGTTTCGGAATCAAGCCTGAGTTTTCTTGGCTTTGTAAGCGGATAAATAGTCTTGCTGGAAAATCCAGTGGTCTGATTTGAATTTATTGGCTATCTACAGTCTTTTACACAACCCTCCAACACTAATTTTTGGTTGGTGGACTGGTTAATTTTGACATTTTAATGCACAAATACGAGTGTAGTGCTCCCATTTACGGTTATCCCAACCCAAACCATCGCACACGCTAGTTTCTGTCGATGATATGCCTGCAGAAAATCCATTTTCATAGCTGAAAGTTCCTTCAAGTAAATTCTATCATTCTGCTTGCCTATATATTTCTGCCCAGTGAAAACTTTCCCGTTAGTGAAGACGCAGTTTTTCAAATCGACGAAAACGAGCCGCTGTTTCAACGCCTTCGATCGTTTCTGCCGCATTTTTTTCTTTACATCTGAAAGGTCTGGCATCTTTCGAGTTTTGAACGTCTTGTTACTTAAAATTCAGTCGGTCGACTGCTACCGCCATATGTTTTTTTTATTAAATCAGTGTCCTTACAACATTTTATAGTCCGGTAGACAAGAATACGATACAAGTTTAGGTATCGCAGCTGATAAACTATCGTAGAAATCGGTTTTCCAGTCAAAAAAGTATCATCACAGAATCACGTTTCAGTTGTTATTCCATAGCGATGATTTCTGCTATTTATTTCTAAAAGGTTTATGCGATTTTGATAGACAATTGTATGACCAACAATTGCTGAGGAAAGTTGGACATTTATGCTAAGATACAACAGCGTAAAATTGGTTATAGTGGCTAATTCAAATAATTAATTCAATATGAATTACAATACTCATATTTTGCAACAATAATAATTAGAAAATACAAGCCACAATTTTTCATATGATCTTAGATTTTGCTTTACCATACCGAAAACAAAGCTTCTCATACAAGTAAGTTATTGGAATTATTACAAAATAATATATGAAAGTCTGTTTAAAATCCCACGCCATTTTTGAATATTGAATCACTAATAAAAAAAATGGAGTAAAAATTTAAATTTTGAAATATTTAATGATATATTGTTAACCTATAACACTGATCTAGATATATTGCAGAAAATATATCTTGGTCTACACTTTTTTGTGTCAATTAATTCGATAAAAATTATTTTATTTTTGAAAATAATTTGAATTACTTTTGTGCTTTATCTTTCATTAACTCAAATTCTAAGTTTTCTTTATGTTACTAACGATTCTTATATTATTCAACGAGGTTAGCCATACTAAGAAATATTTAAGATATCCCGATTTCGAGATCATGTCTTCTAATTTATTATCCCTACCATATCTGTACTATTTAAAATATTCCGTGAAAATCTAACATTCCATAATCTAATAAGTGCCGGTAGTGGTTCATCCGCACGCACCGAGCCAAATATTCTGCAGATTATCCAACTCTCGAACGATGCCAATTGTTCACTTGAAAATGGAGGATACATGTTTGTGAATAATAGAATTTCAAGCCGGGTAACTTAGCCTCAAATTTGGGTCCATATTACCAATAGAGTCTAAATTTATAATAATATGCTAATACCTTTGACCTCAGATTAAGAAAAAAATTCAATTCTTCACATCGGTTATTTGTAATGTTGGATTGAAAATTGTTGGCATCCACAACAAGATTCAGCTTTCACAACATAATCCCATGATGACTATTTAGATTATATTTATATAGTAAATATTGTTAAAATAAATATAGTCTCATTACTTCTCTACTACACATTTTTGCAACAATTTTATTTTATTTTTGTACGTCAATGTTATGCTATTTAAATTAGTTCCATTGGGCAGCTATATATTGAAAAGATGTTGTATCCGCTCCTCGTAGCAATGTTGAAAGGGTTCAACTGAAATTGCCTGAGGAACTCACACTAATTTGGATATTATCGATAGTATCAAGAAGATGTCGTTTCAAGTGCTTTTTGATAATGGGGTTACGAAAAAGAAATCAGACGAATTGTGATAAAGATTAATAGGAGGGCTTGGAAACCAAAGTAATCCCATTTTCCGACCTAAATTCGTTTATATAGATATCCGTGTGGCAGAGGATAGTAGAGCGTCCAAGTGTCTGAAATTTCCGATCTGAAACGAAGAAATCTTTTTCTGAGCCTTTCAAGGATTTATTGTCAGCTTCAATGATACCGAAAAGATCATCACGCTAACGAAAAGAACTTCAACGAATAACCATTTTTCTTAGCTTTGCAAGGACTTTCCGTCAGTTTCAAATCATCAAACAGGATCCTAACGCGTTCCATATTTTCATCATTTTTCGATGGTCTGACCTAACAAGACCCTCACGCGTCCTTGACTCTCCAAAAACGCTTTATACTACCAAACAAATTATTCTCTTGATGAAAAATGTTCCTTATGTAACTTTTCGTAAGTCAAATTTTTGGACCTCGTTCCTTATGTGCTCCAAATATTGCCTTTCCATTTTTTGTAATATACTACAAAAATACAACTTAAGTAATCATACTTTATAGTTATCGGACGAGGTTGAAACTTGGCTGCTTTTTTGGGAGGGACTAATGTATAAGCTACATAGAGGGGAATTGTATAAGCTACATAGAGGGGAATTCCGTTTACAGATAATGCTGTGTCATTACTTTTATGCCACACCTCTTCGATGAAATTTTTTTTACAAATCAGCCTGAATTAATTTAACAACTATTTAAAAATAATACGAACTTTTCTTTTACTCACATATTTACCATACAGAAGTGATCGATTTTCCAAATGTGTTTTTTTTTATTTTAATATATATTTATTGGATTTTTTAAAATTAATTCAATTTAGTTAAAAATTAATTTTCATTATGATTTCTTTTTGTTCTTTAGATAGGTCCAGCTCAAATTTTCTATCACCTGCTCAATATTGATAAACGACAAAAGCCTTGTAATTTATTAATATGAAATTAGAACATTAACATAACGAAAACAATAGCTGAACAGTCCGTCTCAATCTAATTTCAAATAAGTAGACAGCCCTATTGTAGTGTTCTTAGGCCTAACAACTTCTTTCCCAAGTTCTCTCTTTAATTTGCTGAAACTAACTTATATGCTCCAGCAAATTTAATCATTTTTAATTTGCTACTTCCAACTAACTATCAACCAGTTTCATTAGGTAGCTGGAAATGCCAGCTTACACGTAACATGAAGTCGCCAAATGGCCTCATACTTGTGGCACTACATAATAGCATCTGACTCTTGTCTAAGAGACCTTACAACAACAAAAAAAGTGGGCAGGGATTTATTTTCATATAGATGGTTTATTAAATTGTTTAGTAAATTCATCATACAAATTTTAATATAAAAATTCTTCATAAATATAATAATATTAGGAATTTTCCCGATAAATCCTATTAGAGAAACTCTGAGAGAAATTATTTAATCCATATTTATAATAACCAAAATTAATATGTGTTATACATTAAATTTATAAACAAAATAGTCATGTAATAAATTAAAGTAGAATTAATTGAACTGAGCTTTCATTAAAAAAATATATTTTCTTTTTATTCTTTAATTTTAGATTGGAATAATATAAACCGAAATTATTTCCAGACCTCACAAAACCATACATTGTAATATCGTCTCCTTAAGAGCCCAGTATTAACTTCTTAAAATGCCAAAAAATCTGTCAAAACATCAACAAAGTAATAAATGCAATTTTTTATAATATAGTATCTATAGAAGACTAATGCGATGGATTAAATGTGTCTTAAAAAAATAATAAATTAAAATAAAAGTAATTGAATTTAGTTGTTATTTAAAAGATTTACGAATTATTTACTAATATTTGGGTATTAAAACTCTATTGTACGCTTAAATAAAAATAACCAAAAATGAAAACTTCTTTGTTTTATGCATAAGCAAAACTATCTTTTTGAAAAATAAAATAACTTTGACCTGAAGGACCTTACTTATTGCACCTTATCATTTATGATATAAAAGTTACGATAAAATTTTATGAGTTTAAATTATGAAATATTTATAGTATAATAAATGAATTTGTTAGTTTGAAAAATTTCATATGTTAGTGTATTCAATATTATACTATGAAACCCTATAATGTAAATTACAGAACCTTTGAAAAATGACTACAAACTATTAGAATATATTATGATGGAATCATAAATAATTTGTACAAAGCACAAATTATTTTATGATATAACTAACGTATGCAAACATATAGTTCTGAGGTACACAGAAAATTTAATAATGACATAAAATAACTGACCAAGTACGAATGATTTTATTTGAGAGAGTAAATTCGAGCATGTATGGTAATTGAACGTATGAGTATGCCATATCAAAAGTTAAATTTCTATTTATGGCTAAGGAGTGAAGCACCACCTAGCATATATAGTTATTGTATATTATTTATTATCAAATAGAAACAAAACATTAATAATGAATTTTGATTTTGTTATTTTTAATACAATTTACAAATCATATAGGCAGGAAAATAAAAAAGAAAGTATTAAAAAAAAAGTTGAAAAGTGTACAAAAAATTGGCGGTACCTTGCCAAATGGAATAAAAAAGTAATAAAGCGAAATGAAATGATCAACAACAACAAGTAATCTGGCAGTCACGCATCTCACGATCAAACTATTAAAAGGCACTTCTCCGAATAAGCATAAAATACCGAATGATCAGTATAGTGCAGGACGTCAACTACCCATAGTTGTGGGCAATAAGTATGGGTTTGTCTGTCCGTAATGTACCATGCTATCACCATCAGTATTCGAATCATTGTAGCCATTGCCATACTCATAGCTATCAATGCAGCTATCACCATCTCCATGGCTATCTCTATCACCATCCCATCCCAACGATGGTATTTTCTCATGGCAAAAATGATATGCGGTGTTTTTTTCTTTCTACTTGCTTTGTTGTTGTTTGGTTCTTCTTTAGTTTTAAGGAACCTTACGAATCTTGAATATCTTAAGAATTCCGAATCAATAATCTTCTCCACTTTTCATCAAATTTCCACAATATTTTCTTATATATTCAGGTAATAATCACAGAATACATCTGATATGAACATTGTTATATGCTCGTACCAATACTTAAGATAAATTATCAGACAATACTTGATTATCACGCTATATTAAAACTTTTAAACTGTTGCTAATTGTGGAAAAATATACTCAATAATATTGTATGTACGTGCATATTTTTTTTTATTAAAACATTAATTTCTGTAAAAAAAACATTTTTGTCCAATTTTTCAAATAAAATGCAAAAGTTTTAATTTAAAATAAAATTCAAGTGATAATAAAAAAGATAAAGTAAATCACTTAAGGATATTGGACAAACGGGTTAGAGTGAACAAAATAAAAATTGAATGAACAGTTTTAAAATATTTCACATATTTTACATGAGTACCGTAACTAATAAAGTTTGTTTCGTATTAAGAATCTCTGTTTGATCCACCTTCTTTTACATAATTTTTTTAAATAATATTATCCAAAATATTATTATCCTTTTGATATTAAATTAAAATATTCGATATAAATAAAGTTATAGATATAGCACATAAAAGATAACTTCTAAGAGTAGTTAGTTAGCCAACGATAAGAATAATGATTTGCTGTAACTGCCCAGATGTGTCTAGAGAAGTTGCATTTTTTTTCTTCTGCAATTTATAATCGTGCTCTACCTACCATCCTTTTTTTCAATTTTACTCTGATAAAATTTTATTTTATTACTAAGGATAAATATGTACATACATTCAGTAAGAAGAAAATAAAACCAAAACGGTATTTTATAACTGAAGATATATGGAACGTTCTGGTTGAACGATAATTATCACCAAAAAGTGGTCAGAGGTTGAATGGCAAACCCAAAAATTCCACACGAATAAGAAACGGTACAAAAACAAGAAACTAGAGTAGAGTATATGGTATACTTAAGATGATGTAGACTCGATTGGAGGACTGCTGTTTCTATATTTTAAAGATAGTAATAATCAGGAACATTTTTATGTCGGTCAGAAGGCGATTGGTTTTTGCCAGAGAGAGCTGCACTAACAAAGATCGCCGTTTAAATGCAAAGGAACGGCAATTTCCGAACTGACTTAACAGCGTAGGCTGAATTCTTATGTTCCCATCATGATACCATTAATTTGTGGCAATTCATCATCGACATAGTATGGTATATAATGTGAGGGTGCAAATAAATAAAAATACATTCACTTTTTTACCCACAAATTGACCTGTTAGACGGGGGCTTATGGTTTATCGGATTTCTTTTACCTAACATACTAGAACACTGCAAATACTGCAATCTAAGCGCCAATATCATTTTTCTTAACATTTGTGCTTTTCTCTTAATATATTTCTGGACTATATTTCAATAATATAGCAATATAGATTTATACAAAAAATCATCGATTATTTTCTTAATTTTAAATTGTATATAATTATTTGCTATTCTATAACGGTCCCAGTAAAACGTTTTTTGGATAAATTACCGCCCTAATGAATGTAATCAAAATCGATTAATTTAAACGACCTCGGCGGATAGACTATTTGGATAAGTAAATAAATAATGACAGTTATTTCAGACTTGAAGATACTAGTTTTTGGAATGGTTCTAAGATTCTAACTATGAACGAATCGTAGATATTCATAGTTCTGAGTTTTCGGATTTTGATTATATCGATTAAGTCATAAATCAATCTGAAAAAAGCGGAATAGAATTTTATAGTTATTTAGTGGCCAATTTTTATACTATTGGAATCTTCAATCAAAATGATACGTGGATCTATTCTACTTTTATGCTCTTTGTTTAAGAATATTCGACTTTTTTTAAATAAATATTTTAAGTATCTTTGGTAATTAATTAAATTATTGAATAAATTTCTCGATTTGTAAACAACCAATAATGTTTAATCAATAATCTCATTTGTAGTACATAATTCGAAATTTTTGGACTATTGATGTTAGTAGAGCTTCATGAAAAGTTTTAATTTCTTTAAAAGTTCTTTTAAACAAAAGGCAATAATTCTCACTTTTATTTAAAGAATCTAATTTTTCAGGTTCAAATAAAAAAGGTTATTCTATCTAATTTCTTTTGCAATAATTTTATTTTATTGTACGTCAATGTTTTCCCCTTTGTGCAGCTATACATCGGCGGATACGTTGTTTGTACCCTTCGTAGAACTGCTAGAAGGCTTCAATCGGAATTGCCTTCTAGCTTTTTGAACAGAAAAAAAAGATTATGTGTATGTGCTTTCAAGTGTTTTTTTTATATTACGGAATAAAAAAAATTACTACGATCTTAGTTAAGGTAAAAATGGATTGGATAACTACAGAAATCCCCACTTCTGACCAAAATCGGACACAAGGAATATAAACTCATTACTCACTACTCACCAGCCTTAAAGCTTACAAGAGCCCTCCTCACTGGTTCCACAACTTTGGTGAAGACCATCCTGAGCGAGGTCCATCTTCCACTGATTTTGGGCCGTCTGAAAATGATTTATGCAACAGAAAAGCGTGTGCATTTAATAAATAATGTTCTCCATAGGCTCGTTTTCATAAGACAAACTCGCGGACACATAAAGTTTAACATAAAATTTGAAAGCACCTCGAGTAACGCAATACAAAAACAGAACTTCACAAATAACGGTCTTTAAAATTGTATATCTATGTGGAGGAGAAGTCCACAGTGTTTTCAGAGTGATACTAGTCTAATTAATTTTTTATCGCAACTTTTTTTTTATTGTGCAAAAATTATCACTTAGTACTATTGAAAACTGTGTCCCAAAGTGTTGCATTAGCAATTTTTATACGGCTTTAAGAAAATATTGTAATATATTTAATTTTTAAAGAAGATTCTCGAATATAAAAATTTTTTTTAGCAATTACTTTGATTTAAAACTTTTTTATAGAAGATTTAAATCATTCTACGTTGTTAAAAAATTATATAATTTTGTTAAAAATTCATTTTTGAAAAATAAGAAAAAGTCTTTCTTTTATGATAATAAATGGGAAATAAAACTGATCAGTATGATTTTTATATTTAAGAATACATTTAAACTCACTTTACGTCCAGGTCGTTTTTTGCTATACGTGACTATAAAACATACAGGACTGACCATCCAGACAACACAGCACACGGTGGAACTGCCATCCTTATTAGAAACTCCTTAAATCATTCCTTCCACTCACAAACTGCCACCGAATCCCTTCAGTCAATAGTTATTACCCTTCAATGTAAATCATTTACCTTTAACGTTGCATCCGTTTATTGTCCTCCAAATAAAAAATTAACTCCCATACAATTTGATTCCTTCTTCAAATTAATTGGAAAATCTTTCATCGCGGGAGGAGATTATAATGCCAAGCACCCTAAATGGGGTTGCCGTGTTTCGAATCCCCGAGGAAAGATTCTCCAAGAACTCCTCTCCAATACTACTCTTGAGGTCCTTTCTCCTCCCATGTTCACATATTGGCCGACCAGTGCCAGAAATCTTCCCGATATTCTAGACTATTTCATAACCACACCTATCCATTCCATTAATACTACCATAGATACACTCCTTGACCTGAATTCCGACCATTCCCCAGTTCTCCTAACACTAGACACTTCTCCTTCCTTAAAATCCTATCCTGCCAAACTTGTAAATGGGAAAGTTGATTGGGACATTTTTAGACAGAACTTAGACCAACAGATTCATTTACAACAAAGCTTTAAGAACATACAAGAAATAGACGATGCTGTAAACGACTTGACTGTTTGCATACAGAACTCAATCACTAACGCCCACATAACTCATAACAAACCAACTATACGAGAACATGAAAAAAGTTCGCAGCTTGATAAGCGAGTCTTCCACAAAAAGTTCGCAGCTTGATAAGCGAGAAACGTCGAGCCAGGGCCCAGTGGCAACGTTCAAGAATGCCAAATGAGAAGAAAAAAACTGAACCAACTACAACGAGAACTGAAACAAGAAATAATTAATTATAACAACGAACGATTTACTGAATACACAGAATCACTGACAACTAATAAGTCACTCTGGACAGCTACCATACGAATTCTCAAATACAAAACCGCTACACATCCGCTCTGGAAGACCGACGGAACCTGGGCAAAAACGGACAAACAGAAAGCAGACATCTTTGGCAAATACTTAGAAAACATCTTTAAACCTTACGAAGATGTCCAAGACATTCTGCATGACGAACAAATATTCCGACAAATATCAACTTAGTTACCCTTAAGTCCACCTCCTAAGTTTTTCACTCCTTCCAATAAAAAAGCCCCAGGATATGACCTAATAACTTCAGAAATCCTGAAGCAAATTGCCAAAAAAACCCTAGTCCTGATAACCTATATTTATAATAGTATACTCCGCACATCATTTTTTCCTTCCCTGTGGAAGTTTTCCATAATTAAGATGATCCCAAAACCCAATAAGCCCAAAAACCTTCCTGCCTCATATAGACCTATAAGCCTCCTTCCCATGTTATCAAAAATCCTAGAAAAATTAATTCTAAAACGCCTTTATCCAATTTTTGAATCCGAGGGTGTCATTCCTCAGCATCAGTTTGGATTTCGACCTGAGCATTCCACTATCCAGCAGTGTCATCGCGTAGTCGACTACATAGCGTGTTCGCTAGAGCGAAAGGAATACTGCCCAGGCGTGTTTCTTGACATTTCGCATGCTTTCGACCGTGTATGGCACCCTGAATTGCTTTGGAAGTTGCAGCGAGTCCTACCCCCGGGTTATTTCCACATCCTTAAATCTTATCTCTCAGACCGATATTTTCAGGTAGCTGAAAATATTGAGTACTCTGACATTTTTCCAATTTCCGCCGGTGTCCCTCAAGGAAGTATCCTAGGTCCTATCCTTTATAACATTTATACCCACGATATTCCTTGCCACAACAACATCCTAACCGCAACATATGCTGACGATACAGCCATCCTAACACATCACAAAGATCCTTCCACAGCCATTAGTATCCTACAGAACCATATCCACTACTTAGAAACTTGGTTCAAAAGGTGGAGAGTGAAGGTAAATGAGCAAAAATCTGCTCATGTAACTTTCACACTCTGCCGAGAACAAATTCCCGACATAACCCTAAACGGCAGTATTATTCCACAAAAAAATAGCGTACGTTACCTTGGACTTATATTCGACAAACGGTTAACCTGGAACCTTCATACGAAAACTAAAAGACGTGAACTTAACGGACGATACAAACAATTAATACGTCTCCTAGACAGTAAATCAAAACTTACAACAAGAAGTAAACTATTACTATACAATACGGTTCTGAAACCAATATGGACATATGGTCTAGAACTTTGGGGTTCGACTAAGCATTCCAACTCCCTTCCAATTCAATCCCTACAATCCCGAATCCTTCGTAAAATTGTCAATGCCCCTTTTTATGTACGAAACACTGTTATCCACCGTGACCTAAATGTTTCATTTGTTCGTGGACTGTGCATCTCCCGATATAAAAAATTCCATTCGCATCTATCCTTCCACCCTAATGCTTTAGGAAGGGAACTGTTCATTCCCATCCTTCCAGTATACACCCATCGACGTTTAAAACGGCGATGGCCGAGAGATTCTCTAAAATTATAAAATAAAATTACCCTGTTCTAGAGGTAACATCGATGGGTGTTTTCCTCCACACGTCTTCATGTCCTTGTATATTCCCTTAAAAAATCTGCTTGTTACTAGCATAAGTAATTGTAGATAACATTAAAATAAAAATAAAAATAAAAAAAGATTACATTTAAATTCGTATACATCCTTATTTTTATAATCAGGAAAATACTTATTATTCTTACCTCTTTCTTATTTAAATCGTGTACAAATTCTTGGGAGTACATTAGTCGTGACCAAATTGACTCGAGGATCGATCGAAAAGAAAATTATATACTCTACGATATGAAAATTGCTATAACTGGCTTTGTTTAAAAGGAGCTCGGTTGTTATTTGTATTATCTTAATTGGCACGTGTCAACTGTGTTGCAAGGAAATGTTCGTGTGAATATCTGTGATTGATGAATTGCACTTAATCTAAAGGTACGAGTACACTGCAAGTTATATATTGTACATAGTATATGGACTATTTGACAGAAGTTAATATCATTAATAGACAGGGAAATTTTTCTTGTTCCAGAATTATTTGAAAATATGTTTAAAAATCTCTGCTAGATGGGAATATACACTGCCCGAGAACTGATTGGAACCATGCAGATTTTTACGAATATTTTTCCTGTTTTATGTTGCATTGGTATGAAATTATGTCTGTGAGCAAGCAAAAAGTTAGGCTTAATTTTATCGAAATATATTTCTTAAAAAAAAAAGCTGTTAGCAGCACCAAACTGCTTGGTCCTATTAGCCAAAGTACGATTATTTTATCAATCACAATTGTCAAAAATATAGATTAGTAAATAAAACAAACACAATACTATTTTTATAAATTTTAATTGATTCTGAATTTTTATTGCCAAACATCTTATAAGAATTAATTTTAATGGCATGTACCAATTCTCTTGCATCATTGTATTACATTGCTCCTCCATAAATTTTTTTTCATCAATTTTCCCTATTCATTTTCGATTTGCCGCCAAGTTCAGGCAGCCAGTACGTTTTCCGACAAACCATTGCATTACAATTCTTGCAACATGCAGTCTTGCGTTATCCTGTCAAATAATCCATCCTCGGTGTTACACTATATCATTCCTATTTTGCTAACTTCACTATCCAGCAGTTGCTTCTACTTTATAAATGACTCCCCAGACCATAACTGAACTGGTGGGGGTCAAATACTTTAGGTTCTTTATCAAATCGTATAGATAATAGAAGAAATGGGTTGGACCAATTAGACAAAATCATTATTCGTCGGATAAGATGATTCGTATGTACTCGTACATTCTTGTCTAATTCGTGTTTACACTGTTGCATTGTCGTGCAAACTTTCCGTTTTGCTAGTTGGTGAGATCTTGTTGAAAGTCGGAAAAGTTTTAAGAATTCGTATTGGAGACATCAACTTATATTGCTCCCATGCATATTTTATTGGATCTCTGAAAAAGCTACATACCACCTTACGTGTATGTATGTAGATTTTTGAGGTATCTCGTAAATAAGTTTCTACCTATTTGGCTACCAGTTTTTCTAAATAAAAGATCTTAGTTCTAAAATACTTTAATTTTTTTCAATTTCTTTACTACTTAATTTTCTTCCACCTCCTATTCTGAAATTTTCTCTTTTACTTAAATGAGATGATGCATCTTATCATAATATTATCACTGCCGGCAGCTTTTCTTTAAAAATAAATTTGAAAAAATACAATAACCATTTGAATTCCCTACAATTTTGCTAAAAGTAGGATTAGTTTCTTACCTGCTTACAAAATAATTTTATACTATACAACCTAAAAGAAGAAATATATTAGTAAAAATTTCAAATAGTTTTCAAACAGTTCTGTTCTGTTCAAATCAGAAAAATGTTCTAAGTTTTCAGTATGTTTATTGCAACTAAGTGCATACCGCCAACACTGCGCACTTCCCCTTGATTGTTTACTTCGTCCTATAGAGCCGGATAAATGAAGGCTATTGTGTTATGGATCTTTAGAGATCAGACTGCGATTTACAATCAAGCTCCTTATAAAGCTCAAAAAAAGGATTGTTCGCATTAGATCGGATATTGCAGACATCTAAATGCTCCACTATTACAAGTTTTTGCCGGAAAAAGAAATTTCTGTGATTTTGCGGCCCTACTATTCACCTAAAGTCCGTGTGGCCTTGTTTGTTCCCCTTGCAGAAAAACAAGTTCAAAGTACGTCATCTTGGTACTGTCGATAACATCCATAGGAGTTTAACCGAGGATCTGAAGGCTATTCCAGTTGAGGCTTCTAGTACTGCTATGAAGAGTGGAAACAACACCTCCACTGATATACTAGTATAGCTGCTTAAGGGATCTCCTTTGAAAAGGACAATATTTGTGTATAAAAACAATATATTTTCTTCACTGATTTCATTTTACCACCAATTATCCACATTTGAAGTAGTGACAAATTTTTGGTATGAAGGGAATGGCTTGGAAATAAGACTTTAGAATTCATAAAAACCAACAAAATATTGAATTGAAAGCTAAAATATGTACTGTTTTGGAACATTTTTATTAGCAATAATAGAAAATATATTTGCAAGTGAAATTTTTTCCAAGGAGGATAGTCAATTTTTGTGATTTATTGGGTTGTTCAAAAATAAAAATGAAAGACGATTTTCTTATAGTGGATTAATATTTTATTCAATTAAATATTGTTCAGTCTGATTCAATACCCTTTGCCATATTTCTGGCAGTAGCATGATTCCACGCTCATAAAATTTTTGTTCTTTGCTGGCAAAAAACTGATCCAAGTGATTTTTGACTTTCTCATTCGAATTAAACGTTTTACCGTCTAAAAAAATTTGTAGAGACCGAAACAAATGATAACCGGAAGGTGCTAGGTCTGGAGAGTATGATGGGTATGGCAGTATATCCCATGCATGCTCTAAAAGTTTTTGCCGAGTGGTCAAACTTGTATGTGGTTTCGCATTATCTTGTTGGAAAACTATATATTTCCTATTGAGCAATTTTAGCCTTTTCTCTTTCAATTTGCATCATTCAATTTGTTCAATTGATGACAGTACACTCCAGAATTCATCGTTGTCCTCAAAATAAACGATTCCTTTGAAATCCCACCAAACAGATAGCATAACCTTTTTTGATGAATATTGGCTTTCGAAGTGTTTTGAGCCGATTCATCTTTTCTACTCCAGGATCTTTTACGCTTAACATTGTTGTAGACAACCCATTTCTCGTCCTCAGTAATGATACGCTTCAAAAACGGTTCATTTCTTGGCGTTTGAGAAGCAAATCACAAACGTCAATGCGAAGACACAAATTTTTTTCCGTAAGAAGATAAGGAACCCATATGTGAAGCTTTGAGATAAAACCTAGCCGTTTCAAATGTTCATGAACATTCAAATTTGATAAGTTTAATCTCTCAGCGATCTAATGAGTTGTTATTCGCCGGTTTGCATCAATTAAAGCCTAAATTGTGTCTTCATCAGCTTCAACTGGCCTTCCAGAACGTGGTGCATCTTCGAGATCAAAATCGTCGGATCGAAAAAAATAATTTTTTTCTTGCTTGAACAGCATTTTTATCTTCTCTATAATAAAGAAGTAAAATATGCCGAAAATGCAGTTTTTCACTTCCCATATTTAAAAGGGTATCAACCAAAAACTACTGTACAGAATCAATCGAGCAAACCTTGCTATGTCAGCTGTCAAAATACATATGATTATGCCGCTTAAGTGTGAACTTCGTTGTGAAAAAATACAATTTAGTCTTCTGTTCCGGACAACCTAATATATAATATAATTATTTATTTATAATATTTAAAATATTTTGAATAATTAAAATATGTTTCTTTAATTTAAATTTCTTTCTAAATGATAATTTATGAAAGTATTGTAGTTAAACACGTAGAATAGGATAGAGAGGGTATAATAGATTTTGAGCAAAATGGCCATAACTAATACAGTTAAAAAATAAATTAAGAGCGACAGACTACCATAAGTATGATACTTATTCTATAATCTAAAATTCCTCTCATGCATACAAACAATAATCAAGAGGCTATTTTGTGCAGCCAAGACCATGAGGTTATTTGGCGCCATCATCATGTGAGTTAGTATTGCCTGCTTTCTGATCCAGTATAAATTGCAGTGAGAGATAACACTTTGTTAAATTTAGTAGAGCAAATTAGCTTATCTTAGAAAGAGGGCTAGCAAAAGGAATGGCTGCGTCTTGGAACTCCACAATGGAAGAATTCCTATTCAAAAATAAAGTCCGGATTAATTTGCATTTTTTGAGGATATGAACACATGTTAAATTGAACACTACGGAAATGGCAGAACGGACGAGGTTGGTTGCCAACATCAAAATCATGGATAAGTGCAATATGCCTAATCCGAATATTAAGAAGTTTCTTTATCCAGAATTTTGAAATAGTTCTTCAATAAACTGGTTTTACGAAGAAGATTGGTTGTGGGATTTAAGGAGATTGGTTGCAGTCTCCATGGAAAGTTAAGATTCCATAGTTCAGTTAAGATATTCATAGCCAACTAGCTGAATGACCGCAAAGGATTTTGTACAGTCATCGACAGCTGAGTCAGTGAAACTAAATGTGTGGGATCGTCCAATCTATCTACCAATTGTAGGAATAGCCTTTTTGCATCCACACAATGATTTAGATATTTTCAACTTCTCTTCTACCGACGATGTGAAAAATCCTGGTGCGAAAAAGAGGTTTGCAAATCCAAATGAAGGGTGGATGGATCACTTTTTAGGATAGATAATAATAGGAAAATGTATGATAAATATCTTTTGGGGTGAGTGCTGGAACAAATTTGATTTAAAAGATTTTGCAAGAAATATTCGGGAGGGTAAACATTTTTATAAATAAAGTTAATGCGGAATTTAAAGACAGTGTGAGATAGGTTTTCGACCGCCTTCAAGTAGGATAGAGTCTATCGGGGAAGTCCGGTAAATTCCACTAGTAGGATGCCCGTTACCCCGATTGCCTCACTTATTCTTACGAAAATAAAATAAATAAAAAATAAATTTGATTTGGTTGATGTTGTGGTTAATTTGCAGATCATATCTTCCGCCCTCGAATTTCATGGAATCTGTCGGATTAAGTGTATTGGGTTCAGATGCGAACCAATTAGAGTCACACTTTCATTTTTTGTAAAAATGGAGAAACAGTGAGCTTAAGGTAGTAAGTACCCCATGACTGGTTTGTTTTGCTATCAGCACGCAGGGCTATCCTCGTACAGAAAATGTGTTTTGTAGGAAAGAGTATGGAACAAAGAGTGGGTAAAGGTTCTTCCAGTCATGTATGATCATAAAATTCAATAGATTCTAACTGTGCAAATTGATGGTGTGTTTATGCTTGGGATTTGTTGATAGTGATGCTGTAGTAGTAAATACGACATAGCTAGGAATATTTGTTTCCAAATTGCTAGTTAATGCGATTTTTGAAATGAAGACTATCTCATCAGCATTGTTATACGTTAAAATCTTTGCAGGGATTATATTTGTTCCCAAATCCGTTATTAGTAACTTTTTTCCATTGTGGAGACCATATGAAATATGAAAGTGTCTGAGCATCATAATAATCCAACCAACATCGAGATCCAACTTGTGAGATGGCGCGTTTGCGAAATTGAATAACGAATTCTAGAGTAATTTTCATTGTTAACTTATACGTGTATATCAGCAGAGGCATAAGTTTGTATCTCAACTGGTAGTATCCAAAATAATTTTTGCGACTGCTTGGCTAAGCTTTGTAGAAGGTATCTTAGTTATTAAGTTAAAATAATTATTATCTTAGTTATTAAAGGCTTGCTGAATAAGGCCACATATGTTGTTGACCTGTATTAGATGTAGTAGAATAAAGTCAGGTCCTTCTGGTGCTGGTGTTTGAATTGCTGAAGTACTCAGTGGCAGCCTACAATAAGGTACTACTGAGCAAATTTCTGTTCCTCTGGATTAGTACGCAAGTTTGCAGCGAATTTAAAACCTTCCTAGGATAACAATACAATGCTGGTTAATTTCATCTCCAAGAAAAAGATCCTTACCACCAAAGGACCGTTATCTTTTACATTATATGATAATATAGGAAAGAAATTTCTAAAATAACGCCGGGTAGAAGAACTTTAAAAACAAACGGTGTTGCTTTTTTCATAATTTATCATCTGTTTCAATAACATGCTCAGGTGCTATTTCTGATTCCATGAACTGAATCATTGTAGCAAGGCACTGAAATCTCGATGGCTGAATTTGCTGTCATTCCTCCTACTAGAATATAATAAGGTGGACCATATAAAAGTTCCATTTTAAAATGGTAGACCATTTAAAAACTAGTGTATATTTTTTTAAATTTCCGGTTTGATTAGAATGATTGAACCTTGAAATTTAATAATAAAATACAACATCATTCCTAGAACCCTGGGAAATATTGAGAACTTTCGAAAACCGGATAATCAGCCGAAATTCTGATATCAATTGGCCGCCTTGGAGATGTGATTTGAGCCCGTTGGATTATTTTCTATGGGGAGCCGTCAAGGATAAATGTTACGCAAGCCTTCCAGAGACAATTGAGGTCTTTGAAACATATAATTAAAGTTGTCATTAAAGAGATACAGGCCCAGACAATCGAAAATGTACTGAAGAATTGGGTCGAGTGAATGGGGTACTCTAACGCCAGCCGTAGCAGTCATTTAAATGATGTTGTATTTCATTCTTAAATTTCAACGTTCAATCTTTCTAGAAAAACCGGAAATTAAAAAAAATATACACTAGTTTTTTTTTATTTGCTTTTTAAAATGCAACTTTTAAATTTGAACCACATATATGGTCCACCCTATAGTTAATAACATGATAACACTCTAAAATCTGTAAAAAATGCCTGCGCAGCCAGGTTTATCTAAGAAAAAGTATCACGTGGTATAGATCATAATTTTTGGTAACAAATTTTTGTAAAACATTTTGCATAAATTCATGTAGTTGAATTCATTCTACCCCCAATAATCTGGCATGAGTACTAGATGTGAATCTAGTCATAAGTATGATATGTATATGCCTTTTTACTTCCTGTTTTGTTAATTTTAATAATACTAATAAATATATTTTATAAAAATCTGACATGACTTTCACTCTTTTATTTTGTGATTGAAATAATTAAAATTGAAAATGGTGGAATCTTGTAGGCTTATCTTTAAATTTTAAATACACTTTTCATCCATCTAAGCTTACGCTACGCTGTATTTCATTTTCAAATCGGCTAAACTTTTAGAAGATTTTCGAATTTTCTTATAATTTTACAATATAAAATCTGTGTAGTAGGATTTCTCAAACTCTGAAAAATAGGCTTCTGTTTCGGCTATAACTTCATATTTGGACGCAAATTTCTTTCTTTTCCACCAAGTCATTTCTTCATGTTTGGAAACAGGAAAAAGTCGCAGAGAGCCAAATATGGAGAATACGATGGTTGGGGAAACAATTCATAATGATACTCGTAGTAATTACTTCACTAATTTTTCTGTTGCAATTGCTGGTGAATGTGTATTCGCATTGTCATGATGAATCAGAACTTTTTTCTTCAAATACGGTCGTTTTGTCTTGATTTCATTATTCAACTAATCTAAATTTTTTTAGTATAATACTATCTTATTTTTTTCCATTTTCAACATAGTCGATTAAGATTTTATCATGTGTATTCCAAAAAACAATAGCCATAACCGTTTCTGCCAATGGAATCATTTTTGACTTTTTCGTGCACGTTCGGTAGTAGAAGTCCATTTTTTTGACTGAACTTTGGTTTCTGGTGAGTAATGGTAAATTTATGTATTATGAACATCTATGGATCGATGCAAAAATTCATTTAGATTAGGCTTTAAAATGTCCAAATATTCCATTGAAGTCATTACACTAGTCAGGTGTTAGCAAACGTCTTGCCGATTGCTTTTTCATACCCAAAATTTCATATTAGATGTTGCATACGCGTTATTTTAACATATTTACCACGTCAGTCATCTCATACACTTTCATTCGACGGTCTTGTAACACAATATCATGGATTTTATTAATCATTTCATTAATAATTACCTAAATTAGACGTGCTAGTCGCTCAGCGTCACTTGTGCTTGTACGACCAAAACGAAATTCAGTAAACTACTTATGAAGCATGCCATACGATAGTGAGGAGTCTCTATTATACTTTTCAGGATTAGTTTTTTTTTTACGCAAAATATTGGGTTTTATTAACATACAAAATTCACTTGTTTCCATAATGCACAGATATTTATAAAATTTTGGTTGACGTCTTGTTAATCAAAATTTCTTACATAATAATTTTCTTAAATATAATTACTTTTATCAACATTTCTCACTGACTTATAAGATTAATATCTTAAAGCCTTAATAGAATTTTCTGATGAAGGAGACTTATAGTGTAAAAACGATAATTTTCTCTAAGTAATTTCTTTTATCGATAAATACATAATTATAAATAATTTCGCTTTTTTTATTGTTAAAGTTCAATTATTTTATGAATCTTATAAGAAAATTTTACAATTTACTAAGCTTTGAAATAAATATTACTATATATTATACTCAAACAATGGAAAATCTCTGATAACGTACCAAATTTTACGATTACGATTACAATACTTTCAGTATATGGCTCTATATAAATTTTACAGGAAAGTTTCCTCAAAGGCATTGTAATAAAACTTTCAACAACTGTAAGTATATACGAGTATCTAGTTCCTCAAATAGCTTTTGGTTTATTGTTAAGTTACATATAAATCTGTTCATTTAGTATGGAATGTAAATATTTACCGCTCATACAAGTATACGAGTAAAGACGTAAACTTATCTAAGATAAATTAACATTCTATTTTGTAAATACTGTGGTACTGTCAGCTTTGGTTTAGACGAATTTAAATATAACTGCATTTAGGGGGGGGAAATCAATTTGCAAATACAGTACACTATTTATAACATATAACTGACGACTAAAGCTCAAAAAAAAATACAGCTAAATTCTATAGCTTATAAAGTTTTATTCAATTCTATTTAAAAATTGGCAAGTCAACAAATAAAAAATGTATATACTTATATATACACATACATATGTTCGCACAGGTATTACGTATTATCTGATTAAATGTGATGGCGTACAACCTAAATTAACAACTCCCTTGTATAACCTGTGTTTTAACATTAACTTCGTAAATATTAGCTTCACCTGTAATTCGAACGGAAGGCTTAGTATTACGGAAAGGTATTAACAGAACCTAATGCGTCAGTATTCGTCGAAATACTAACTTGTACATACGAGTAATAGATGCAGATAATACAATCATAGATGTGCTTACTATTTGATTAAGATTGTTAGATGCAAAGTCTAAAGTGTGTATAGGCTCGTTTAAACATACTCGTATATATGAGCTCTTTGATTATCACACATGATAGATTTTAAATATTGGTGAATGTTAAACAGCCTAAGTGAAGTGCAATGGAGGGTATACTAGTATTAAGTTGATACTAGTTGAAGTGCAGAAAGCTAGATTGGAGCGTTATAGTTATAGTTAAACGAAGCAGCAAATTTAGGTTTACCAATGAGGGATCCGTCAGATTCAACGCAATCAACCGTGTACTGCACAGATGGTAAAATGGAGTGGAAGAGACTGCATGGATCCAGCCATGGAGGATCTATCTGACTTTGCAACTGCACGGGGATACCAGTGTTTGTTTGGAACTCAACGTTATTGAACGTTTCATATTCCTCAGTTAGTAGTTAGTTGGTCTTCGTAAGGTCTCGTATTCGTAAAGTATCTGTTTTATTCGCACTTTGCATCCACATCTAAGAGTATCGGAATCAGTACGTATTAGTCAGTTCAGTGCTATGTTTTGTAAAATCGAATTGCGGGCGTTTTAATGCTACCTACTTCCTCCACTAAGGTTGGTTTTTGTCTAATAGATACGTCGTTGTGCTAGAAAACGCGTATTAATCTTGGCATTTATGCAATTTGCTTTGTCCGCGTGCTATTTTGTAAACATTTTCCTGTACATCTTCGATTTAATCATAAGTTGGCGGTATATTAGTGTTGTTTTTACCAGTCTCATTGCATAACATAATATATACTCGTTTGGTTAAATAATCAACTAAGAATCTGTTAGGGTTTCTTTCTGTTTCTTTTATTACGATCCAACGAAGTAGATTGAAATAGTTTATTTTGTGCATTATCGTAATAGATGTTATCAGAATTATTTGTTGTTATTATGACTTGAAGTGTTTGTATTGACATTTTATTACTGGATATCTTAGAAAGTAAATTTTCAAATAAAAGTTCGTTGATTTCATTTGTTTTTGAAAACATATTTATAAAATAGGAAAATACTGTTTTTTCTTTCGAATTTTTCCAATAAATGCAAATAACAGTTATCCTCTTATTTTAAATATATATTTTATAATGTACAATTTATTAAAAATATGTACATATATATAATGCAATTATAAAAGGAAAATGCAAATAATTATCTATTTTGTACCAAAAATAATTGTTTAATTTTTTATAAAACTGTGAAATCAAATAATTTTCGACGGATATATACTTAATTAAAGGTTTGTATTCTATTATATTTTAGTTATCTTATATAACCTTTTTCATTGAAAATTTAAAAATGTATGAGTATATACGTTTTGTTAATATTATTAAAAATATTTTTTTTACAAAAAAAAAACAATATTGTATAACTTTAACAATGCCGAACTTAAGAGTTAATTTGAATTATTTACAACTATTGTACATTTATAAATTAGATTGGATTTGTTACTATCTTCTATTTCTTATATTTTAATTAGCAAACCAATTAAAAATAAACTATTTCTATATATTTTTCACATAAAAATCATAAAGATTGAAAAATTCTCATAAAAATAATATTTAAAAATACCAAAAATCAAAGTGAAATAATTGATGTTTTTAATGTGTTGAATAATTAATATAATTAGCTTAAATTTAAGAAAACTAGTAAATCAAATGCAATTGATTTCCTATTTTTTTTTTTTAAATTTATAAACAACATTATTTTAAATTACGATTAGTAATAATTATAAATTGAATATGATATTAAATTTTATATTTAAAAACTGTACGCACAATTGTTTGTTTAACTATTATAAGTCCTATATGGACTTTTTTTAACAACCACGTAATTGGAAGTTTTAATCGGTTTTAAATTTGGTTTTGTTTAGTATTACTTCAAAGACAACCCGATTCGAAAAGGTAAATGCATTAAATTTTTCTTCAAATATGTTTCATTTTCTAGTTGACAATCATCAACTGGAAAAAATATTTGATGAGGTAAGAAATATAAATGTTAAAAGACTTTAACACAAAAAGTACGTTATATTAACTGTAATAGCACTTTTTAGTCAGCTAAAATAGATAAATGTATGTGCCAGTTATACTGTTCCTCATTAATATGAAGTATTAAACATTATATTAAGAGACATTTAGCTTAAGTAGCCCGATAATATAATTAATATCTAAGCCTGTACTTGAAATAAACTTACAAAATCAGAAATTGTGACATTAAAATTTAAGCAAGGCAATTTTTTTATTTAACAGCTGGAATAATTATAACTTAAATATTTTATTTAAAATATAATGAAAAATCATATGTGAACAAAATAGCATATAGAAAATATTATAAGAACTTAAACAGTAATAATTTAATTTATTTAACATAATTACAACTATAAAATAATGCATTTTTTTTATATGATAAGGTGATTCTTATTTAGATTCGATACAGAAGTCTAATAACAATCGATAGAAAAAATATAACATAACTTCTCTTAATTCGTATTTTTGTATAAATTTAAAAGGAATTTTGAAGAGGCCAAATGGCCTCATTGCCATGACGATACGAAATGTCTTTTGGCTCTTGTCTCAGAAATCTTATCATACATACCAACAAACAAGAAATATGTAACATATCACATACCATTAAAATAAGCATATTATTTTGGAAATATTATTTATCTAAATTATCTTAAACTATTTGTTTTAGATAGAATTAATATTATACATTAGTAATTAGTAATAACTATAAATATATTTTACACGTTCCTCATTCAACAAATTATAAATTATTTTTGGTTATTATAATTCTATACTTTTATTAAAATCGAAATGTAGCATTTAAAAAAAGTGACTTATTTGTATTAGTTTAATATTTTAATATTTCCAAGTTTAATATTTCCAAGCCTTGCCACTCTTATCACCATTAGTGAGGCTGGAACTTACCGCATCTATTATCACCGTTCAAACAGGCCCTATAAATTCTCTGACAGCACCCATTTTATTTTATTAAATCTTATTTTAACCAATTGTTAAGAAACTAAGCCAATAATCTAATGGCGGAGTTGTATTTATTTATAATGTTACTGGATGAGGAATGAGGAAGGTATCCAAATTGGAAATTTATGACCTTGAAGTTCAACAGGAGTATGTCCAGTTACGACCATATTCAGAGAACACCTTGCTTTGCTAGACAAGCTTGATGCTAGCTTTATGCAGAGATCATGGGGGAGGTTCGAAGATTGTGCAGAGTAGTGCTCTCACACACACCAAAATAAAAAAAATCATGCTAGAACATTTAGGGCAAAAATGGAGATACCCAAAGTTATTAATCTCTCCGGAGGGGTAAAGTTAGAGAAGAAATAATGGCAGGAAAATAATGTATTATCTTATCAAGACGTAAGAGGAAAGTAATGAGACTAGTATCACTGAGAGTGTTTCTCTTTATCAAGATGTCAGAGAAAGTAATGAGACTAGTATTCTGTCCACAAAACTTGTATGTAGGTCCGTTCTAGACGTGCAGTAAAAGTTTCAACTTCAAACTGATAAATGAAGTTGTGTTTTTGTAATTCATTACGAACACTAGACCAGCGAAATTTGGAGCAACAATCTGCCATCAAATTTTGTGTTAAGCTTTATAAAATCGTAAGTTTGACTTATACAAATTTGCAACGAGCCTACCGGAACATAATTTTTGTCGGTAGTATATATCATTCTTAGAGGGCCGAGGAGCAGTGGAAGACGAATCTTGCTCAGAAACGCCTTCAACATCGGAAACGCATGAATGTTGTTGTAAGATCGGACAATTGAGTGTTGTTGTTAGATCGGACCGTCGATTATGATTATTCTATAAAGAAGTGCTTGAAAGGTTCAGGAAAAGGATTCCTTTCTACCATTACAACATCCTTTGTCACACGGCCATCTTCATCAACAAGAATTCGCCCGCAAAAGCAGGATTTCTGTAGTTCCTCAGTCCTCGTATTCATCTGAACAAAGTACGTGAGACTGATCAGAAAATCTATTTCAAATTTGTATAAAAATTAGAAATTATTTCGCTGCATAAGCAATCAGTTATTCAAATATATAATTTAAAAAAAATAACTCGATATCTTTAAATTAGTTGTATTCAAAGTCAGTTTAGTTATTTTAGGAAATATCAAATTCAGTAAATTTTTCGAAATATTATATAAAAAATAAGCTTCAAGAAATATTATATTTTTATGAAGTATTTCTGTTGAATTTATAGCAAATTTAAGAAAGAGTAATTTAAGTATAAAGAAATGCAAAAACGAAAAAAAAAAATTATAAAAGAGAATATGTCCATTAAGTATAGAATATGAAAAAAAATATTCAATAAAAATTTTAAAAGGAAAGTTAGATGGAAAAACAGAATGAATAGTAGCAAAATAAACTTTGTTTAAGTAGACAAAAGAAAGGTGCGAGAAAACTATTCACTAAAGCCCACTAAAATTTTCCAAGCTTCAAGCATTATTCATAGAATTATACTACTTGAGGTGTTACAAAAATAACATATGTTCTTATATAATTATATATATGTACATGTACATATAAATATACTACACCACTAATGGCTACAATGAATACAATTCTCATGAGCGCCTTTAACTTCTATCCCAATAGTAGTGGAAAATGGCTATTATAGTTCTTCCGAGTACCTTCTCCTCTGGGAAACAACATATTGTGACGTAATAGCTTTTCACAATTCTGAATAATCTGGATTACCTGCCCGATAGGACGAAACATACCACGTGAGAGTTAGGACAGAAGACACATTATTGTAGAAGCAAATATAAACGAGAAAATATTTTATTCATTCACTATCCGCCCTATCCCATCTCCATTAATCTGCATGAACTTTTGTATATATTTACATGAACACCGAGCAGAGTCGTTGTACTCATATACGATTATTATAAGAGTAGAAAGCTTGAGATGCACTCAAAACTCGTTATAAAGTTGCTGGTATCTTGAATCCTTGTACTATCTTCACTTCCGGCTACACTCGTAATAAAAGATCAGGTGTATACGAAATCGAATAATGGAAAAGGATTTTTATATTTGCAATAAAATTATATTGTGAACGTGTGAATTATTCTAAGTGTGTTATATCATCTGGAAGTATGAGACTCTGAATAGTAGACTTATGTCCATTAAGTAAAGAATATGAAAAAAAATGGTATGCAAATATACATGTAATACCATACCGTTTAAATTTATATTTTTTAATATTTTGCCCATTTATATACATTTAGAGATTTCTGTACAATCATAATAATTCTTTCTTAGTTCAAATTTTACACCAAGGATGCTAAATATGAACCTCTAATATTTTTACTTTGTGCCTAGAAGCAACTGAAAATTCATAACTTTCAATTATGAATATCCAAATTAGCAAATGTAGATTTCATAGATAGGTAAATAATGCAGTTTTTATTATACAATATTTATAAATATTAATATACGTATTTATATGGCAGTACTAACTATTTAGAGTTATATTTTTTGTCAATTTTTAAGAAACTTCAATTTAATTAAAACACTGCAGGTCACCTATTGGAATTTGCATTTTAACCAATGCATCATCCATTTCTCTTCTTTAAAATAAAAAATTCATAATCAAATCGAGACTTCACACTTTTCTCGGGTACGTGAATATATCCTATCCCAAAACATTATTTAAGAAACTTACCACTTCAAATATTTGCATCGAAGAATATGACACTTTGTAAATACTAATTAAATATTATTTACCCTTACATTCGTTTGTCGTTATCGTCATAATTGTATTCTTACCTTTAACTTTGAACTCATCAGTGTCATTAGTTTGCTTATGTCAGCAGTTTAAGAGAATCGAATTTCGTCTCTCTGCTGATGTTTAGGATATTAAAAAAATAGTTTTATAAAGAGGCACCTGAGGAGATGGTTTTCAAGCAAATACTGACTTCACTTTCATGAAACGCATTATAACTGGTTTTAAGGAAAAGGGTTTTAAGTACGATGTTGAAACCAGCCAAAAATCTTGGAAAGGGCGCCTAAAAAATGAGACAAACCTCAAAAAAACATTGACTATCTTGTATACTTTTGGCGTTATCGCTACACGTATTGGGCGGTTAAACCACCTAAAAGCACTACTATTTGGGCGTTATGAGATTATTTCAAAAGCGATCAAATAGATTTGTTATCAAGTTTAAAAATTTTTGTTTTATTTACGAATTCTAAGAATTTTTTATTTTAGAATATATTTATTTTTTTGAAGCATTTCGAAGCATTTCTTAAGTTCCTTAAGGAAAAAAATGCAACAATATTTTTGCCAGTTTACATAAATTTTTTCACTTTAATCTTGCTTAAATATCATTGAAACAAAAACCTCACTCAGGGACGCCTTCAACACCGAAAACTGATGAAAATGTGAAACAACTGAGGGCTCTTCTCAATTGATACCGTCGTTTAACATTGAAGCATTTTGGAAGTCATTCGAATCAAACACCGAGCATTGCACATATTTGGATGATCCGCCATAACAGATTCCTCTGTCACACGGCCATCTTATATAACGAGCATTTCGAACAAGATTGTCCTGTTATTCTCCAGTTTCCATACACACCTGATCCCAGTTCGCATGCCATTTTTTTGTCCCCGCCCCCACGAATGCTGCTCTTATGTCTTTTTTTTATTCCCCAAAGGAGTTAAACCCTACCAGCACTGCCGAAAGCTGCAAAAAACGGCTCCGCCAATGGTTAACTACATAAGGAAACTATTTTTAAAGGAATAACGTTATACATAAACATTTATAAATAAAATAAAACTATTTCGATGAAAAAGTGGTGCCATACCTTGTATGTATAATAAAAATTAAAAAATAAAATATTTTTAACACATATTTCTTTCAAGACATCTTCATTTTATTGATAAAAGAATTCCACCGTTTTTATGATCTTTAAAACTCGTTAACTCGAGTAAAAAAGTTATATTACCATCACCATATTGTATTATTGTTTGTAATCTATCAATTTTTAATGCTAGTCTCAATGATTTCAATTTAAATAAAACTAAGCTAACAACATATTATTTTCCATAGCTTGAAGAATATCCAGCATGAATGGATAGATATATCTAGTTTGAAGAAAATACATTTTGGACGAAGCATAAACCTAGAGAGGATATAGTACATGAAAAAAAGGCGGTAAGCATTAATAAGAAAAAACCGGACTGAAACCGAATAAAGCACTTTGGCGAGAGATTGTAATTAAGATGTGACCGTTGCTCCTTTCATTATCTGTAGTATACTAGAGGTTTTAGGCATTTTACTTAAATTAATTTCGCATACCAAACATCTACTAGCGGTTAAATATTTGAACGTAACCAACCTCTTTTGTTAGTAGCTTAGCAACCCTGAAAAGCTAATATATCCACGTTTTCTTCCTGTGTTTATTATTTCACCTAAAACTATTGATTTTATCTCAAAACACTTGTATTTCTCCTTTTGAATAAATTAGCTTTGCTTGATAAGTTTTAAATACAATAATTTCTTATAAGATATTGTCGACTACTTATAAGTTGCAAGCTGAAATTTAACGGTATCATAGAACGGAACTCCATTCAATATTATTGTTAAACATAATCTGGTGATTGTTTCTTGCCGAAAATTTTCTTAGATGGTAACACTACGATTATTAAAACGCTATGCAATTTGAGTACAAATTATTGCATCTATAATATTTGAAATGTAAAATAATTTACTTGAGGTCTTAATTTTTATAATATGTTATTATTAGCATATAACATACTTATTTTTTATATTATACCAAAATAAGTGTACGCTTATAGTCATCACTCGTTTTCCCCTCTCTAAATTATTCATTGTTAAAAATTTTAGTCAAAATAATAATTGTTCCTATATGTCTGAAGTTTATTTGATAAAATCAAAACATTTTAATTGAGCACATTTAAAATGTTAAAAAAATGTTTAAAATTTATTTTTAATTTTTTAAAAGTGCCCAATTAAAATATTTAGATTTTATCAAATAAATTACAAACTATTTATAATTTATAAGAAAATGTATTAACTTTATTAAAAAAATTTTATATAGTAGAGACATGAAGAGATTGAATATTAATAAAAAAGAGCTGCAAAATTATTTGAAATACATATGTATGTGTATGTTGACGTATACGAATGGTACCTTCCAAACAGCCTTGCCAACTCTAGCACTGGAATACTATTCTTTATCTAAATTACTTTGTCATATCGAAAGTACTTCAACCGCTCACTGGGTAGCACTTTCAGCAATATAAGGACATTGGAAAACCTTATTTTGACGTATGCCCATCCTGCGAAGTTTTCTGTACTCCCTTAGAGAATAGATGCCTAAACCTTGACTACAAAAATCCTTCTATCTTTGAGCTTCTTGATTTAATATAATAATTTTCTATAATAGTATCATGTTCCTTCTGTTAAACCATCTTTGCTATATGCATTAAATCTTAATATAAGGAAAACTAATAACTGCATTAATAAAATAATAAAGTTCTGTTTTCATCTGCAGACATGTCTCGAATTCTAATCGTGATGGGGTCCTGTGTGTTTTGTCCTTACGTTATAGAAGAATTGGATAGGCCTCTACACAAAAATTGTGGCACAATTTTGTTGGCAATACATTCGAAGACCGCATTATTTTGTTATGCAAAATAACAGAAACCGCGTAAATCATTGGGAATAAATTTTAAACTTCAGTTTGCGATTAAAGCGGTTCTTTTAAAACTATTTTAATATATTGTATGCGTAAATAAATAGATTTTTTAATATTGCGGATTCTGTTATTTGATGGAATTAGTTTTGGAAATTTGCAAATAAAAAACACAGTATTCTATTTAAAAATAATATTTATATATTTCACTATATATTATTTATTAGAACAGAATTCTAAAGTGGAAGAGTATATACAAATATAAATTGCAATTTATTTGAATTATATCAAAATAATCTTCTGCACAAATAAAAACCCATTCCAAATTTGCAAAATGAATTAAATGAAAGAATGTGATATTATGTTGAAATTAAAACCATACCGCAATTTAGTAAATATAAATTTTAATGTTAAACAATATTGACAGCTTTTTTATAATATAAATGTGTGTTTTTGAATTGAAATGGGAATTTAATTAGGCATGTGCATTTAAATTAAATTAAAAAATAAAGCAGTAATTACGTATAATAGTACATCAAGTTCTTAATCATATATACACATACGAGGGTCATTCAACAAGTACTTAGCCTACAAAAGAAAAACGAAAATTTTGGAAAGGTGGCAATTTATTTTTCCAAATAATCTCCTTCAAGCTCGATACACTAGGCCCAGCGATGCTCTAACTTTTTTAGCCCGTCCAAAAAATACATTTTCTCGAAGGAAGCAAACTAGGCCTCCGGGGCGACGATGACCTCCTCATTCGACCCAAATCTATTCCCTGCGAGTGATTTTTTCAGGTTTGGAAACAAAAAGTAGTCACAGGGAGCCAAATCTGGAGAGTACGGTGGATGGGGCCCCAATTCGTAGCGCAATTCGACCAATTTGGCCATGGCGACGGCGGAGGTGTGAGTCGGCGCGTTGTCGTGGTGGAACAGCACTTTTTTCTTCGCAAAGCGGGCCGCTTTTTCTTCAATTCGTCGTCAAATCGGCCCAATAAATCAGCATAGTAGCGCCCCGTGATTGTTTTACCCTTCTCGAGGTAATCGATGTGGATCACACCTTGTGAATCCCAGAAAACGGTGGCCATCACCTTTCCGGCCGATCGAACAGTCTTCGCCTTCTTCGGAGCACGTTCGCCGGGTGAAGTCCACTGTTTCGACTGTTCCTTGGTCTCTGGTGTGTACCAGTGAATCAATGTTTCGTCGACGGTCACGAAACGACGCAAGAACTCCGCTGGATTGCGCTGAAACAGCGCCAAACACGTCGCCGATGTGGTCTCACGGTTGCGCTTGTTTTCCGGTGTGAGCAAACGCGGCACCCATCGCGCCGACAGCTTTCTCATGCCCAGTTCTTCGTGTAGAATATGATGCACCGTTCCTACTGCGATGCCCACAGTCTCAGCTATCTCGTGAACCTTCAATCGACGGTCTGCCAACACGAGATCGTGGACTTTTTAAACGTTTTCCTCCGTAGCAGCCGTTTTCGGGGCACCTGGGCGTGGCTCATCAAAAACTGACGTGCGGCCACGAACAAACTCGTTGAACCAATTCTTGACGGTCGCCATCGAAGCAGAAGAGTCACCATACACAGCATCCAAGCGATCTTTGATTTCGCTGCGCGTTTTCCCTTCCAAAAACAAGAATTTAATCACCGAACGATATTGTTCTTTTTCCATTTTTGGGCAACCGACCGACACGCTCGCTTTCAAAGGCTCTCAAAACAAAACTAATAAAGGAAATCGACTGAAACTTTGACAGTAGGCTATTAAAAGAATTTACTGCACGATGGTAAATTTCTTTTGTGACAGCAGTTCCATCGGGCGGTGAGGCTAAGTACTTGTTGAATGACCTTCATAAGTTAATCGTATACAACATTATAGCAAATGTTTTAAAACTAAATTACAAGGTGGAAAATTTAATGTATGGTACTTAAATAATTCACAACTAATACTCTAAAAAATTGAAGACATGATTATTTACATAGTAAATGCATTACAAAATGGTCTAATAGAGCAAGCGAAAGCACAAATGCAAAAAATTTATTTAAGTAATAAGCCTACCGAATATAACTTATTCATAAAACAACAATTGAAAACAGACTGAAAAATTCGTTCTCTTAAATTTGCTTACATACACTTTACGTACACTGGCACTGAACTATTTTCTGGTAAACATTGAACTGTCAACATTACATTTGTTTACATTTATTGAATGACGAACTTTTGACTGTTCGTCATTCAATAAATTGTTCTAGCTATATTTGTAATATTTCAGTTAGTGTTGCTAGGTATTTTTGTAATATTTCAGTTCTTTTTCTAAAAATAATAATTGTGAAAATTTTTATTATATTTATTTTTTTAAAAAGCATTTCTATTTAGTTTACATTTTGAAACTGTGTAAAGTAAAATATCCGATAATGTACAATTCTTTTTTGAAACCCATAATACTTCTAAAATAATATTATATTAGAATTAAAAAGGATTTTAAAAGTAATTATATAAATAAATATGTTCATATTCAATTAGCATGTTGTTCATATTATAATCTTTTATATATATTACTCGTAGCTATGATTTTATATATATATATAATCTTTACATAGAAAAAAGAATGTTGATTTGTATGTTCCGTATGGACTCCTAAATCACTCAAAGGAATCATCATGAACATTTGTATATAAGGGTTTTTGGGTACGGTAAGTTTCATGCAACTATTTTCTTCTTGGTATTTTTCCGCATTTTTCATTAAAAATTAAGTTTATTTGCGTTTTCATTTGGTATTTTTTACTTACCAAAAAATTTGTTTACCCACTTGCATTGCAATAAAGGCTATTTCAACTAAAAATAAAAACCCTTATGTTTTAATTATTGAGGGGCGCAACAGCACGCACAGGGTATGAACTAGTATAGAATAAAGCACATACGATGTGCGACAGAAAAGTAATGGAGACGAATTTAAATTCTGCTTCCGCATCAAAATTCAGATTTCACAACATAATCACATTATGACTGTTTAGATTAATTTTTTATAGTAAAAATTGTTGATAAAAAAACGAATCTCTTTACTTTTCTGTCATACGTTTTTGAAACTATTTTATTTTATTTTTATGCGACAATGTTATAATAGTTCGCTTGGATAGTTATACATCAGCGGAGGAGTTATTTCCAATCTTCGTCGTAGGCCTGGATGATTTAATTTTGAATCGTCTTAACCGCTCCTCTGTTATACTTCTTTGGATATTATTGATAGTACCAAGAAGACTTCCACTCAAGTGTTTTTGATATTAGGGAGGAGGAGGGGAGGGTTGCAAAAAAGTCTGAATGTAGAGCTGGTTAACGAACAAAATTCCCTTTACGACAATAAATTGTTGATGGAGATGACCATGTGACGGGGGGCATTCTAGTGTTTGCGATACCTGATCTGTCCTTTTTTGAACTTTTCAAAGAGTTCTCAATAGCTTCAATGCTAAGCGATGGTCGGAGATGATATAGGCTGTATTTCCTTCCACATTTTCATAAGTTTTCAAAGTAAAAGGTCTCCCTGAGTGAGGAGTGTCTTCCACTAGTTCTCAGTTTTTTAAAAATTATTTATGCTAACGAAAAACGTGTGCTTTTGATAAGGAATGTTCGCCATAGAGGCTCGTTTCAATTTTTCATAAGTTAAACTTGTGGATTCGGAAAGTTTTTTTTTTAAATTTAAATATTATCTTCAACTACATATAATTTGTAACAAGCAGATTTTAGACAAAATACAATGATATGCAGTCATGTAGAGGAAAACACCCATCGATGTCTCATTGTTGGGGAGATATTTATTTTATAGATTTAAAAAATTACGAGGCCATTGCCGTTCCAAACGTCGATGGGTGTATAATGGAAGAGTGGAAGTGAACAGTTTTCTTGCTAAAGGATTAGGATACTAGGATAAAGCGAGTGGAATTTTTTATAACGGGATATACATAGCTCACGAACAAATTGGATACTTAGATCACGATGGATAACAATGTTTCGTACATAAAAGAGAGCAATGACCCTTTTGTAAAGTCTGGATTCGATAGGAATTGGAATGTTTGGTCGAACCTCAAAGTTCGATGCCATATGTCCTATTTGGTTTCAGAACCATATTGTATAGTAATAACTTATATTTTTGTTCATTCACCCTTATTCTCAACCTTTTCAACCATGCATCTAAGGAGTGGATATGGATCTGATCTATGGTGGATGTGCAAACATCTTTATGATGAATGAGGATGGCTGTATTGTCAGCACTTATTGCAGTTAGGATATAATTATGGTAAGAAATATCATGGGTATAAATTTTATAAAGGATTGGAGGGATATCAGCGGAGATAGAATGAATTTCAGAATATTCAATATTTTTAGCTACCTAATAATATCGCTCGGAGAGATAGGATTTTCGGATATGGAAAGAACCAAAGGGCAAGACTCGCTGCAGCTTTCAAAGCAATCCAGGGTGCTCGTCGAAAAGCATGCGAAATGTACAGAAATAAACCTGGGCAGTATTTCTTTTACTTTAGCAAGCATGGAATATAATCGACTACGCGGTAACACTGTTGGATAATGGAATGCTCAGTTCGAAATCCAAACTAATGCTGAGGAATCACAACCTTGATTTCAATAATAGGATAAAGATGTTTTAGGATTAATTTTTCAAGGATTTTAGATTAAATGAGAAGAAGGGTTACGGGTCTGTATGAGGTAAGGTTTTTGGGTTTGTTAGGTTTTGGGATCATTTTGATTATGGAAGATGTTCAAAGTCATGGAAAAAATGACGTGCGGAAAATACTATTATAAATATTAGGTTACTAATCCTAAGACGATGTTTTTTTTTTAGATATTTATTAAAGCATTTCTGAAATTATCAGGCCATACGGAGTCATTCAACAAGTACTTACCCTACAAAAGAAAAACGAAAATTTTGGAAAGGTGGCAATTTATTTTTCCACATAATCTCCTTCAAGCTCGAAACACTTGGCCCAGCGATGCTCTAACTTTTTTAACCCGTCCAGAAAATACATTTTCTCGAGGGAAGCAAAATAGGCCTCCGTGGCGACGATGACCTCCTCATTCGACCCAAATCTATTCCCGGAGAGTGATTTTTTCAGGTTTGGAAACAAAAAGTAGTCACAGGGGGCCAAATATGGAGAGTATGGTGGATGGGGCAGCAATTCGTAGCGCAATTCGACCAATTTGGCCATGGCGACGGCGGAGGTGTGAGCAGGCGCGTTGTCGCGGTGGAACAGCACTTTTTTCTTCGCAAAGCGGGGCCGCTTTTTCTTCAATTCAACGTCAAATCGGCCCAATAAATCAGCATAGTAGCGCCTCGTGATTGTTTTACCCTTCTCGAGGTAATCGATGTGGATCACACCTTGTGAATCCCAGAAAACGGTGGCCATCACCTTTCCGGCCGATCGAACAGTCTTCGCCTTCTTCGGAGCACGTTCGCCGGGTGAAGTCCACTGTTTCGACTGTTCCTTGGTCTCTGGTGTGTACCAGTGAATCCATGTTTCATCGACGGTCACGAAACGACGCAAGAACTCCGCTGGATTGCGCTGAAACAGCGCCAAATACGTCGCCGATGTGGTCTCACGGTTGCGCTTGTTTTCCGGTGTGAGCAAATGCGGCACCCATCGCGCCGACAGCTTTCTCATGCCCAGTTCTTCGTGTAGAATATGATGCACCGTTCCTACTGCGATGCCCACAGTCTCAGCTATCTCGTGAACCTTCAATCGACGGTCTGCCAACACGAGATCGTGGACTTTTTAAACGTTTTCCTCCGTAGCAGCCGTTTTCGTGGCACCTGGGCGTGGCTCATCAAAAACTGACGTGCGGCCACGAACAAACTCGTTGAACCAATTCTTGACGGTCGCCTTCGAAGGAGAAGAGTCACCATACACAGCATCCAAGCGATCTTTGATTTCGCTGCGCGTTTTCCCTTCCAATTTATTGGATAGGTATTGTATTAATGAATTGACTTCCGAACGGATGAAGAACTTAGGAGGTAGACTTATGGTGCAACTGCGTTGATATATCTCTGTATATATTTTTTTTTAGTTCTGCCTAAAAATATCCCAATTAACTTTCCCATTTATAAGTCTACGAGCGAAGGATTTAATGCAAGGAGAACCGGGAAATGATCGGAATTCAGTTCAAGGAATTTATTTATGGTAGTATTAATAGAATTACAAGGTGTGGTGATGAAATAATCTAGGATATCAGGAAGTTTTCAGGTACTGGTAGGCCACTATGTGGGTGAGGAAGGAGTTAGGACTTCAAAAATGGTATAGGAGAGCATTTCTTGGAAAATCTTTCCTCGGAGACTTGAAACATGGCAAACCTATTTGGAATGCTTGGCATCATAAGCTCCTCTCACTATGAAAAACTTTCCAAGCGAGTTAAAAAATGACTCAAATTTACAGTCAGTTAAAATTTTATTGGGATGACAGTAATATGATGCGACGTTGAAGGTAAAGAATGTATATTGGAGGATTATAGCTACTGATTATAGGGATTCCGTAGCGGTTTGCGAGTAGAAGGAATGATTTAAGGATTTTCTACTTCGAGTGCAGTTTCACCATGCACTGTGTTGTTCGGATGATCACTTCTAGTCACGTATAGTAAAGAACGATATGGATGCAAAGTGAGTCTCCGTAATTAATACAACCTCTATTCGTTTGTTATATAAAAGATTGTCAAGTTTTTGTTGGTGTGATTATCGGTTGATCCATTAGCATTCCAGAGAAGGGATTTATTGGTCGACGAACACATTTATTTATTTATGTTGGACGTAAGTAAGGAAATCGTGGTTGTTAGAGCAGATAATAGTAGAGTGAGGAGAAGAGTAATTTCTTGAATTATTTTATTTGTTAAATTTGAAAAAAGGGTTACTAAGTCTGATGAGGAATCTGTACATAGTTACTACGAAATTTTTATTGTTTCTGCTGCAGTTGCTGCTGTTGGTGTAGTTGTTGCTATTAACTTGGTACACTCTTTTATTAGGTGTTCACCAGCCTACTTGACACACTAGGGAGTGTGCTGGCAAAACTTTTATGTCCATATTCTTGGCATCTATGGCATTGTGGAATTTCCGTGGTTGAGTACGGTTCCTCAATTTTAATTTTACTATACACCGGATTATTTATTTTAAATCCTCGTTATTGGTCGTCGGTTTGAGTCTTAGAAATAAAACGGGTAAAAGTGCTATATCCGTTTTACTTTTTGCATTTGAAATGCTGCAAACTTTATATCCGAACACTTCTAATTCATTTTTTATGCCGTCAATAGGCGTGATATGATACATATACTTTAAAATGACTCGTAACGACTTTTCTTCTTTTCTTAGAATGTGTGAAAATCCCCATTTACTTGATCTAGGTATTTGACAACATTCCGGTATGATTGGGATGTTTTGTGTTTGTATAGGAAGACCTATCTGATTTGCTTTGCAAACAAATTGGTCAGCTCCAATTCGTGTCGCTATTGTGTGACTTAATTCGGAAAAAATTTATGACTTTACGCAAACAAATTGGCAGCGGCTTTGACATTATTTTTACTGTTCCTGGTGATCCTAGTTGTGCTTCGATTTTGTCCACTAATAACTTAAAATGGTTTGAATAATCCTCCGTGTCAGTAATTTTATTTGGCTGCTATGACCCCAGCATTTTTACATTCGTTGGTGCCGTTGGTGATTTATCTTCTTCTTTATCTCATTATACCTTGTCACCGAATGGCCTTTTAATATAACATTAAATACTAATGTTACTTGAAATGATAATTAAAACAACCACAACAAAAATCTAACGTAATAATGTATTAGAAAAAGATTTCAACTTTTAGAATAATATATCTATAGTTGAATATTTATGATAAAAAATTCAAAAAAAATTATGATATTAATATTTAATGTGAGCCAGTTACTTCAATATCTCTGCTAAATTTTCACAGGCATTACGCGGTCAAGTAATATTTCCAGTGAAACATAAAGATAGATTTAACATATCATGACCTAAACGAATTTTGGTTAAATTTGAACTCGATGCACTAATGTATGAAAAACGCACGTTTAAGTATTCTTAAACCACGTCAATATATAATATATTGAAATATACAAATGCTTGTAATGTAGTCAAATAATTTATGGTAATTTGTCAATTTGGCTAATATTTTTCATTTATTTTTCGAATCGAATATAACAAAATTAGTATAATCTTAGAATTTTAATATTATTCTTAGATGCTGTATATTATGATAATAATTTTTTAATATCAGAAATCCAATATTAAATTTAAGCAAAAAGTTTAAAATTTCGTGAAAACTAAAGTTTCATATATTTTAGACATAAATTCTAAGATTAATGTTTGAAGGTATGAAAATATAGATTATATCTCATTTCAAAGATTTATATTTAAAAGTACGTGTATATTAATAACTTTGTTTTATTTGTTAATTTGTATGAAATAAAAGTTGAATGGCAATAATTGTTGAGGTGAAAAGTATCTTATTGAAATTGAAAAATATTACTTAAAATACTTTGTATAATATAAACTATTTAAAGTATATATTATACAAAGTATTTCAAGTAATATTTTTTTAAAATAATTTTAAATGCAATGAATTGTAATATAATAGATTAAAGCTTAAATTTCTTAAAAAAAAATAGAAAGTCTTTAATTATGTTTTTATTTAAAAAAAAAGGAAATTACTAGAAAATATAAACAAAAGCAATTTGATAAAGAATTTAATACAACCTTTACAAAAACTTTAACACAAACTTCTACTTGAATAGTTTTAAAAAGAATATTTTTCTTGTTTAGGTCACATTTAATAACTGCTTCAAAGTTTCTATATGCTATATATTGATAAGTTTCTTATAACATATATGGAGTGATTGTGGAAGACTGAGGAACGTAAATTGCATGTTATCCGAAAATGTTTAGCTTTGTTCATAGCCGAAGGCTCATGCGAGGGCCGAGAGCTCTTGTGTGATGGGCTAGTCAATAAGAAAATATTCTGCGGATCCGTCACGTAATTCCAATAATGATCGTATACTCATATCTCTCTCATAATTCAAGTAACGCAAATATTACAGCAACGCGATGTTTTGTTAATATGAGGACTTTTTGGATATCGCATATGCCCTTACACTTATGAGCTACAATCGTAAGGTACAAATATGCGGGCACTCTTCAAGCGCTAGAGGTTCTCAACCTATTTGTAATTTAGAGTACAGTTGTAAGACAGACGGCCATTTTACAATTTAAAATTTTGTATTTTTGCAACAATTCTGTTCAAAGATTTAATGGAAATTACGTGATCTTCAAAATTTTATTCTACGTGTACGTTAGTCTGTCTATTTTGGTTTTTCCTTAAGTTGAAATTTCTACAATTTTTATCGGAACAGTCGAAACAACTTCTAACAAATGCCTCTGTTTGGATAATGTTTGCGATGGCATTGAAGGAATTAAATCGTGTAAAGTTGAGAACTTATAAGATTTTCGAAATGCAATCTTAAAATATATTGAGCCAAAATTTGTTGAACAAACAGCCGTTCATATTGCAGATATTATAATTCAATATATTTGTGTACTTATACATGAGCTTAAAAGTTCATATTGCTCACGTATAAGTTTGAGATGATTTAAATGCTGAACTCTTTATTACTATTATGATATCGAGACTACGAGTATATTAAGTTTTATGAACTACGATTTATGCACATTGCTAATTTTCTGCTCCATTAATTTCTATTGCTCTCGTGTTTTAGTTTTATTACACTTTTAACATTTAACATTTCCTTTTGATTATTGTTATTATTATTATTATTATTATTATTGTTATTGTATTATCTTTGAACTTCTTTAATTTTCTTTCGAAGTTTTCTTTCTGCTTTAGTAATATGGTAGATTAATATTAGCAATTTCCGGTTATAGTCATAATTTATGTAGTGGTAATATGCTTTCATTAATATATTTATTTGCAAATATTTATATATATCAAAACTATTTTCATACGTATGCAATAAATAAATGTGCGAATGACTAAAAACTGTTTCTGTGAAGATTATTTGTTTAATTTTTGTTTTTTTGTTATCAAAAAATGGAATTCTTTCAAATTTTTGGACTCTTTTTCTTTACCGAATTTATGCACTTTTTAACTATGAGTATTTTTCTTCTATATAAATACTTAAATACTGTTTTCCATAAAATCTAGACAAAACTATTATTATATAAATATTTAATTCTGCCAACTAAAGAAATGAGTATAAACTGATTAACATTTTGTCGATGATATTTGTAAATAAATAGATGAGTACTCTAGTAATTTTTTCTAACTACAAAGTAAAATGTAAACATAAGCTATTTATGAATCAACTATTACCACAAACAGAAAAAAAATTTAAGCTAATCTAACATATGCATTTGAAATCAAACAAAATGTGAATTACGTATGATTGATATAAACTTAATATTAAATAAAATAAAATACTTATACTCCTTTACATACTAATTAATCAATTAAAATAATTTACATGATTTAACAAATGTTTTTTTGCAATTCATTACAGGAGAACGTAACAGTGAGGTAGCATCACACCCCGTATCCTTACCGCTAGTTTCATTTCCTGTGTTAGTGGCTGGTGAAGAGCAAACGTCTGTGCAGTCACTGAGCTGTGCAAATTTCCAGCAACACTCATATTCAGTTCAACATCATCCGCCTGAAAGAACAACAACCCTATCATTATTGCCACCTTTACGTCCACCACCCTCACCTCCGCCATCATATTCTGTTCAATGCCCTTCATCAGCATTTCTTGGTCGTCATAGAGAAAGTATCACCTCATCGTCTAGTGACGAAAGCAACGATGAAAATGATGCAAGGCTTACGGGAGTAGAAAGTAATAATTTTGAAGTACATGATTTTTTTTATTCACCTTTTTTCCATTGCAGACACATATTGTCCCGATTTGCTGCATTCATGTTCACTAGTAATTCCGTCTGAAATAAACCATGAAATAGAGAATCCAACACGCACACAAAATTCATCGTCCGAAGCAGAGTATGAGGAAATAGATGATCTCTGCAATCAACTATCAGGTGTTCCTTGTAATATTTTTGCATCACAAGCGTCTGAGTTATACAATCAGAGAGCAGGATGTGAAAAGGAATTTACAGAAAAGGCAATGGGTCAAAACTTAAGTCTTCGTAGACCACGAATTTCACTGACATGGGTTTTGAGGGAGCAACAGCAATCGAATGGGACAACAAGTACTGAAGTGAAGAATTCTAATGAAAGGAAAAAGTTCAAACCGAAAAACAATGATAAGAAATTATTTAGTGAAAAATATGTCAGTAGCCACAATTTACAAGAATACCAGAATAAGCGAGAGCCTTATAAAGATATTTTACTAGTGGCTAATCCACAAAAACCTCAACCAGATACTCATAAGACTGATATTCAAACAAGGCGCAGAAATGACTACCGTTCGAACCAGGAACGTAGTTATGGCGTTGGCGAAATAAATGTACAAGAATGTGAAAGTCGTCTGCATGAATCTCACGAAGAATTGAAATCCTTGAAAGGAACTTATTCCGAGCCAAGTCTGATTACAACATCGGAATGTGGCAATCAGCGAAGACATCGTCATCGAAAACGAAGGGATCGTAATCGAATACAAAAATTCGGCTACGAGATTCGTAATGTGGATGAATTTCTCTCAAAATGCTCACTAGCTTCACCAGGGAACATACCTGTTGTGCTATCATCGTCTAGCACACTTTATCAAACAAAATCAGGGGGCTATCAAGTTGGGATCCCACTTCCACTTGGAATGGTTGTAAATGCTGTATTCAAAAACCAAAACTGGCTATACGTACAGACACCACATGCCGAAGAAGGCTACGTCGGTTATTCGTCCTGTCTACCTCTAGGCATTTTACCACCCGCTATTCGATCGGCATCTACCTCAAAGCCACCTCCGTGCTGGGAGACAAACGGCGATGTATTTCCAAAACCATGTGGAAATATGACCGATAGTGAAAAAGAAATTCGACTCCGAGGTGGAACGCGTTCGGATGGAGCACGAACGCCAAAACCTCGTCGAGTTATAACCAAAAACTGCGGTGAGCATCACGTCGACAAGCTTTATTTGCGAGCAGCGAGTCAACCAAAGTTAACCGAAAAATCCTTTGCACAACTTAGACCGACAATTAAATACAAACACCATGAACCGCTTCCTGCTCATACCGTCACTCACGATGATTATTTCTTACTTCAGCAAAAAGGAAGATCTAATTCCCAGCATCATGGAAATTCTTGCCAAAAAGCTCCATTACTGCGACAAACACTGGTCGCTATTACCAATGATTATGTTACAGATACGGTTGCGGTTCGAAAAGGTGATATTGTTACACTTCTTGAATGCAAAGAGTCCAAAGAAAAAAGGCAATGGTTCTATATTAAAACTCGCGAAGGTGCTGAAGGTTTTATTCCAGCTGAAGTGGCTGGTCATGGCTTTTTGTAATATGCAATTATCCCACCATCTTTATTATAAAATAAAATTTAGAATAACAAAGAATCACCAGAAATTAATCAATTTAGTCGGTTTCTAACTCTTACCAAAATTATCTGTATCATATAATATTAATAAAATATGTTATAAAATAAGAATTTTAGTTTTTAAATTTAAATGATTAATTTTAATTATACGAGTATGTATGCATGCAAAATTGTTCTATTTTTATGATTTCATGTTAGTTTTAAGTTTTCCTTACTTCTTTTATACTATAATTTGACCATATAAAAATAAAGTAAACAATAATAATTTGTATTTATAATTATTAATTTAAACATTTTTTTTAAACGAACCACTAGATAAAATTTAACAACATTATCTACCCGAACAATTCGACATTTTATATCAACTAGCTTACTAACGTAAACTTAAATTTTGACATTCAGGCTTACTAACATAAATTATATAAATTTTGTTTTGAATACGGTGTATCGATGCACTACAGTGTATACTATCGTCAGTATACACTATAAGCATCTATCCACTACATCACTCACCCTACGAAATTACGGTGTCGCGGAGGACAGATAGAACCTAATTTTTAGTGATAATCAAATTACTCATGTGAGCGGGGTTCAATCTGTCCACCGAAACATTCTTAACAGTATTGCCTATCTTTACTATGCATTTTTGCGATCCCTCACAACTATTCTATCCGGATAAAAACATAAGAACAATTTTGAGTTCTGTTGGTCCACAAAAATTTTACACTTGAGTTATGATGGCGGTTGGTTGGTTTTATCTTTGGCAACCTGTCTCTAAGTTGTTGAAGCGTTGTGGTTAATGGAACTATTGTTGCTGAAGGAGTAGCAAAATATCCTGATATTCTTAGAGCTTGACGGTAACATTTCAAGTCCTTCGTAACTGAGGTACGCAAACCCAACAATAACAATGGCAAATTAATCTATCCAATTGCTATGTTATCATTGGTTCTGAGCGCAGTTTTAAGCTGTCTGTGAAAACGTTCTCCTCAACCATTGCTCTGGTGATGACATATACTAGTTCGTATCTTGTAGGTTCCGACTGATTTAAACAGATAATTTAAAAATTGTTACACAAACGGTTTACTTCGTCTGTTGTTATTGTGAAAGGAAGTCCAAAATAGGCAACAAAATTTTGAATAAAAATTATACCAATAGTTTGAGTCGAATAGTCCCTAATTGATATTGATTCGGGCCATCTTCTATATCGGTCCACAATTGTCAGTATATAGGATTTACCATTCGAAATGGGTAATGGCCCATCAATATCCATATGTACACATAAATACTCGGAATGTGTTTTGGAATAAGGGTAAATTTTCTAATTCAGACTTGGTAACATTATTCTTTTATCAAATCATGCATTGTTTAGTCATCGTTCATACGAGGCCAATAATATCTTTCCGAGATGAGCTGCCGTGTTGCCCTTATAACCGGGTATACGAAAGATTGTGTACTTTCTCCTTAATCAATTTTCTTCTGTATGAAGGAATAACTGGATGCATAATATTTGTGCCTGAATTAGAATTAGGAAAAGTAAATCATTTGAAATTATTGGTGGAATAATTTCCGATAAAATTTTGTATTTCTTTATTTTAGTACTGTAAAATAGAGAATTGTCGTGGTTCGAAATGAAACTTACTTTTGTTATTTATTATTTCAATAAACATGCGTGATAAAGCATACTGCCTTATAATTAAGATATCCGATCTATTGTGGACTTTTCTCTGATTTAGAGTTAATAGGTAGTATCAAAGTTTTATAATCAGTGAAAATGCCGAAAGGTCTTCCTTCTAGCCAGTGTCGAAAATATTTAACTGTGCTATGTATTACCAAAACTTCTCCATCAACCGTGGAATAATAAACCTCTGCTTTGTTTAGCTTACGTGTGGAAAAAGCTAATGGATGGGGAATATTATCCTCGTTATATTGATTCAATACCGCACCAATTACCACAATAGATGCATCCGTAGATATACTGTATCTAGCATTTGGACTAGGATGTTCCAAATATACAACCTTAACTAAAAGTTGCTTAATTTTGTCAAAGGCGTCTAAACATTCAACTCCAAATATTTCATTAACGAAAAGTTGGAATGTTTGAGCTGCGTTTCTTAACCCAACAGGCATACACAAAAACTCAACCATTCCAAAAGGTGTAGTAATGGCAATTTTGTGGTCATGTTGAGGAGCAACGCAAATTTGATTATTTTTTGATTATAATCTAAACAACTCAATTTTGGAGAAAACTTTACATCCATTAAGGTATAAATTAACGCTATGAATAGCGATCCGCTACGGTTATATTACGAGTATTAAAACGAAGGTAATCTTCACAAGAACGCATATCTTCTTCTGGTTTAGCAACCATATGGAGTACTGTCGAGGCTGGAGATTTTGAAGGCCTACAAATATCAAGTTGGCAATATTGATTCTTTTAATATCTAATCTTTGTGGAAAAATAATAAATAATAAGTAGTGGCCAAAGAAACAACGAAAGAGCAGCAGGCGAGGGCGGTGATGTCGATGAGCAGGAGTAAGGCCACTTATCCGAGCAAGAAACTGAAACTCTATAAGAACAACATGCAAGAGAGGATAAAACGAAAGCTTAATGTCGAAAAGATATTACTAAATAACCGTAAATAAGAAAATAAAACAAAGTAAAAAAATATATTTAAAAAAAAATAGAATAAAATTATATTAAAATTGAACTATGGCATACAAATACATTACACGTCCATATACTTAATTATAATATATTGTATATAGACTTGTATGTATACATATGCAAACAGTTGTATATATTTGATGAATAATTATCTCAATTATTACGAGTTTTATTTTCTTCGAATTAAATCTTAATAAATAAAAACCTGATATGTATAAACAAAATTGAAGGTGCATTAAAAAAACAATTAAGTACGTACTTGCAATATTATTGCCTAGTTAATATTAGGCTACAATAAACATATTTTTAGCTTTTTATTAATATGGAAATTATATGTTTTGTTAATAAAAATTATCTTAAAAGTTTTTACGAAAAAATGTATACAAAAAAAAGGAAAAAAATATTGTGATCTAAAAATTTATTTTCATCAGTTGGTGGAACGATTAAGTAGGAAAAAAAACAGTGCCGGATTGGTAGCATAGTCGCTAGCGTACTGGACTACCGACCAATGGGCCGTGTGTTCGAATGTCACTGAGGCATGGTCCTACCCTAATTACTCTCTAATATTCTTCAATGGATCCAATAGTATAATAATTTTAATATTATCATTATAAACAAAAAAACTAACTACCTAAAAAAATCATTAAACAAATTATCCAACAAACAATTTAAGAAAAAAAAAGGTTAAATAGATAGTATTAAGATTCAAAAATTAATCATAAATAAAGAATAGTCAATTGGAGCGATTATTTAAAAGAACAAAAGAATTACATTTATTTTTGCTCGTATACCATATTAAAATTTTTGTGATTTTAATTATAATTTCTTTTCATTACTATAATTATAAAGTAAATTTTAAGTGTACATTTTTAAGAATTATTAAAATATAAAATAGGAATATAGACAAAATTGTTCATTGAACCGTCTGCTACCGTGCCAGTAACTCACCCTGTTCGTCGGTAGTCAGGTAAGTAGTCATCCAACTTAGGGACACTTCCGACATCCAGCCAGAAGTGTGAAACGAGGAAAAGGAAGGAAAATAACTACTGGTGATTAACAAAATCGGGATCACTACCATGGATTAATTAACACACACCCCCCCCCCCCTCCCTACTCTATCTAACGCAAATACTGGCCATCAAGCATTACAGCGTAACCAGCAACGTAGTATTTTGAATATGGGGTATTTGATATACTCAGGTATATCAACCTCAATTGGCAAATATATTGTAGTTGAGCTACAACTGCAAAATTGAAACAAGTGCATTGCCAAAACGTTTGTGTTATTTTCTCATATTTCCCCCATGCGACAAATTATTGTTTTCTAATTGGTTCTCGTTAAAACTAGTAGCAAAACTACGAGAGAGGGCTGATAAGTTTCCAGCTCAACACATAGATGCCCCCAGCAGATGTGATTTTCTAGTGGAATTTTATAGGCTATCCTTTACTAGTTCACATACAAGATTGCATATCAATTCCTTTGTTATTATACACATACATTTGGCAGCCTTTGGGAAAAAGGTTTTTTTTTATTACGAAAAATGGAAAAATTTTAAAAACCCATGGTTATAAAATACTTCTATATTAAAGGTTTAAGCTTTAAATCAAACAAGTAATGGACTCAACACTAAAAGGATCTTCTCCATAAAATTCAAATGTAAAACACTGGGTTTCTGTATTTAAAAACGGTCCTAAGAGCCCAACAACCGAACGCACTACTGAGGTAACAACCGGTCGCCCTACTGAGGTAACAACCGGATGCCTTACTGAGGTAGCAACCGGACACCCTACTGAGGTAACAACCGGACGCTCTACTGAAGTAACAACTCCCAAAATAATTCAGTGCTTATAACCTGTTCCCTAACCCGTCAATTCAGCGACTATCACCTGTTTTTTAACGTCAAAAAATGGTCTGTTTTAAATGGGTATTTTGAGCTGAACGTATAACATTATAAAAAAAAATATAGCAAAATTAAAGTACCGATACGAAAAATTTATTAGTATTTATGGAGATTATATTGAAAAACAAAAATTCTCATATAATGTTGTTTTCTTAATCAGGCCGGAAATTTATCAGGTCACCCTCATAGGAAGAAAAGTAGAACCGGATCTATGGTATTTCTGAAATCGCTTTGAAAGTATTGTAGTAACGTAGAAAGCAGTGATGTAATTTCTACCGTCGCAGCCAGCACGGTAATAATCAAAAAGCAGGCAAAATAGTGTCGTGTAAATCGGGTTTAATATAAGGGAGGTGCACTTTGTTTGTCACCAAATACCCTTCGTTGATGTGGCGGTAGAAATTTATATTTCAGTACGTTTCTATAAATAAAATAAATAATAATTACTAATAATAGTAGATGTGAAATAAATTAAAAATATATTTACACTATTTTTTTGACAATATTTTATTAATAATGACGAAATGACAACAAAGTCAAGATAACCAGGCGTTAATTTTCTAAATCCTTATTGACACTTGTTCGCTTTCAATATTTGTTCGTAAGTGTAATATGATTTAATAAAACTTCCGATTTTCTTCTTTAAATTAAACACACAAAAAATTTTCAAAATGATTTTTATTACATTGAGTTAATGCCTACCACTGCTCCTCCTCTGGCAGCAGATGATTCCCGTATCAAATTTTCCATAACGTTTTAGCATAGTTTGAACTGTATCACATTTATTATACGTATGATTTTGTCCTTCAGCTCTGAAATGGTCTTGGGCTTATTGGTGTAGGCTATTTATTTATACGAAATCACAGAGAAAGTGGTCCAATGGTGTCAAATCCCAAGATGTAGGTGTATATTTGATCAGGTTCATGAAATACGCCCAGAGTATGTCGATCGCAATAGGTACATTGTTTTAGACGCTGTGTGAGAAGAACCACTGTTGAAACCCACATATTGTCCAAGTTCATATCAGCCAACTCAGGTCATAAAATTGTTTTTAGCTTGTCTCGATAATGTTAATCTTTCATCTTAACAGCATTTCCGGCGTCATTTTTGAAGAAGTACGTTTCGATGATTCCGCTAGTGCAAAAACCACACCAAATAGTCAATTAACATATTGTGGGTACATAGATCATTATTGAATGACATGTAGATTTGTAGTATACCAAATGCAGCCGTTTTGCATGTTAACGTATTCGTTTCGATGGAAACACGATTCATCGCTCGATTTTTTTAAGTCAGCATCAATTGCTTGTCGTCCAATTAGTAAACACGAGTATACATCGATGCAAATGGTCTCTGGGATTCAATTATTTTTTACTCATACATGATATTGCAATTAAATTAAGTAGAGAAAATGGTCTTATAAAAGTATTCAAATTGGAATAAATGGACTTTCTATATCAGGTCAGATTAGTTTATTAATTGGGTATGTAGGACGCTTTATATGATAACATAATGTTTGTGTTATGATATGCAAATATCACGACAACAATTTTTTGGATATATTTAAATTAAGTTTTTGAATTTTGTTTAATTTAACGACTGTGATGTCTGAGTACAGTAAGCAAATGTTTTAAGTTCGATTCCACCTAATTAAATAAACAGCAATTGCCGCTAAATGGCCCAAGATGTAAGAATGTTATTATAAATTACTAACAAACCAAAAAGTTATATTTATGCTTATTCCAAATCGTTTATTCATAGTTGCTTATTTAAAAGAGCACAAACAAAATATCAATCTATTTTTGCAAATGAAATTTCTGAAATTTTTTTTATTATTAAATTTATTAAAATAATTAGATCCGCTACGTCTTATGTGATTTGTAAAGTTTAATTACAGCGTCTTTATAATTGAAATTAGTGCAAATATCTAGCGAATTGCTGGCTCCACCAATTGACATCAGCTTTAGTGGTTCGTTTTGATAAGCAACACTGTAGACTGAAGGTCCAGAAACAGGGATCTCGGCTGTTACTTCACCATTAAAAGTATATTGATGTAAGTTTGTGAATTCACCAGCGATGAAAATCAAATCATCAATAAAGCCACAACAGTGGGCTCGGTCTGGAAATGGCAGGATAGTGGTACATTCAAGCGATCGTAAATGCCACATAGAGCATCGTGGACCACCTCCACAAACTAACCAATCGTCTGTTACGGATACAGTTCCTTGCCATATGCCCATTTCGGGACGTGCAAGATCACTATTTTTATATGGTTCTAATTTTCCTGATTGTTTGTTATCACGTGTATCCCAAAATATAATCTTGCCATCTTCCGACGCTGAGAATAGTCGGTTTTCTGATCCTGTGACACAGTGTATGTAGTCATTGTGCCCACGGAATGTATGCATAATTCTTCCGTCTTCGAGATTCACTTGATATATGAAACTATCTCCGCAGCCGACATAAATGAAATCTGAACCTTTCTCTAATGAGAAATAGTTAATATCTGTGGGCTCCATAGATTCGGGCACTGTCAAAATTTTCACATCCCATGCTTTTTTTGTTAACATAAACTTTTCATCATCCCAATTGTAACCGAATATTAAACCTACTGTACCGACAATAAGGAAATTTCGGTGGAATGCTAATGCATTAACACTACCTCCAACACTTAATACTTGAATTGGCTCCGAGTTTGGGATGTAACTTGACACTCCGCTATACTCTTCATCATATTCATTTGCATGAAATTGCCGTATACTAGAATACAATAAATATTTTTAAATAAATATTTTGACATTAATTGTAAAAATATCAACTGTTTTACCTAAAAACGAAAATATCACCAAAATTGTTACCAACAAATAAAAATTTCCCGCATGTTGATATGGTCTGTGATAAAACTGTACTGTAAAATATATTTCGATAATCTGTAACCATTTTCACAATAGAACTAAAATATAATCTAAGTGTCAATATTGTCTTGTTGAATATTTAGTGTAGATAATAGATTATATCCATAATCTTAAATACTTAGTAGAAGTATCAATAATCATCGGTATTAAAATTTATAAACAGAATTTAATGTCATTCGTGACGCTTTTAGTTCGTTTAATTTACAGAGACATCTCGTATAAAGTTCGCCAACCAATACAAATTCACCACATATTTCGTTATTAACTAATAAAATATAAATTTAAAAAAGTACATAAATTTATTATTACGATTTTATAAGTTTTATATATTTAAATTCAGAAGTCTTAAATATGAAGAAAATTCAATTTTTCGTTGTGAGGAAAAAAATTGGCCAATAGTTATTTAAATCCTAGGAGTTGAACTTGTTCTTTACTCGAGCAAAATAAGAAGAAGATTTGATAATAAAAATGCGAATTTCGCAATTTATTGACTTAAAATTTGTATTAAGATGTCTTTAAGCGCCAACAAAATGAAAATTCTTTCGTTATACAAGTTACTTCTGAGAGAATCTCAAAAGTTTAGTGCGTATAATTATAGGTAGTCAAAAATTGTCACATGAGTATATTAATTTTAATATAATTTTGCCATTTGTAGAAGTTATGCTTTGCGGCGTATTCGAGATACGTTCCGTGACAGTAAGAGCCTAGTAGATTCTAGTCAAATAGCAGAAAGTATAAAATTTGCAGAGCATAATTTGGATACTATCCGTAGACAGGTATTACTATATATTATTAATTTTATATTAAATGACGTAATAAATAAAACGGAATCTTCATGAAATGCTCTTAATATCGCAGGTTATTGTGCAGAATTTGTATGGAACCGACAAATTAGTGATCGAGAAATAAAAGTGCCGCTACTAAAAACGATATAACATTTCTTATTTTATTAATAATTTCTTAAAATGATTTGAATAAATAGATCGTTCTTCTAAAAAATTTAAAAAATTCTTTCGTTAAAATTTCTCTTGAATCAAATTAATCTATTGAATTGCATTTAAAGAACACATTTGTTTATTTTGTGCTCGACCACAAATAATAATTTCCAATATTAAAATGAATAGACGATCAGATGTAAAAAAAAATGTGTTTAAATATTTATTTTTTGAAATCTATAAAAATTAGAGTTAATATCTTTGTTGAACAATCATAATCATATTAAAAATACGTAAACAAAACAACATTAAATTATTAGTTTTAAGAAATGAGTTAGGAGATAAGAATTAAAATGCGAAGCCTGCCCCACTGACAACTACGGATTCTCCAATCATTTCATTACCTTTAACTTGTGAGTTGATAAACTGAAAAGAAGTAAATTCAATATTGTTTGTTTATTAATGTGTATAGTTTTTTGAATATAAAACTTACCTTTGGTGTTTTTTGTTGTGTTGTCATAAAACCGAGGCAAAAGTATTTGGTCGTGTGACTCCAAATAATTTCACCAGAACCGGTAGAACAATCATAAACTGCAGATAAGGCGCCTGCGAAAAGTGGCTTATCTCTTGGAACTAATGGTGATTCTAAGAATTTGGTTTTAAAAGCTGTATGAACGGATTGAGTGGGGTCTTGACACATGAAGAGATCTGTTGCAAGTTCTTTGGCGAATATAGTTTTGATTAAGAACTCTCCATTTCCAGTTGTACACGTTGCAACAGACGTATTGTTGATAGATTGAGCCCAACAACCTGCTCCAAAAATAGCTGACTGTCCTATTCGACCCGGAAATTTTAATATCAATCCTCCTGAGCTAGTGCCGGCTGCGCAATTTCCTGCCGAATCTATGCAAATCGCACCAACTGTGTCAAGTGAAGCTATCGGTTCTCCGTTTGTTTGTATTTCTTTCGCGGTTAACATATTTTTGAAGTGATTATAACAGAAGAGAGCTTTTTGTGATATCAAAGACTCGGGATCTACTAATGTTAGTCCAACTTCTTGCGCATACTTACTCGCACCTTGTCCTGATAAAATTAATGGCGGAATTCTTTCGAGGGATAAATTTGCTGATTGATTATCACAAATAACACGCGCTAGGCGTATTGGATTCTTAATATTTGTCACATTTGTACAACTTCCGAAGTGAAGTGTCCTGCCATCCATAATGGACGCTTCACATTCAACAGTCCCATCATACGTAAGGTTCGATCCTAAACCAGCATTTGTATATTTTGAATTTTCTAGAGTTGCTATTGCCGTCTCGCATGCATCCACTACTGATCCACCGTTATTTAGTTTAGTGGACGCCAACTCGCAAGCTTCACGTATTACTCTACGATAAATTTTCTGGTCCATTTTGTTACCGGCGCCTAAGACGAAAGATCATTTTATAAAATATTAAAATCTCCAGAATTATTTCGCATATCGCAGTTCACCTGTATGCACCGCAATAATTGCAGCCATAAGTTTTGCTGAAAATTCACGTTATTTAATTTGATTAAAATTTATTTTTTATCCTCGATATTCATTCGACTATTCAGTTTGTAAACATAAATAAAATTTTCATCCACGAGTGTTGCCAATTTGAAAAAATATGTAATTCATTAGGGCATAAAATATGGTTTCTTTTAGAGTAAACGAGGAGTTTATTTATATTTAACAAGTTTCCTTAAAGATGTTAAAGTTATATTTGTCCGTGTGTAATTAATCTGCACATTGCTGTGTGAAATTAAAAACATTCATAAAATATTCAAAGAACGAGTTTCTTATAGAATAAAACTAATTCTTAAATACAAAGTTAGAATTAATTTTCAATAATACTTTTTGATTTCAGATAGTGCAGTAAATTAGAAATAATTGAAATTCTAGTTTGCATTAATAATTATATTGACATAATTAACTGAAACTCAAACAAATATGGTATTGTGTGTGGAGGCCTAAAGTTTAGATTTGACGAATAATTTTTCGTTCACTATTTTGACAGCCGCCCCCAATCGTGATTTGACATTTGGGTAATAATTACAATGTGAGATGTTTTGGTTGAAAGTTAGGTAACAAATAAAATTTAAAAAAAGAAAAAATGTCACAACAAAACGACTCAGCACAAAAACCTACATACCAACCTGGAGATGGGCTTAGATCAGTGCGAACTACCACACTTTTCCGTGTTGTCAATTATGAATTGTATGCGAAACCTGTGAGTATGGAGATGCTGAAATGCATTTCAATATGCCTCTTATGTACATTTTTATAAATTAAGAATAATTTGTTGATATATTCTGCAGAACATAGTCATTATGGGCATTGGATTAGTTTGCTTTGGAACTGCTTTAGCTTATATGGCATATATGCGATCAAAATATGAGGGCATGGGTTACTATGCTGCCGTCCAGAATGATGGCACCGAAGTTTATACAAAAAAACGTTCTAAATGGGATACATAGAATCATGAAAGTTAAAATAAAAGCATTTTCTTATTGTTCTTGTTTGTTTATCTGATTCAATCACCAATCATCAATTTGAATTCAAGACAAATAATAAAAATATAAAAAAGAACAATTTCGACACGATTGTTAGCGATCCATGACTATTATGGCCAAATGTGTAACCATATAAATGCTACACATAAATGGTATTTTCAGATTTTGTTTGATTATTCTACAACCTTAGGGTTTTCAATTCTTCGACTAGCACATGTTCTGCAGCCATCTTTGTTAATTGGTTCGCTTCCAGATGTTCGCCCTTGCGTTGTCTAGCTTTTAGCTTCGTTATATCTTGAAGTTTTTTATTGATTGCCCGGATCTTTTTGTCTTTTTCGGGATCACCAGTGGAATTGCTGAACCTATCGTTACGAGGAGGTCGCCGAGGTTTCTGGACGTTTTGAACATTTGAGTCAATCGAATTTTTTTGTTTCTCATTTGAACATTCTTGAGGCACATTAGAATATTTTTCGTTATCACCATTTCTGATGTTTGTATCTTGTCGTCCAGTCGACTGCATATCCCCAGCCTGCTTATCACGTCTGTTGTTTCTCGGTTTTTGTTGGCGATTAGAATTTGATGAAGTGGTTTTCTTACTTTTATAGCCTAAAAGCATTTATTAAATGTATATTTTGTTGAAAAATACAACCGCCTCTTTGACTATTTTATACCTGGTGGCAATCCCGGTATTGGTGATGACAATGGTACGTCTCCATTGCCAGTTAACTTGCCTTCCCGCATAAGGCGCACATTTGGAGGTTCATATTTCTTCCGCGTTTCTGCTACTGCCGGAGCAATACCTTCGATTTTGACATTGCTTATTATATTTTCTTCGATAACGCCTTCTTTGTACTTCTGCCAACGAACTTCCAATAGTTCTTGGTCTTTTGGCCAAACGTATTCATAGAGAAGTGCTCCGGAATAATGCCATATTTTAAATCTAATCATAGAAATCAAACAATTTTACTTATTTTCTATACAATTAAAGTTGTGATAGTTACCCATTTCCAATTCGTAAACGTGGAGCAGTTGTTGCGGTTACAAATATCTCACCCGTTGGGCACCACTCCAGCATAGTTGAGTCTGGAGCTTGCAGTGTAGCTATTTGTACCTTTTTCTTCATGTCCCATACTTCAACATGGCCACGTAAATTGCCAAAACCAGCTAAAATTAACAGTGTTTATCTGTTAAGGAAAATATTATATTCAGGCAAGTTAAATTTATTAATTTTTATGATTGAACTTAAATGAAATATATGATTTTTATTGAAAAGGATATAGTTTCCGAAGTCATTAAAATAGCAACAGTTTCTTGATCCTTCCCCAAAAGAAAAGATTTCGTCACATTTCAAATTGTAAAGAGTCGCTTTAGATGGCATATAACCATATACTACGCAAAACTCATTTCCGGTCGGACTCCAAGCAACTGCGTGCACAGGGGAATTGTCTCCTGCCTGTACCGTGAACGTATCCCCTTTTGTAGTCATAAAAGTTACACTTTGCTTTCCATAATATGAAGCACCACTTTGATCAACATCGGTGCTTGTTAGCAAGAGAAGACCGGTGCCCCTTTTGTTCCACATGAATTCAATATTGTCGATCTGAAGATTACAAAAGCACATTTATGAATTGATTAATTATTAATAAACTTTATTGCTAATAAAATTTGCGTAGTATATCCCTTCTACAATTATATTTGATTTAACAACGCAACTTACTTGGAAGAAACTTTTGCAAGTAATTGTTTGATTTTGTTGTAAGGCAGGATATTTGTAAATTTTGCACATTGAGGGTACACCTTTTGCGCCAGGAACGTACAAAGCTATAAACGGTGGGCTAGCACCCGGTGCAATGGACAATAAACCATTGCGACCTCCCCCCACTCGTTTAGGACTTGTCTTAAATCCGTCTTCATTGTTTAAATCATAAAATAATGCTTCACCACCGATCATAAGGCCAAATAAGCTTTCATCAGACGACCAGCAAGCTTTTCTGTAACAAGCAAAAAAAATTTATTTTCTTGATATCATAAATTATTTAATTTTCATCACATACAAGCCTGCTTGTTTTCGTTGAATAGTTTTGAAAACTTCTTCACCAGTTTCCGCCTTAAAAACGTGCAGATTTGGAGAACCCTCCGGATTGTCTTTGTTTGTCGTGAACAATTCCCATGTCACCAAATAGTTACCCAATGGTGAGAAATTTAAATCGGAAGCTTTTGGTAATGGCAAAGAACACGTTTCTTTCCAATTTTCTGTATTGATTATTCGGACGTGGCTGCCATTTGTCCATGCTACAAATCGGCCGTCTTTACTAAAAGTGATGTTGCGGCAAAATTTACTTTCGTCGCGGGTAAATTGGGGATCTGGTTCATACGGAGATTTCAAACCCGCTGAACTCCAAAGCTCAATCCCAACACTTGAGCGGACTGAAAAAATAAATAAATAATATTATTGCGAAACGCATTTGTTCAGCCCTAAATAGGTTATTTCAGGCCAAAACTCGTGCTTCAAATGGACATTGTGTATGCACATATGTAGGCAGATGACGTTTCACATTTATGCACTATAAATTAATCGAAGTAGAATATATTCCACATTTCGAAAATAAATCAACCAAATTGAATTATTCAGTATGTTCTGTTATAAAGCTGATGTCAAATTTCATTTTAAATAAATTAATACTTACTTGCAAGAGCAGGAGAAATTCCGCACACAGCCATGTCCAAATCCTAACCTTTAAACGGGCAGCAGCACAACGGAGCTCGGCGATGATGACAGCTGAAACTGTTTCTTCTTCGAGAAATTATTCCTTCCTTAAATTTGGAAACGTCAAAACATCGCATAATTCAGTTAAAACTATAGAAAATATTTTATTTTCTTTAAATATATTCATAAAATTAACGTAAATAGATTGATATCGGAAATAAATATTAATTCAAGTGTTTTTTAATATTATGTATTTTGATTGAGAAATGTTCATACGTATGGTTGTTGTAATGAATAATATTTTGGTTGGACTTTCGCTCTAAACCATGCTTTTAATTGTAGCGTATTGAAAATATAATTATAGTTTTGGTAGTTTGCTGATATAGAGTATTTTTTAATAACTAATATATTATAATATTTAAAGAGAAAACGGTTTGAATGAATTATTCATCTTATTATTTTAAAAAGAGTGCTGACAAAGTCTAACAACAACCTGTTGCTTGTTTGCTTTATCATAGAACTTCGATGTAATATCACAGATAAGCATACAGATTTTCATTCCCTATAGAAAAATATGATTTATGAAGTGCAATCTGACAAAGAAAAAATGAGAAAATATGTTAGAAATTTGAAAAATACTACACATGCGAGCGGAACAAATTTATAATACTAAGTGGTCTGGAGAAGAAACTAAGGAGTAACGGGAGCAAATATTTTATGCTTTTTTCCCATTGCATCAAACGTTTGCTCACTTTAGCCGAAAAATCACTACAGCGCAAACATTGTTAAAAAATTTGTTCAAACCATGTCCTGTGCGTATTGGAGCAAAACATTATGCTTTAAATTTAAACCGCCAAATGAACGTCAATTTTTTGAAACTTATTTGTAGAAATTGTTATGGCAACCCTGGTCAGCTGTTCGAGTAGTTCAATTTCGACAGACTTCGGACGGCTTAAAATAAACAGCTTGACCGGATGATCGGAGGCGTGATCACCATTTAGTATCTCGTTGACGAAATCCCATTGGTAACTGAGGTTAAGGGACGATAAATAGTGTGATTTGTTATAGCAGGAAGAAGAATGTGGAAAAATCAACATTGCTCAGGTGCTTCCCTACTAACATCCAACGAGCAAGTCAATGCACCGATGAGTGCCGTTTTTTTTAAATTATCGCCTAAGTAGCAGCGAATTTTTAAAATTTAAAAATTGGGTCAAACAAATTATTTAATTCTTTGTCGTGAAGTTTTAACCTTATTGTACGAGGTCTGTTCAAAAAGTATTGCGAATTTTGAATTTCCGCGGGTTACATATATTCGATTTTAGATTTTTTGTGGCGTTATGTTGGTACTCATGTCTCTCACTTATGCCGACAAGTTCGGCCATTTTATATAAATAAAATGAGAATTGCGCGAAATTTAATATATAAATAAGTATAAATATAAATAAAAATAATAAGTAAATAAAGTAGTTAAAGAAAATAACAAAAAAATATATAACAAAAATGAACATTGAAATATAATTTATGAATAGTATGTATGTGTATGGTAATATGTAAGCATTTCGATTAATTGATAATATAATAAATAATATCACATATTATAAGAAAGAAGAGAAGAGACAGAAACAAAACAAAAAATTCAAATATTATAAATAAAAAATTAATAATTAATTGATTAAGTAATTCAGCGGTAAAAACAAATAAAAATAATTAAAAATAAGATATAAAGAAAAATTAAATAATAATAATCATAAAGGAATTATAATAATGTTTATTATGATAATAATTAAGTATATGTATAAGTAAATAGGTATATAAATAATAATAGTAATAGTAATAATAATAATAATAGTGCATAATTATTGTTAAAAGGGAAACGACGGAGGAATAGTAGTGAGCACAGCGATATCGAAGAAGAAGAAGGTGAAAAGGAGGTAATAAATCAAAAGTATACAGAAATTTCTGAAGAACAAGAAAGAGGAAATACAAAAAAACGAAAGCATAATGTAGAACCATTTTTACAATCTAATATATGATAGGGAGTCGTTTAGACGAGTTCGAACCGAGCGGATGTGTTCGAATCTTTCCATAATTTGTAATTTGTAGTGCATAATTTCGCGTAATCGAACTAAGAATTATTGGGAAAAATAAGTGAAAACAGAAACAATGAAGCTGAGTAGACACTGTATAATAAAGTGAATTTGCAATAAAACTGACTTGTGTGTTAAGTTTCCATAGGCAGATGCTTCATAGCGGTACTCTGCTTGTGCGTGATTTAAAAATAGATGTCGTATTGCAAAATTGAACCGAGTGATAAGGAAATTTTAATACTCGTAGTTATGCCGCGTAAGCGGTCAACGACACCGTCCGTTAGATCTACGGATCCCGTTGTGGACTCTGCCACGTTCATAAAGCCAACTGGCAGAGTTAGACAAGTATCGGGAAAACGGCTCTCATCGCCAAAAACTCCAAACCCTCCAAAGAAGCAAAAGCAAGTAGCGGAGCCAACAACTAGCCACCCATCGTGCAGCAACAGATTTGCTGCTTTAGCGCATCCAGATGCAATTGCTTCTAATGGTGATATTGGGGCGGAGAAATAGAGTACACCGCCCATTTACGTTTAAAACGTCACCTATTTCGGTGATTTAGGCCGTGCCATCGACAAACTCATTTGTACGAGCGAATTCACATGCAAGGCCCATCCAAAAGGTCTTGCAATTTATACAGAGAGCGGCGCTTCTTACAGAAGAGACGTCGAGTACTTGGACGAGACTAAATCGGAATTTCACACGTATCAGCCGAAAAATTTAAAGCTTTTCCGTGTAGTGATTCACCACCTACATCATACTACGCCGGTGAAGGATATCAAAAACGAGTTGGAAGTACTTGGTTTCGTTGTGCGCAACATCAATAACGTTAAAATCAAAGGACAAGAGATGCGATCTCTTCCACTATTTTTGTGGACTTGGAACCCTCAGCGAGGAACAAAGAAATTCTAAAAATAGACACATTTTTCTACACCAAAATAAAAGTTGAAGAACCGTATCCGCAAAATGATATTGTGCAATGCCACAGGTGCGAGGTTTTTTTTACACACCAAATCCTATTGTAGGCACCTGCCTAAATGCGTCAAATGTGCTGGTGAACATTTGACATCTGCATGCTTAAAAGAGAGGACAAGTGCAGCTAAGTGCGTCCACTGCATGGGTGCTCATACAGCAAACTATAAGGGTTGTGCTACCTACAAGACCCAACAAGCAAAAATAAAACCACAGGGAGTACAAATTCCGCATACAAGCTACGTAATACCGACCATATCATATGCATCAGTAGCATCAGATTAACCTCAACACCGACAGCAAAAACAGCAACAACAACACCAGACACAGCAATAGCAGCAGCAGCACCATCAACAACTACACCAGCCACAACAGCAATTTCAACGAGGACAAAACTCTAATACTAATATCCCGTCAGGAGTCTCCGAAATTCAACAAGAACTTAACCAACAGCAATATCAGCAGCCAAAATTACAACAACAACAACAACAATATAGTACGAATTATATTCCCCCTCCGTCATTTTCGTCCCACGATATATCCTCAATGTTCTCCCAATTAACTAACTCACTTGCACAGGAATTAAATTAAATACTAACACCTCTGGTAAATTTGTAACTGTCCATTGTGGCAGCTTTATCGTCCACCGTTCAGAAATAGATGTTGTCCTGTACTGCAAATTCACTTACAATCCTCCTTTGGACTGCTAATGGGCTGAGTTCCAAACTACCAGAACTTGACTTATTACTACATGACAAACGAATAGACGTAGTACTCATTACAGAAACACACTTTACGCCCAGGTCCAACTTCTACATACGGGACTACACAACGTTCAGGACTGACCATCCTGACAATACTGCCCATGGTGGCACTGCTATGCTCGTGAAAAATTCCTTATCCTTTTCTTTTCATTCCTATATTGCAGAAGGTTTTCTTCAATCCACCGCAATATCAATTGACTGCTCCCCCGCCCCCTTAACTATTGCCGCAACCTATATCCCTCCTAATAACCCTATAAACTCCCTTGAATTTAGGTCATTTATCTCATTCGCCGCTGACATCCTCTACTCGAATCTTCAAATTTAATTGATAATCACCAATTTAGTTTCCGCGCCGGACACTCCACTACCCAGCAGTGTCATCGAGTTGTCGATTTCATTGCATCCTCTTTAGAAAGAAAAGAGTACTGTCCCGGTGTGTTTCTTGATATAAGTCAAGCTTTTGATAGAGTTTGGTACCCGGGACTACTCTGGAAACTCAAGAGGTTCCTTCCTTTCACCTATTTCCTTATCCTAAGATCATTCCTTTCCAGCCGACACTTCCAAGTAAATGAATCCAACGAACTCTCCAATATCTCTGCGATATTGGCTGCGGTTCCTCAGGGTAGCGTACTTGGACCCATCCTCTACAACATTTACATATCCGATATCCCAATCTGCCCTAATATCTTCTTTGCTACATACGCCGATGATACGCCCTAATATCTTCTTTGCTACATACGCCGATTTTTTTTCAACATGATTTCTTCTATTTTCATTTGTAGGTGGATATATAAATTATATATATTATATCAGAACATTATGAATTAAGCAAGTTCATTTTTAGTTAATAATTTAATTATATTTTTGTTTGTTTTATATCAGATTTTAAAGAGAAAAAAAATGAAGATTATCTTTATAATTAAAATGACAGGTTAATTTTATTTCTGTATTTATAATAAAATGAATTTTAAAATTGTACATGATTTTGTAAGATTAATTTAAACAAAAATAACATGGGTATATAGATTATTTTTATAGAACCCTTTGCTCCCGTTCCAGCACCTCACCATCACGGTTCATTGGCAAGACAGATAAGTCTTCATCCGAATAGGGGCACTTCCCACATCTAGCCAGAAGTGCCAAGGGCGGAGCAAGAGGATAGTACAATACACAACTTGATCACCTCCATAGCTGGCTTTTGGGTCGTCGGTTTATTTTTGTCTAATGTTCTTTTTTCTTTTCTTCTCCAGTTTTATCGTTTCCCGTATTATTTACCAGGTCAACCGCTACAGATTTTTTTCCGTTTTAATTTTAATAACATATTCATCTTTTTATATCCTTTCCCTCTAGTAAACGTTAATACCCCTTACCCTCGGGAAACCTTTACTATTCGGAGGTTTTCCAAGTAAAATAAAAGCCCATAAGGAATGATAAATGTATTTGTTATGCTCGGATGTGGTAACTAAGGTGGCAAAATATGAAAAATAAACCCCCTCCCCCCACTTCTATTTTAAATACTGGCCTTCAAGCATGCCTGCTACATCCTCGTTTTCTGAGTATTTAAGCTACTCCTCTGGGATTTCATGTCCAAAACTAAGTTTTCCCCTCACCCAAGGTAACGACGAACTTAACAAAATATGAGTTGGTAATTGTTTTCGATATACTCTAGTTGGATTGTTTTAGTCAATATTGAATAAAGATTCAACTAACAATTTCATGACGAGTGATTGATTTCGATTTCATGAATTTATTTCTAATATTTTTAAATAACTGATGGACATTGGACGTCATATATATGTTATGTTGTATATGATGTCCCTTATTTATTTGGATAACATGTGCATCAAATATAAACGCAATAAACTTTTTATAAAATGAAATTAATACTTGCAGGCCAAAAACACTTATAATTAAAAGAGTTGCTATTAGTAATGGTATGAAAAGAAAATTACCGCACTATAAATATTAATATAGACCCCTATTCTATTTTGTTTATTCAATATTAGGTAATAGAAAAATGTTAAAATATTGAAAATAAAGTTTGCAATCACAACATTATTTGTTGTATTATTAAAATTTTTCCCCGCAATAAATTTATCTTGTACCATAATACTTAAAAAAAACTGAATATAATTTATTGTATCCTATTAGCAGTTAACAAGAGAATATTACCGACTATCTATAAATATCTTGTAAGCAATTAACGAGAGTAGATTGGAATAACACATTATTTGCGAAATAATTCCTAAGATCTTTTTCTGAGGGACTTGGCCGTATCATACGAGTATATGAGATATTTTCTATTAAAATGAAAAACTACAAATTTTAAAATTTCCGAATTCGTTAAGAAAAATATATATTACATTTCTAATGAGTCTTTCTTTCCTTATTTGCAATCATACCCATGCTATACGAGTATGTATTTTACAAATGTGTGATATTCGTATGTAATCTTTCCTCGCTGGTTGACGAGTATAATTAACATATTTACATACTGCAAATTACAAAATAACTAACATACACATATAGTATCGAAAATATCAGAAAGTTATGCAGAATTTTTGTTACATTAATGCTTAATGAATTTAAAAACGCTATGATTTGATGTGGATATATAATGTAGGGTTTTTGTTAGCAGATGTCGCACTAATATGCAAAATATTGAAATGTTTATAGATGTCGTGATAATTTTTAAATAATAAAAAATATTTATTATGGCTCATAAAATTTAAAATTTACGATTCAGTACAGTTTAATAATTATAATTATATTTTTTCTGTATGTAAATAATATGTATACAGCATATGTTTTTACAACTAAGATTAAATAAAATTGGGGTAAATCTTACTATTGTGGCCCACAAAAAGATCATGCCTAATATTAGGTTATAAGCAAAAATTTCCAGAAGTATGAAAATAATTTCTTCTTGTTTTCGAACTATTTCTAAAAATTTTTACTATTTTATAAAATTAAATTAAATTTAAAACTTAATTAAGTTATATAATTTGGAAAAGTTTCTAATGTTTCTAAATGATCTTTTTTCAATATTTTGTATAATAAGAGAAAATCGAATCTTTTCTATAATAGATGAAAGATCATATTTGGTTTTCAGCAACTAAGAAATAATAGGGGAGAGTATAATTTATAGTAATACGCCAAACGTTTATTTAATATTCTGAGGACAATAATATTTAGTATGATAATTATCAACATTTTACTATAATATGTAAAATGTAGTCGTAATTGAGATAAGAAAACATATTTATTTAAGACATTTTTGTCATGGAAATTTTTTGATTATTGAGATTTGGTTGCTGTATTAAATACTTATGGAATTATTTAAATTATTGAAGCTTTATAAGTATTTTTAAAATTATCAATAATATTTTATAAGTTTAATTTAATTTTCTTTCTTTATATTCTATTTTTTAAAAACTGTTGTCTAATATACGACGGTATTTTGAGAAAATTTAAAATACAACAAATATTGGGGATTTTATTTAATTCGAAAAACTTTAATGATTTTATAGACTTCTTTCGATAATGTCTATCGCCGGACAAATATTTACCTTTTGAAACTTATACGAGTACATACTTTATGGAGGAAATAATAACAACTTCGTTTTTACAAATAATCTAAAGTATATTTTTTATTTTATTTTATTTACAATAAATATAACTTGAATAAATGAACGATTACTATAGGATATGAGTGGCGTATACATATTAACTTAAAATTACTACAAAGCTAATCTACATAATTAGGATTGCGGAGCTTTGGCGTTTGGCGAATGCTGATGTTGATGCTGTAAATGTACTGGTCGTAGATAGGTTACACCTTGTCGCTCTGATCCGATTTTGGTTTGCTGGCCGATCGACTTTTCTGGCTGTTCTTGTTGGAGCAAATATTCTGGGTGGTCCTTTATATATTTTTCGAATGGAACTGGCACTGGTACGGGTACAGCTTGAACGGGATAGCCGGCATCAACGAGAGCTTGAAATTCTTCTTGAGTCAATGGGCGATCCTCGGGTAATGATAATTTGAAAGCATGAGATGGCTTTTCGGCAGCATAAGCTTTGTTTGGTATCAATGAATGTTGCTGATTTTGTTGCGAAATACCGGTACTTTGCGAAACAAAAATCGAGGACTGCGATTGTTCTTCAGCAGACTGCTTTTCAGTGGCTTGATCTTTGTAATATTTCTGGATGGCTGCTGATGTTGCTGCTTGTGGTTTTTCATATTGTAGCGCTGGTGCTTGAATGATTTTCATTGCATTATTTTTTCCTTCACTTGCAAGTTCGGATTGGACGCGTTGTTCCTTAGCTTCTGGGATGTAGTAGTGTGATTTATGCTGGAATGGTGTGTGGTTTGTTTTCGATTTTTGTTTGGGAGCAACTTCAGCAAGATATTGCCCATTGGCTTTGGAATATTTCGCATCAATTTCGAAATTAGCGCCTCCATATGGGAACTGTTGAGGACTATATTGTGACCTAATGAATGGTAAAGAAAGTGGCTTGTAAGGACTGTACTGACCGTATTCAGGAAGGAATGAATACGGTTTATTGGTTTGTGATGTTTTTGTGGTTGCTTGTGAATATTGCCTCTCCTCGGTCTTGATTGGCTTAAACTGTTCTTGTTTGGATCGCTCATATAGTGAAGGTTTGTTCGATGCAACTAACTTTTCCAATTCTTTCTCGAGTGTAGATTCTGCGAGCGGGTGATTTGGTATGTTCTTGTGATATGTGATTGGAGCATGGCTATATACAGATTGTTGATACAATTGTGGAATATAGTTGAATGGTTGCACATTTTCGACTGGATGAGACTCCCTATATTGTCCTAGACCCGCTGTCTGATGTGTTGGCGTTGCATTTGTAGGTGATGTTTTTGGTGCAGAAACTGGTTTTTCTTCTAAATCTGGAATACCACGTGCTGCCAGCTCTTCTTGCAATATTTTTATAATTTGTTCTTCAGTAATTAGTATTGGCGCGTCTTGACCGTAACCAGATGAGAGTTCGGAGCCTGTTGGAATGTACTGGTGCTGAACAGGATATCCTTTTCGAGGTGCAGCCTTACCGTATTCATATGCCTTTTGTAGTTGTGCTTGAGGAATATCTTGAATGTAAGCATATGACTCCGGGGATGTCTGAAAATAAGTTTAATTCATTAATATCACATGATTATTATAAAAAGCTGAATATTCTGGTAATAAAGATTCTCGTATAAAGTATAAACATATTTATTAATAACAATTATCTTATTTAATTAGCAAATATGGTTGGTAAGTATTTTTGTTGTATTCATTTTTATCTGAAATTATTGTAGATTCTTCAACGAAAAAGCTATGGAATTGAGGCCATCTATCATATTATACATATTAAATCATCGTAAAAATTCAGATAAATAATCACTAACAAACAGTTTGTTAAGTTAGAAATTATAGGACAGTCTTCGGTTATATAATTTCACCACGAACAAAAGTCGTGAGTCAATGAGTCACGATCGATGCAAACGATATCCGAGAACCACTCAACGAATCTGCCAATATTTAGTACAAAAATAAATTCTACATAAACCATTGCATGTAACCTTTCGTTTTGTGTCCGCGATCGTTTCCTATACTTGATCATACGTGTATAAGCTGTCGATAGATTCGTACATATGCGAATTGAATTACACTGAAACCTTATAACGGGTTTTTCATAAATGCCACTCTTTGTATGTTGGCATAGATTCGGCATATATTTTTGATCGAAAATAATTTATCTTTGGTTTACCTCTTGGGTTTGTTCCTGTTGTAGGCTACTTCTTTCGGGCTGTGAATGTCTTAGATGCTGCTCAGTGGGACTTGGTTGTGAGTGGCCAAGAGAACGAATTAAAAATTGCGCCGGCTGTTCCTGCTGATGATTATAAAGTCCAGCAGGTGCCTGATTCGGGATAACTCGGGTTTGATGTCGAATTTGTCTTTTATCCTTTGCATCTTTTGGTTCTTCCTTCTTTGCGCTACAAACGGCTAATAGACCTATTTATAATAAACATAAAAAACCGAATATTATCGAATTATCTAAGGAAAATATATATTGTAAGATTTCAAATTTACAAATAACATTTAATATTCAAACTCTACATATTTCTGAAAAGTTTCTTAGGTTTTGGTTGAAAATATCCTAAGATAATAAATTAAATAGAAAAATACAATAATAGAGTGAAATGTGAATTTCTATGTTATCATAATAACGTAAATTGATAGAAAGTGAAAGAGAGTTTTACTGGTACCTTTTGCTATTACTATTACTTATTATACGAAATATTTTCTAAGACTTTGTTTATATTTAATAAAAAATGGTTGCACTTAAACATTTGTACAATATTATTTTTTGTTTAAAAAATACAATAATTTGTGATATAAGAAAATTATTCCAATTTTATAACTTAACCAATTTGTAAGTTTAAAAAAATATTTAATTATTAAATTATTATATTACTTAAAATTTCTTCTTTTTTTATTAAATAATATATTACTAAAAATGTATTCTATGTTTTAGTTTTAAAGGCTGATATCAATTTCAATCATTAATAGAAATAAATTGTTAAAAATAAAAATATAGGGACAACTTTTTTAAATTGAAGTCTTAAAAATTAATTAAAATTAATTTTGAAATTACGTTAGTAATATTTTTGGTCTTGAGTCTAATTAAATCTAATTTCTAGTCTACAACATTAAATGTTCTCTTTATATATAAATGTCAAAATATTAATCTATTATAAATCGACTATTAAAATCTCACAAAAATCGAACTAATTTCAAACAAAAGCTTTAAGAAAAAGTTGAAAAATTTGATTTGATAATGGAGATATTCATAAAGGATCTACTGGAATTTGTATAAATTTTCGCCAATTATCAGCTTTATTATCCATATGTAAAATTTTCAACACTTTGTTAGCGTTGACAGAAGATCGTTTAATCTTCGATAATTCATACTCAATTTATATCGTATCGAAAGTTTAATAAAAATAATATTATTATCTTTAAATTTTACTCATTTAAAATGCCAATGTAATCGTTAGTAATTGCTCATAGTAAATTATGAAAAACCATGTGTTAATAACTTTGTAAAATTAACTCTATAGTTTTTAATTTAAATATAAACTCTTGGTTACAGGCGCTTCTGCAATTTGATTATAAATTATTAGAAACAAATTCTGGAAGATAATTAAATTGAAGATTATAAATATTTTTGAAAATCAACAATTTTTCTATCAGAACAAGAAATAATCGAAGACAAGAAATTCGGAAATATTGTATATTGCATTTGTTTTAAACAAAATTTAAAGTCTATTAAAAAAATTGTCAAATAATTAGTCTTGTGAATTTTCTAATAGAAAAATCCCAAAATCTTCTATAAATAAGATTTAATTTCATTTTCCTAGTATCTGATGTCTATTCGTTGAATAAGCTAAAGAAAACATTCGCTTTCACTTCAACATTGTGCAAAAGTAGGCACAATCGGTAATTGATCATGAACTTGAAAAAGTTTTCTTGAGTAACTTTTGGATTATAGTAAATTTGTTTTTGTTTTTGTTTTATATATAAGCATATTTTGGCTTAAAAACGAAAAAAAATTATGACCGTAAATTATTAAATATTATACAATAAAATATAAAAAAATGTATGCTCACCAAATAATATAAAAATCCACAACTTCATTTTCATTTTATATTTATTGAGTTTTCTACTACAATATTTAGTTTAATGAATGTCTTAATATTTACTTCACGTTTAAAATTTCAATTTATATTACTATTTCCACTTAAAACTCAATATGAATAAAAAACATAACTTTTTTTAAATTATTTGAAAAAGAAATCTGTTTTTTTAAATATTCCAATCTGATTGATTACTCCAATCAGAACTTGAATAAATTTTACCACATTTATGCTATTCAGCATACAGAATTGGATATTATTTGTTCCACAAAAAATATCGTATTTTCAAATTTAAATTGTCATTCCACAATAATACTAGTTTAAGTATTTTTTCCCTACACTTCTTAAATTTTTATTTAGTTAATGTTTTTATTTTATTTATTTAATATAAATAATAAAAAAATAGTTTTCTTTTTTTTCTTTAAAATATTTGAATAAGTAAAACTAATAAAATATCAGCACATAAATGAGATTATTATCACCGACATTTTAGTTATATGCCTTTTCGAACGCGAATAAACTAAATGTTAGAGCTGTTCGTACATTTATATAATTTCTTTCAAGTTGGATTTTAATGGAAAGAGAAAGGCCATCGGATGGTGTATATAATATTTTCAGATCTATTACAATAGTCCATGAGAAAAAAATACACACACACACACAAACACAAACTCTTGTGCTATGTGCATACATGTGTATAAGCATGAATAAATCGGTGCGCTTTAGGATTTCAATGTTTCCTCTTCTTCTTCTTTCAATTAGAGGAAAATCCCTTCCATGTGATCGCAGCGCTATGTATTTTTCATGAAATATTATTTTTTGTCTTCATTTTTCTTTGCATATTTTTCATTACTGTTGAACATATTTTTATATTGTATTTCTCTTAAGATTTCTTAATGTAAAATTATTTAAGTTTAAACTATTTTTTGTGAGAAATTTTGACCTGCGTCATAGAAAAATAGCAAAAAAAAGCTTTCTAATCAGATATAAATTTATTTAAACTATATTTAAATATGCTCATATAAGAGCAATCAAACTATTAAAATAATGAAAATTTTATTCTGTATATCTCTTGATAAAACAATATTTTTTTTTATTTCTTTAATATAAACCTAAAGACTATAATATTTATTTAAATTATTTTTTAATTATTGTAAGTTTTTTTAAGTTATAAATAAAACATGCATTTTACTATTTAAAGTTCGTTGACATACATATGTGTAATTGATAATTGTTTGTTATTGAATTTGATATTTCTTAGTATAGTTGAATAGCTTCCGTTTTGTACGGAATTATTTTATTGGCAATTATTTTTTAGTACAAAATTTGTTTCTAATGTTATAAGATAGGAACAATTTTTAGTAAAATAGATATATTTAAAATCAAGCCAAATAAACGGATCCGGAACAACAAGTTTTCAATTTAATAATACATTATATATTCCACAATATTATAAAAATTGAATAGAGCAAAAATTTGGTTTGAATAATAATTTGCAAAAGAAACAATAGAAATTAAAATGTGCTTTCAATTGAAGTCTTTCGTATTTATAAATTAAGTAATTTTTTTTCAAGACTGAATTTAAAAATAAATATCATGTATATAATAAAATATTTATTTTGTTTTCTGTTATTATACTTTGCATTTTTTATGTGCATTCAATTTTAGACTTCAAATAAAAAATTCAAAGTTATTTTTTTAACTTATTTTTCTATTTTACAGAGAGCTAATCACAAGTTCTGAGAAAAAGTCTAATTTAATGTACAAAATCTTAAAGATATATTTTAATAATTTATTAATATCGATGTTCATAGACAATTCTATCTCTTTATAAATAATAGTAGGACATTTTTATTATTGTCGTACTGTTATTTATAAAGTTATTTAATTGGGTTCTCATAATAACTTGGTTAGTTATATTTGTTTTTCATTATGAATCTATATTACATTTATCCTGAATACTAAATAATAAATTGTATTTTTGAATGAATATATTGAAAACAATTTTTTGATTTTCTTAGTTTTCGCTCAATTACAGATTCATAAGTGCCAAACTCGATTTTTTTCTGTCAACTATCTAAAATAAAACTTTAAAGTAATAAACAAATAAATCGTTGAAGATGTAAATTCTTGAAAATGTTACAGCTTAAATTAAGTAAATTTTCTGTCGATTTCCATTATTCATGGCTATGATATATATATGTTTACTAAAATATATTCAAAACTATAATTAAAAAAAAATATGTTTTAATTGAAAGCACATTATTTATGCAAAAATTTTATTCTTCTATTAAATTTTTTTGCACCAATTGAGAACTTGTGCTAAAATTTCAGCACTCATAATTAATTTTTTTATGAACATTTCTTATTACTTAAGTCATTAATTTATTATTATTATTATTCATATAAATAATATTTTGAAATTTATTAAGTTAGAAAGATGAAACTGTGAAAATGTGATATTTTCAAACTACGATTAGCAAGTATTGCAAAATAAGTATTGTAGAAACGAGTCCTACTGTGCCTATACGGGTATAAATGAGTACATAATGTTAAGTGATTATTTGACAGAAACGACTAACATAAATTATGGATACATTCAACATCATGCTAATGTTATTAGGGACCTTCAGTACTAATGATTTACAGATTTAAATTTTATTATACTTGTGCCCTTTGACATTTTTACCAAATATAAAGTGCAGCACATAAGAACATGTACATCGGTAATATTTGAGGCTAAGGAGACTGCTCCTGATGAATTAGTAGACACTTCAATTGTATGCCCAAAGATTAATTGAACTTTTGTATTGTAGTATTATGTTACGAATTAACCGCTCCGTCGTCTTCAATAGCTTGCCAAGATTTATACGTAATAAACTATAGGAAAAATTATTTTTTCTAAATATCTTCTAGACATGCATATGTATGTATATTTTCTTGGACTCCTTACTCCGCGTTTTGTTTGTATTTTCGTTAGTTTACTTGAACATCTTTCAATTAATAATTTGCATTATATTACTGTGCAGACCTTTCATGCAATTCCATTTTATAGGCAACTGGAGGAAATATTTTCTTGGATAGTTTAAGTATTGCACCAAGAATTAAGCTATTCGATTTTCATTTATATCAGATTTGCCACAACATATTTGCATTCATGGTATGACTTTATTAAAAATTTATGCAGACATTAAAAAATTCATGTAGGCAATTAAAAAAAAATTTCTTATCTTTCAAAAATTAAAAAAATAATGCTTGTTTATGAAATAATTTATAAAAGGAAAAAGTTTTCTTTGGCGAATTTCATATTTTTTAAATAGGTCAGTTACTCAATAATACGAGTAGATCTTCATAATAGCAGCAATGGTTAGTAGCAATATTTTCATATTTAGAAGTATTTAATTTTTCAGAAAGTATTTTAATTTTAATTTTTGATTAAGATGCATTTTATGTCATTTATTTAAAATATGATATATGAAGTTTATTTCAGTATTATTTAAGGTTTTTATATAATTTTTTAAAGAAAAAAAAGTTTTTTTTTTTTACAAAATTTTAAGTTAAAAAATATTTGTTTTAGAAATTTTTTTATAAAAAATTGATAAATACAATTTAAAAAAAAATGTAGTAAAAATACTGGTGGCCTTAATTCACTTTATCGTTAAATGGAATTGCGTTGTTGTTTTGCCTGGAAATTTTTTCTAACTGATACTTGCCGCAAAGATCTAGCAGTAGGAACCTTGTGCTAACGTTCATCTTCTACTTTACTGACTGCATGAAAATTGTCTAGGAAAGTATTTAAATGTGAAAAACCGGGAATCTCAAAACTTAAAATTGTTCAACATACTTTTTACTATGTTTTTATAAACTGAAAGCATACACGTATGCAGAGAAATTTTATATTCGATATAATTTAATGATTGTCTTTTTTGTAGTTCTAAGAATATGTCCACGTTTAATATTACATTAGGCAAGCCAAAAACTCCGTATATACTCGTAAATGTTTCGTATATTTATATTTTGATGAAGTTTCGCAACTATGTAACTCCTGCAAATATAATAAGTAGTACTCCCATTATTTAAACACAGTCTTCTTTAAAAATATAATAAAAAAATTATAATGCGTTAAAAATATAATAAAAAATATTATTTTAAACTATTGTCGATAACTGATATAGATTTTGAAAATCATGTGAGGAGCAAACCTTCCATACGTGGTTGATCCTGTTAGCCAGTCCAAAATTTCTAGAGAAGCAAAACGATTTTTTTTTGTTTTTGTTGGCAAAATACATTTTAAAGGTAAATTTTGTTTTTGAACGTATAAATATTACAGTGTGCTAATATTAAAAACTTAGTATTAAATAAAACTAGAGGGCTTCGCCCCCTGCTCGCTTCGCTCACCAACCCCCACCCCCCCTTCGGGGGCTACTATGTCAAATATTCTACTTAATAGAGGGAAAACTACATCATAACAAAAATGCGTGAAAATGTTCTCATTCTTTTTTCATGGCCCCCTATGTCCAAATATTCTACTTTTTTTCTCGCTGCATACAATCCTAACATCAATAACATTACAATCCTAACATCATCGCAGTATTCTTTTGAATACGTTTACGCTCTTTCATTCACTCAAATACGCTTACGCTCTTTCATGACTTCAAAAAAACACACATATTGAAACAACACACATATTGAAACAACAAAAACTCATATATACATGATAATAAAATTCTAGGGCATGAAAAACTTTTTTATATAATAGATAGTTGATGTAGATCAGTGTAATTAATATGTCAGACAATATCAAAATTTGATAAGAATATTGGCCGCTCTAACAAGTTGGAAAAACTATACAATATTTATTTGTACGTTTTTATAAAATAATACATATATAATTATTATTACAAATTTTAATACAAGAGATTTTTTACAATTACTAGTGCGTGGATGGGACATAAATGACCATTTGGTCAATGTAAAATTATCGAAAAAAACTATATTTTTATATTTTAGCATTCCCAAAAAGCAATGATAGAGAATATACACATGTCTCAAAAACTTACTTTAAGATTGATAACTACAATAATCTTTTGCTATTTTAGCAATAATTCGAGACAATTAAATAAAATAAAATAAATAAATAATTAATTATTAATAAATTCAAATATCTTGTTCTCCATTAAACATTTGAAGGTGATTTTTTTAGTCAGATTTCAATTTATCTCTTGAAAATTTATATACTACTAATTATACATATATGGGGTCTACCAATTTTTTTCAATAGGGTTGAAATTGTCAATGTTGACAGTTTTGCTTTTACGAATTGTTATAATGTCTTCAGTTTTGCTTAAAAATTGTATTAAAATAATTCAAGTCTATTATGAAAATGTTCGATCTGTAAAAGCCACATTTCATAAAATTCTGGATATTTTTGTTCGTCATGATCATCCATCTGAACCTGCAATCAAGAATTTGGTGGATCTATTTAAGTCTACTAGTTCGGTACGAAATATATCAATAACAACAAATGATCATTCAGCTGAAAATATTGCTTCGGTGAGTGAAAGTGTTACAGAGGATCAAATTTTATCGGTTTCACGATGTTCCAACATTTGGGCCTATCCACAATGACGAATTTCCACAAGGATTTGGGTCTTAAGTTTTATAATGTTCAATTGGTACAAGAATTAAAGCGACCAGATCCTTTTCAACTTAGAATATGTCGTTGAGTAGATCATTGAACATCGGACAAAGATCCTTTTAACTATGTTAACAAGGAAAATTGTCGCATTTGGGCATCTGAAAATTCAAGCGAAATCATTGAACGGTGTCAAATCGCACAATCTTGGAGAATAACTGACAGGTCCATTGCGTGAAATCGCGTCGTCAATAAATCAGTGGTTTCGCGAGTCTATGTCTTCCATGTTTTCAAATAAATATGTGTAATCGTTGATTATATTTCGGAAATACTGTTCTTATAACCGTAACGCAAGCTCTAAAATAATTTCAGAAGAAATTGGGACCCATAATGCGGTCGGTATGCAACCTATATCAAACATTGCATTTCTGTGTATGCAGTGGTGTCTCCAATATGTGTGTATATTGGTTATTTGTCTTATTTCAAAAGGATGATTTCTTTGTGATAAAATAAAATTTTGCGTTTGTGAATTGATGATTTATTTTCGAAGTAGGCAATATCCAAAGAAATTTTGCAATATTTTTAAAAAAATACTTACCGAATTTTTTTCCAAAGGGCCGAGCTGTAGATGATAGATTATTAGTAATATAAGTGTACCTACAATATTATATTACCATTACATTAGTTACTATATTTCATAAAATTTGTATATAAGAATTTGCAATAAATTCAATTTGTTACCAATTCAATTCCAAATATTAATTTTCACTATACTGAAATTTTTTCAATTTATTTAACACTTGTCTTTTTTTTACATTTTTGAATATTTATAGAAAAGTTTGTCGATACCTGATACCTTCTTTATAATATAAAATTCGGTCCAAATATAATTTAGAATGTTTGAAATGAATACAGGTCAGATCTTTTGATAATATTTATTTGTTCGATTAAATTAACCAGATAATTTTATTTTCAATTTTGTTTATACGAAATATCTAACAAAATCACTTATAGTGACCTATCAATTTTTTAACATGAAATGCAAAATTAAACTTTTTCTTTTAGTAGAAATGTTTAATCGGATTAAATTTGATTTTTATGCAATCGATTGATTTTTTTCCTTATAAATAGTACATTATAATGAAACATAAAATTGTTGTTATTAATTTAGAAACTACAGATGTGGTAGAAATAGGAATTTACGTAAATGAACAAAAGCAGTTGCTCGTAATATTATTATTTTTTGGTTTTATAAGATTTTCTAAAATTAATCGCTAATCGTATATTGTAGTTGGTAATAAAACTATTTGTTTATCATCTTATGGGTCAATATGTTTTGATAATGTTAATAAAAATCAACTTTTTGGAATAGACCGAAGATAATATTCGGAATCTTATCATGATTGGAAAATTTCACGATATTCGCATTTTCGGGTGTTTGTTTCCAAAACGGTATTTCTTCATTCAATTGGTTAAAGATTCGTTTAAAGATTACAATAGACTTATAAATACGAGTACATCGATAGACCAATAAAGGGATAGACTTCTACTCATAGATAGATAGGAAGATAAATGATAAAGAAAGTGAGAACGGGATAAGTGAAAAAGACAAGGTAAGCAAATAGCACTTTTATTTTACGACAATCTCACCAATTTTTGGCACAGACTCGAATCATATTAATCGAAATTATGCAACCGTGAAAAATTTGGCCAATAACTCTTCAAATTAGTTTATTGTTTTCATTGCGGACGAGTCCGGATGGATACTTTTTAATCTTAAATCGATTTAAGTTGTTTAATTCTTTCATTAACCAATTACAAAGAAAGCATTAGGCTTTTGTGTTTTATATTGGATAATTGTCGCTTAGAGGTATACTCAAAGAGCGAAAGTGATAGTATCACTAAATAATTGTAAGTGTTTTGAAAATACACCCATAACACTAATGCTCTATTAAATATTATAATTGAAAAAAAAATTTATTTTTTATTTAAAACTTGTCAAGTTTGAATTTCCTTGAACATCTTTTAATGAATTTTAGCTGCATGTGGTCAACATATTGGAAACTTTTTCACGTATTTTTTTTAGGTATATAATCTTCTACCTACGTATGTACATACTCGTATATAATTAAAGTCTGTCTATACACATATATACGTGTATGAACAACACAGAAAGAGTATTTCCTTATAATATTATTAAAAGTTTCTAAGAAATAGACTTCAATCTAAATATTGTTAAGCTTTTATGCACTCAGAATTGATTGTTTGTGTTTTGAGATTAAAATCTTTCTCAGTTGGTCATTAATAATACCTAAAATTGAAATTGAAATTGTTTTTTATAATGCGAACTAAGAAAAAAAACATATTGTGTTTTGTATATTTTTCTGTTTAAGAAAAAATGAAATTTGAAACATTTTTTTTAAATTAAAATAAACAATACGCTCATTTTCCGGACTACTCGAGCTTATGTTTGATTTTGTTAAAATCAACCTCAATGTGAAGATATAATTTTTTGCTCCATTTTTAGTTTTTTATTATAAAGAAAGCGTATAGTACGAATATTCATTAGTTTTTAAATTAAAAAAAAACTCTTCCGTGCAAGAAATATGGTTTTGTTCTTAGCAATTTTCAGCTTTTTTTGCACAAATTTGATCTGCATTTTTGTTATACAATCTAAAAATACGAGTATAGTGGAAATACGAGTAATTCGAATTTATTAAGTGTTTTAATGGAATTTTTACGGAACTGTTATAATATGATTTCTAGAAAAACTTTTGTATTAAATTTTCCTATCGTATGGTATTCATTAATAAATTAATTTTTTGCTTATCAATTTTTTATTATAATAGTTTTAAAAAAATGGAATAAAAATAAAACCTAAGCTGCTATATTAAATGCAAAAGTTAGATCTTTTGTGTGCAAATGGTGTATTTATTAATGATATGTTGTTCTACGCATTTTTAAATATGTTTTATTTTGGTTTGCTCTTAATAAATTGGATGAAATTTGTTCTTCCTCGACGAGTAGTACAAGTTTCAACCTGGTGCGTTAACTTCTCAAGCCTATAAAGCGAGACAGGTGAAGTTGGGTTTTTGTACTGCATTACTTGGGTTTAACTTGATTAATCCGCGATTTTGACCTACAATGATTTCATAAAGCATATTTGGAGATCCGAGAAGCAGTGGAAATCGAACCTCGCTCAGGGAGGCTTTCAACATCGAAAACAGATGACAATGTGGAACGGGTGTGAGCTTTCATAGACAAATTGAACCAAATTTTTAGTAAGAAGTCTCTGAAAAGGCTCAAAAAAGATGTTCTCGGCGTTAGATCGGACACTCCGGTTATACGGCCATCTCCACCAACAAGCTTTTGTTGGTAAAACAGATTCCTGTGGTTTTCCAGCCATTCTATTCACCTGACCAAGGATCGTATGATATTATTTTGTTCTTAAAAATCAAAACCCACTTGAAAAGACGTCATCTTGGTACTGTCGATAACATCACAAGGACTGTAACTGAGTAGCTGAATACGAGTTCAGTACTGCTACGAAAGATGGAAACAATGCCTTCGTTGATGTATAGCCACCCAAAAGAATTACTTTAAATGGGATAAAAAAGAATGCAAGAAATTTGCTTATCTTGATCAATCCTAAGTTCGATTGATCCATATAAAAGAAAATCTGGTACGGCTCAAGAGTTTTGCGGGTAGATGATTTAAAATTTAAAAATAAATTCTAAAATTGTGAAATTAAGCTTTGTAAGTAATACTTCTTTAGCAAAAAAGATATATTGACTAAGTATATAACTGATAGTGCAATATATAGAATGAGTATGATTATGAAAATATAAATTATAGGTAAAGGCCGTGAATTCACTCCGAATGTCACCAACTAAAGAATACACCAACTTGAAAAAAAAGAGTTTTTTTAGTCTAATTAAAAAAAGCACATTATTTGATCGAGACTTTGCCTCTTCCTTAACTCTCATGATTTCAGAATTAGGAAATAGCTCCTTAGGGGTTTCGATTTCCTTCTCATTCTTTTAAATGGTTTTTTGTTCAGAATGAACCAAACAATCAAGCCTAGGAGTATTTACATCGAAAAACATAATATGCTGTATGATGAAAGCTTAACATTATCAAGAAAAGCTGCACTATCTAATAAAGCAGATAAGTTTTTGGCAAGTTTGTAATGAAACTATAATAATAATACTAGTACTTATTATAATAAAAAACTTAATATAAGTTAAGCCCGTATTAAGCAAAATAAAATCTGTGCAACTAAAAGATAATATAAAATTTTTTAGATTAAATTTTAATCAATAATTTTCTACTTTATAGAGTCATATTGAAGCATAGAAAACTTTTCTCTTAAAGGGTATCCTAAAAGATTTCTAGTACCAAAAATTATTTATGAGAAGAGTAATAAAGAATATATATTTAATATTCCTCAATATCTCATAACAGGACATATTTATTAGCGAAAGAAAAATTCAAGTCATTTGGTACCTAAAAAGATATTATTGACAGTTTCACGTAGGGATGTCAATTAAAAGTATCTTGTTTGTTGAATTAAAGAAATCTAGCCCAAATAAATTACTGACTGACTCAAATACTTTACAGTACCTAAAAATATTTACTTTTTATAATAGCATTAACATCTTCATATTAGCAATTTAAATGAAGACTTATAAGGATTCTATAGATAATTATATTCGTATGTCCTTCTAATAATTTTTTTCTATAAGAATTTATAGAAAAATATACTCATATATTCTTTAATTAAATTTAGAATTTTAAAAAATTATATAAAAAATCTTATATACTTAAAATTTTTACGTATAGTTTCTTGAATAATAATTTTGAAGGACATAATTAAGTTTCTAGTTCTTATCGTATTACTCAGATTTCACATTCCTTGCATTATATTCTAACAAAGCATTTAATAATAAATATGTTCACATTTTGCCATTTGATATGATAGACTTTTTAATTGTAAATTTTACGCTCCGGTTTATTATTATGAAGTTGTGGTGCAAGTGATTTTCATCCAGACTCTAGATGACATCGTATCGTATTTATGTTAATTCTTATAATAGCGAGAAGGTTTTTTTATGTAGCATCTCATTTTTCAGAGCTGAACGCCCTTCACCGTTGAAAGTGAAAATCTTTTTATGGGTAATTTCAGTAATAAACAACTCAAATAATTATAATGCGTTTATTATTTCACTTGAATTCGATATCAGAGATTTTACTTTTTCAAATGTACAATTCTAAAATTACATTATTTGTATTGTATAGCACAGGTGCCATGTGAACCAGTTAAGATATTTTAGTTGTTTTGTTTGTTGTAAGACTCTATTTTCAAATTCAGTAGCTTACAAGCCCAATGGTAGTATATAATTTCAAATTATTGTACAATAGTCTTATAATATAAATGTAAATGAAATACTAGAAACAATCGAATTCGTTGGATAAGAACAATAAAATTGGTGCGACCTTATCGAACAAAAAGTGGGACCACAACAGTAGAAGTCAGCACCAATAAACATAAATGTACCATTTAGATACGAGTAATAGGCAGTATTCCCATCGAGTAGTAAGTAAAAACATATAAAAATGTGTAAATTTCTTTCATTAATTTAATAAATTTCCTTGATTCGAATCTAAATTAAATTTTATAATCGAATTACGAATATTTTTAATGCACTTTTGGCACTACTTTTAATTCATTATGACTAACATTGAATTTTGGAATTTTTACAATAATTTACCAGTAATAATGAAAGCATTTTGCAGTTTCCGCACTAAAAAGGAAATTATACTGTCTGATTTTGTACAAAAACTATATACAAATATAAAGCGTAGAAAAATTAAGTAATTTAAACTTTTTGAGACAACATAATTTTTCCAAGATTCTATTAAAATGTATTTTTTGCTTTGTTATCCTCTAAAATAAAACGCAATGACCTATTTCCTATATAATCAACCAAAAAATGTTATTCCCTTATAATAAAAATTATACTGAAAAAGATAAAGGTCAAAAATTGGTGGAAATTTGTAACTATATGTTTTAACTAGCTTAAATTTTACTACTCTGCTGGTAGCTTTTAGTTTTGAAAACGACAAAACATACGAGTATTTGATATTGCTTAACTTATAATGAAATTGTTAGCCTTAGACAGAGTTATAAGATAATTATTTAAGTATTTGTGCTTGTAAAAATGTATTTAGTAATCGTATTTATTACGATTAATAAATATGTATTCAGTAATCGAAGAAATTCTATTAATGAAATACTTTTGTATTAATGTGTAATTTTTATAATTTCTACTGCTAAAAATTATTTATTACCTAGAATATCCCTCCAAATAATTATAAAAAAAACTACTACAAATCGTAAAATAATTGATTATTATTTTTTATTGTTATACAATTTTGTTAAAGTACTTTCGTATATGTATATCTTATTATATTGCAATACGACAATAGATTGAAGGGCAAAAAGTATGCGACAATTTTGATAGCAACATATTCTCTGGATATCTCCACTTTAAATTGTATATGCAAACAGATTATATAAGTTTCAGATTATTATACAATATATAGTGTAAAACTTATATTATTTTTTTGCATCTATAATACGGGTGGGTTATATGGCAAATTAGAATTAGTAACATTTTAAATATTTTATTATTCCATGAACTATTAAAAAGAAAAATGGTAATTTTCATTCATGTTTTTTTTTGCCATAAAAGGGGCAAGTACAATTACCCAATTCTCGCCCCTGTTTGTAGTAGTTAAAAATAAATTTTCAATTTTTATAACGATACGCAAAACGTTCACAATAGCGATTGTAGACTATTTAATCCTAGGAGAAAAATACTCCATGTATCACTTTCCTGTAATCCATACCAAATCAATTCACCTTCCCAACCTACATATTGGACCACGTCTTACTCCAAACGTGTTAACATTCGGTATTATTTTGTCACTTCTCCATCTAATTAATTAGATATTCAAATTAATAACCTGCTTCGAATGAACTTTTCCGTATTCCTTACAATACATTCTACAGATTATTCCCAAATCATTTCCCCCGAAACACAAAAATGGAAAAATTGTCCGGGTAATATTTAGACAAAATTTAAACCAAAAAATAATCGTTCAACGAAGTTTAAAAACTAAACAGGAAATAGACGATACGGTACATGGCCTAACTGCTTACATATGCCGTTAGAATTAAGGATGGTAATTAATGAAAGCAGGAAAGCTAGAACGAAACAGTAATACTTATGAATGCTCAGCGACAAAAACCAACTAAAAAGACGACTAACAGCAGAAATCTGTAACTAAAATAAAAAACCATGTTCGCAACTCTCTGGACAGAAACAAAATGTGTACATTTTTACATACAAACGACTCACCCAGTACAAAAAACTGACGGAACTTGGGCATGTACTGATATAAAATACATTTGTATCGCACTACATAGTTTCCCTCACTCTGGAAATTTGTAATCGTGGAAATAATTTCTAAACCCAATAAACGCGTTTACTTACCCTCTATATATCGCCCAATAAGCTTACTCCCGATACTAGCTAACGTTGTTGAGAAACTTATCCTAAAACGACTCTACCCCATACAAAGCTATATTTTCGTACTCCAAAGCTGGTTCTCGAAATGGAAAATACTCGTAAAAGTAACGCACAAAAGAGTGTTCAGGTAAGTTTTACTTTTCGTAGTGAATCCTGCCTTTCGATATACTTTAATGGCAGTATAATTGCTCAAAAAGAGTAACACCTTAAAAACAATTAACTGGAAATGCACATACGAGACTTAAATGATTCGAAGTGAACAGGCGATACAAACAAGTACTTACACGTATACTGTTGGACGCACGTTGAAAGTTTAGAACAGACAGCGAATTCCTTATTTATAATACAGTACTGAAACCTATTTGGAGCTATGTGGACTAGAACTCTACGATTCTACCTAGCCTTCCAATTCCAGTCTCATACAATCCACTCACTTTTTTCGTAAAATTGGGAATGCTCCTTTTTATGTTCGTAACACTATTATAGATCGAGATCTCAAAATTTTCCTTGGTACTTGAACTGTTTCTTATTATAAAAAGTTTCATGTTTATTTCCCATATTATCCCAATTCTCTTGTAAGAGAATTATCTTCAGTGACCCTCCCCAGTAACAGTCCTCGTCGCTGGAGACGGCAATGTCCAAGAGATTTATTAGGCTAATCAAAGGATAGTCTTAATAAGTCCAATAGTTGAAGTAGCATTGATGGGTGTTAGCATGATATTGTAATAATACTTTTGACGATAAAATTTGCTTGTTATCTGTAGTAGCTAGTTGTAGATATTTTAACTTAATAAAAAAAATAATTATGATGCTTTTTCAAGACGTCCAAGTATTTTACTTCCTTACTATACCTAAATATTATTCTGTATAGATATAAAACTATTAATTTGATCCTTTTTTTTAAATATTTTTCTTAAGTTGAAATTATCTAGTAATTTTTAATCAAAAATTAATTAACATGAAAAAATGTCGTAGAATTAGTGTTGAATTTGGTCTGCTATTGTTACTTAAATAAAAGCATTCTTCTAGAACTGTAGAATTCTCAAATCATCAGAGTTTATCACGGTCTGGTAGACCTAAAATTACTATTATAAGCGAGGCTAGAAAAAGGTATCAAAGACTTATAGCATCAAAAATTCAGTTTCATACAAATAAAAGGAGTGCCTTACCAGTTTCTCTCTCCATGGGAAAAATATTATTGAGAGCTGCGGCTTTATTTGGGCGAGTGGTGGCCAGGAAACCGAAAAAAATTGGACTAGAATTTTTTCCGTTAAAACTGAATTAATCGGAAAATATAACATGGTGACACAATCTGGCGATTTCAACCCTATAGAAGTTAGACAAAAGAGTGAGGGAGAACTGTATATTCTCCAATAAACAGCATGTCAAAAAAACGATAAAAAAATGATCGACCATAGCCGAGAATCGTATAATTTTTGATTTGGTACTAATAAGTGTACTAAAAATGATTTTTTTATTTAAGTTTAAAATTACAAACAGAAAATTAATCGAATACAACGTGAACTAAAAATGGAAATTAGAAAACACTGTAATGAACGGCATGAAATTTATACAAGATCGCTTAGTGACAATATTTCTTTATGGAAAGCCACTAGATGAATACTCTTGTACAAAAGAACATCACATCTACTGAAACTACATTACGGTAACTGGGCAAAAACAGACAAAGAAAAAGCCGAAGTATTTGCTAAACATTTGGCAAGTACTTCTGCTCCACATGATGATATAGAGGACAAATCGCATACTAACAAAATCATCGAAAAACTAAGGTTTCCAGTCCCTATGAGTCTTCCTCCCGAAAATTTTAAGCTCTCGGAAATTAAATCTACTATTCTGTGCCTTCCCAATAAAAAAGCTCCTGGTTATGATCTAATAATAGCTTCTATTCTGAAGCAAATTTTCTCAAAAACTTTAGTTTAATTACATACATTTTCAATGGTATCCTGCGCACAACCTATTTTCCCTTACTCTGGAAATTTTCTGTTATTAAAATAATTCCTAAACCAAATTAAGCCATTAATTCTCCTTCCGCATAGAGACCTATTAGCCTCTTAACCAACCTTGGTAAGATTTTTGAAAAACTCCTATTTAAACGACTCTACCCAATCGTAGTTAATGAAAAAATTATTCCTGATCCCCAATTTGGCTTCCGATCTGAACACTCAACAAGTTGTTGATCACATTGCATACTCCCTTGAGAAGAAATAGTATAGCCCAGGAGGATTTTTAGATATCTCCCAAGCTTTTGTGTGTGGTATCCTGGACTCCTCTGGAAACTCAGGAGCTTTCTTCCTTCAACATACTACTTTATCATAAATTCATATCTCTCCCAACGACATTTCCGAGTTGCAATTAACTCAGAATCCTCGGAAATATATCCTATTCTTCCCGGAGTTCCACAAGACAGCATCCTTGGTCCCATCTTATATAATATTTATACCTATGACATCCCAGCTGATCCTAATACTATCATTGCTACTTATGCAGATGATACGGCCATACTTGCTACCCATACAAATTCTGACATAGCTTCTAACAATTTACAATTCCATATTCACAACCTTCAATCCTAGTTTAAGAGATAGAGAATTACTTTTACACTTTGTCAAGGAAAACCTACCTCTTTATACATTAATAGCAACATGATTCCACAATATGATAAAGTGCGTTATTTGGGACTTTACCTGGACAAGAAACTAACATGGAACTCACATACTAGACTAAAAAGAGTTGAAGCTAACATACGTTACCTACAACTTCTTAGACTTCCAATTCCTATCGCGTCCAAGCCTTACAATCCAAAATCCTCCGTAAAATTGTTGATGACCCCTTTTATGTTCGTAACACCGTAATACATCGTTATCTAAATGTTCCCTCTCTTCAGGATTTGTGCATTTCCCGCTATCAAAAATTTCACTCCCGTTTATCATATCATCATAATCCACTTGTGAGAGAATTGTCTTGTACTGCCCTCCCCGGAAACACTCATCGGAGACTTAAGAGACAATGGCCTAGAGATTTTCTAGAGGAATCTAACTTCCGTTAGTTGGAGAAACGCCGATGTGTGTTTAGTCCCACTTCATGATGCACAAAATTGTAAATTAAAATGTTTTGTAAATTTGCTTGTTACAATAAAATTGTAGTTGCAGATAAAAAAAAAAAAAAAAAGTTTAAAATTTTTATAATTTTAAAAGAATAAAAAAACATAATTTCCGCTTGTTCGTTTAGTTTTATTTAATTTTCCTTTTAAAACCATACATTTATAGATTAGTACAATAATATATTTGTTTATTATATATTTAGTATTAACGAGTATTTTCATTTTTATTAAATATCTATACGAACAACAAAATTATGTAAACTAGTAAAAAACGCCAAACAATTTAAAGGTAGGAACACAATTTAGACGACAATCACAAACGACAAGTACAATTGTTGTAAAAATTTAATAAATTATTAACGAATAAATTAAATACAATTGCAACAAGTAAAGAAATTTCAGCTGATCAGTTTATTATTTATACAATATTTTATGGTTAATTCTATTTTTGTTATTTTAGAGGCTTATACTCGTATATACATTTATCTTCCCTTTATATTAAATTTCGATGATGCTGCCGCCTCATTACCACACATTGAAATGGTTTACCGTTGTCGTCCATCAGCGAAATTAAGTGCATTCCCATAAGATTGTGAAGGTTTTATAAATTTTGACAGTGACAACTACATGCAGTTCACGTGTCTCTTATTTAAATCGTTTTTAGTATATTATAATTTCGACAATAACACGATTCATTATATTATTCTGTCATATTTTTAATGGTTCACATATAAATAATTTATCGAAAATACTCAAGTAATAATTAATATTTTAAATTTTATTATTTATGATTTGGTTATTAAAAAAAAAGCATATGAATAATTTCAGAAGATTTTCTGATATAGTTTTTGCAAAAATATTCAATTTAATTATTGGAAAAATTAGTATTTAACTTTGAACATATTTTTATAAGTTTGAATTTTAATAACCGCAAATCTGAGTTAACTTCACATGTTATAGATTTTAATTTTTTATATAAAAAATTGAAATATAACTAAATTTTGCAAAAAAATCTTCTTAAAAGTATTTTTCTCATAACGTGCATGTTATTGTTTCTGAAAGCGGAAAAATCGTTTTTGTTTAAAGTAGCAAAACTGGGAAGTAAAAACAATTAAATAGTGGCGGGATTAAAAGAGAAAACTCACAATCTGATCAAAATTTAGTATGGCAACAAAAATACTACATTAAGTGCTTAGTCATATAATATTATTACGATCTTACATAGATTCAATGGATAGAGTAAAATACTGTTTTTGTTTATTTAGGATTTTTTTGTTTGACTGAGTTATATTTCACAAATAGTTCAGAAGTATTTATTTGCTAATCTTCTCGCCGGCTTTGCATTTCACACTATAGGCGTTTTCCTTTGGACCAATTTTGCTACTACGCGGTAGATGAGCAAAGGAAAGCCAAATTCTAAACACTAGTACAAACATAACCTCAAAACAGTCAGAAACAATACTGAGTTTACTCACACATAAACAATAAAAACTGAGTTTATTCACACATAAACAATACTGACAAAAATATGACTTGTCAACATAACCAACGAACTTGCAAAAGTATATATTTTCACTTTAGCAACTATAATCCACCTAACGTAAATTATATGCGTAACTCCCCGTGCGATGTGGTCCTTTGTTCGAGGTAGAGTAGATGATGACAGCTACAACTACCGCGTAGTAGCAAAATTGGTCCAAAGGAAAACGCCTTATACCTCTTCGACTTATTCGTCAATCACTCAAATAGCGCTTTTCGTTTACACTTTCCGACTTTATTTCGTCGTTCGCTCTTACACATATACTTCCTGACTTTAATTTGACTACAACTCACACTCCCTGGCGAGCAGTGCTCGTATTTATACTGCTCTGGCGTGCTTCTAGAGCATTCCGAAATCGAACTTTCTGGAATAATGTGAAGCTCTCTAGAACTGCTTTTCTAAAATTTTCTAGAACACACCAAAGTCATGTTACGTCGTAACAATATTTATCATAAAATATCACTCTAAAAAGTTGGATATGTCGTAATATAAGCATATGATTTAGGTAAGCTCCCGCTTCATGCTCTGCGAACCTTATATCCAAATAAATAATACCTTTAAAATAGGCTTTATTTATCAAGATTTAAGTGATAGGGAGTGTTTTTTTAGGAATTTTTATAAATTTGTTACGAAGAAAATTTATTATGATATAAATACACAAAAATATTGTGAATTTTGTCTAAAATCGTCTAAACTCAAGTAAAAATTAAAAGCTTGTGAGATGCGGTTACCATTATTTATCATTTTTGGAAATTTAACGATACATAACTGATCAAATTTTAAAAATAAAGACCTATAACGTCAAAGACGTTAACCACAATAAAAAAATTATAACAGTACTTTTTTTAACAAAAAAAAGAAACTCAAGGTACTGCTTTTTATTTGACTAAATAAAATCAAGGTGCTATTACTCAGTTCAAACCATTAATAAGAGATTACAGTTTTAAAATTGAGGATGAAATATTATTCTTTAAAATTCTTCTATCAAGTAAAGTTGCAAATAATTTCTATTATCAAACAAAAAACAAGTATGATATTTAAGGATAACGAATATTTAAATATCTAGAATTAATTTTATACAGAATTTTAATGACGAAATTTTTAAGATTATTAAAATCTTGATAAAAGGTAGGAATGTAATAAAAAATAATAGTTGTTTATGATAAAAATAAATGTTTTGACATACCATATCATAGTACAATATATCCATTACAATTTCAATCTATGCGAGCATTAGTTTTATACTCGTATATATTTTAAACTGACTTATAATTTAACTGTTATTACAGCAAAAACTAGTACATTTTTTATTTTCTATAATTATATATTTGAACTTGGCCAGAAAAATTTTCAATTTAATCATTGCATTTTTTTTCCAAATAATATCATGTGAAATGATCACACATATGTAAGTGCTTCCTTTAAAAAAATTGACAAATACTTAAAGAAATATTTTGTATAAGCTAAATTTGTAAGTAATAGCATGAAAAAGCTAAATTTTATTTGCTGAAAAATTGCGAATTAAAAAAAATTAATTCAGTTGAAAAAAAATTCCTAAAATAATAGTATAGAAAAAGAAATCAATTTCGTGATTAAGTGTTTCGAAAGAATAATTCACCAAGAAGAGTATCAAGTCTTAGAGTCATGAGCACAAGTAACATTGAGGTCCACTCGCATTTCAAATAATTTTCAATTTTGTTTCAACTTGACTAGATCTAATTCGGTAAAAAATTTTATTCATCAAAATTAATTTTAGGTTTTCTTCAAATCAAACATGCTTAACTCAAGGACATGTCAAGTCGATGTGGGTGAAATGAAAATTGTAAAATTTCATTACCTTTTTTTTAGTTCTTGCATCGTTTATTTGAAGAACTGTGATCCATTTGGGGAGGTCGAAAACTAGTCGATAAATGATCAGGCCTTCCAACTGAAATTCATGACACGATTACTCATACTTTAAAGCACACAAAAAACATTAAGTAAGTTTAGCTACCGATTATTCTGAAAGAGAATCTAATCACAATTAGAAAAATACTTTGAAATAATTTAAATTTGCAAAACTTATTCATAGTAAAGAAAATATAAGAAACTGTTTTCATTGGAGATACATAAATATTTATATTATTTTCTATAAAATTCATAATTTTCCAATATATGTTGCTGATTTTCCATTTTATTTAAAAGGCGTATTTATATAAAAATATTCTTTTGAATGTTTATTAATATTACGGAAGTTAATAAATTTATCCTCAAAAGCAAAAAAGGAATCAGCAGGTTCATTAAAAATTCGTTTCAACATAAAAAGGAAGTGCCAACAAAATTATGCAATTTTGTATTAGTTTTATAATAAATTAGTTGCTCTTTTCATAAAATCAAATTTAATTTAATTAATCTTGCCCTTGATTTTTTACGTGCTGATAAATTTTTGCTTGCCGGAATTCTAATTGCTTTTTAAATTATTTTTAATATTCTGAACATGCTGTTACAATAAAAATTTTCTATTTAAATAATTAAAATAGTTAAAATTAGAGGCTATATCCACTGTTAGAGCAGAAAAAAATTTGAAATTTTTGAATAAGAAAGTAAATTTTTTTTTCTTATTTTTAAGTTTATGGGAAATAAACGTTTGCAAATTTTAAAATTTGTAGAATTAGGAAATTAATGTTTTTTTCACCGTTTTTGCAGGTTATTTTTCCCAAATATCAAGGAAATTTTTTTTGTTGAAATTTCTGATTTAATAATATACAATAAATACTTTTAATTTTATATTGTTGATTTATGTCCAATTGTAACAATATATGTATGTCCTATTTATAAAAGCATGTATTCATTCAAATCTGGAAATCTTTAGTGAATGTTTAGTGGTATGTTAATAATAATTTGTCTGGCATATAGAAAATGGACCAAACACTTATTCGTGAGACAACAAGTTTATAACAAGACACAAAATTAAAAAAAATATATATCTTTTATTGTCGGCTTGTTGAATTATATTTATGTAAAAAAAATAGCGAATTATTGGGTTGTCCCCAATAATTAATTGCGTTGTTTCCCAACCGAGGACTTATTTAATTTTTTTCACAACCAACTTCACACTTAAGCTGCATGATCATATGTTTTTTGATAGCTGATAAAGCAAGGCTTGCTTGTGAAAAAATTCGATTGATTCTGCACAGTAGTTTTTGGTTGATACTCTTTTAAATATGGAAAGTAAAAAACAGCATTTTCGGCATATTTTACTTTTTTACTATAGAAAAGATGAAAATGCTGTTCAAGCAAGAAATAAATTATCCGATGTGTATGGAGAAGATGTGTTAAGTGAGCGCCAGTACCAAAACTGGTTTGGAAAATTTCGATCTCGCAATTTTGATATCGAAGATGCACTACGTTCTGAAAGGCCAGTTGAAGCTGATGAAGACACAATAAAGGCATTAATTGATGCAAACTGGCGAATAACAACTCATTAGATCACTGAGAGATTAAATTTATTGAATACGACTGTTCATGATCATTTGAAACGGTGTGTTTTAATCTCAAAGCTCGACATATGAGTTCCTCATCTCCTTACGGGGAAAAATTTGTGCCGTCGCATTGACTTTTGTGATTTGCTTCTCAAACGCCAAGAAAATGATCCATTTTTGAACCGTATCATCACTGGGGAAGAGAAATGGGTTGTCTACAACAATATTAAGCGCAAAAGATCCTGGAGTAAAATGATCAACCGGCTCAAACAACTTCGAAAGCCAATATTCATCTAAAAAGGTTATGCTATCTGTTTCGTGGGATTTCAAAGGAATCGTTTATTTCGAGCATCTACCGAGCAACACCAAGATCAATTCTGAAGTGTACTGTCATCAGTTGGACAAATTTAATGAGTCACTTAAAGAAAAAAGGCCAGAATTGGTCAATAGGAAAGGTATAGTATTCCAACAGGATAATGCGAAACCACATTCAAGTTTGACCTCTCGGCAAAAGGTTTTAGAGCTTGAATGAGATATACTGCCACACCCACCCTACTCTCCAGACCTAGCACCTTCCGATTATCATATGTTCCGGTTTTTAGACGGTAAAACGTTTAATTCAAATGAGGAGGTCAAAAATTACTTGGATCAGTTTTTTGCCAGCAGAGAACAAAAAATTTATGAACGTGGAATCATGCTACTGCAAGAAAGATGGCAAAGGGTATTGGATCAGACTGGACAATATTTAATTGAATAAAATATTAATTCACTATAAGAAAATCGTTCTTAATTTTATTTAAAAAAACGAAATTACTTCCCGGACAATCCAATATATACAGGGTGTTCTAAAAATAAGTCTGCAACTTTAGTACGATGCCATGTGGTATCCTGTCAATGTGTCAGTTGATATTTCATAGTTATAGAGACTCAAATATTAATTGATCGTCCTATGATATCAAAATTATTATGGAACATAGTAGCCTTAACCAATGTGAAATCGTCGTAAAAAAATTTTACGAAAGAAATTACTGTGACGCTAAGAAAATTACGTAAAAATTAGGTCAGAATAACGTGCCTTCAAATTGCACTGTTTATCGTATAGTAAATAATTTAAAGAACATGGTATAGTGTTCTATAGACCAAAGCCTGAGCACCGAACGTTTAACCGAGAATATTACTGCGGTCGGTGAAAGTGTAGGTGAAATTTCGGCAACTATTCTAAGGGATAAAGTTCAAGAATCGAATCTTTCTTAAGTAGTTGTTAGGTACATCTTGTATTAAGATTAGCATTTATTTAGGTGATATAGGACCCTGCTATTTACATAATTGATAATGATTGACGAAGCGCATTTTGACTTAAACGGCTTCGTTAATAAACAAAATAGCTGTTTCTGAAAACTTTGAAAGCCAGACGCCATTTACACTCCCGTAGAGTGACTGCGTACTGCGCGTTTGAGGCCGGGTCGTCATTGGTTCGTATTTCTTTGGGGACGCTGTTGGCAGTACAATGAAATTTTTGCGAGCCAAATTATGACCAAAAGTGGTGATGTCGATTATGATGATGTGGAGATACTTAAAGAAAAAAGTATACACAAAGCGGCCGAAGACAATTAAGCAACTTAAAAAAAACATACACAATGTAATCAATGAAGTCAATCCGGAAATATGTGAAAGAGTGTTAAAAATGTCATCATAAGACCAGACATTTGCTACAAGGTCAGAAGCAGCCATTTAGCAAATGTTATTTTTCATAAATAATTCCTAAGTCTATTTTGATCAACTAATTCATTGTATTCAATTACAATCCAAAATTATTTAAAAAAAGTTTTGAAATTATATTTAATGTATTTTCAAAAATGTATCATATGAACAAATACATATAAAATATTTTTCATTATGGCATAAGAGAATTCAGCATTTACGTAATCTTAGAGCATAGAAAGATATAAGGCGAAGAAGAGCTATTAAAAAGGCGGTACAAAACTAACACTTTGAATCGCCTTAGAATATCTATACTCTAAGAAATAAGGGAACTTTAATTTTTGCTGCAAGACATATAGGATGAAGTTACGGCGCGAAACAATTTGATTAACGATTTCTACTAAAAGCAGGTAGAAAATAAATTGAAAAAATTACCGGCAATATTATAATAAAAAAAAAAGTTATTCAATTACAAAATAAATGTTGAACTGCCTATACGTCTCAGTCGATGGTAGTACTTAGTAGCGGAAACATAGTTATGACGTATATGCATTAGCTACTCTACATTAGGGCATTGTAGAATAGTCCATTAATATCTAATGGCTTTTCCATTTCTTATACGAGGTCTGTTCAAAAAGTATCGCGAATTTTGAATTTCCGCGGGTTATGTATATTTGATTTTCGATTTTTTGTGGCGTTATGTTAGTACTCATGTCTTTCACTTATGCCGACAAGTTCGGCCATTTTGAACATTCAGTTAATTGTTGACAGCTGCTTTGCTTGCACGTGTTTTGACTCGTTTTCGATTTTTGCCCATTCCAAAAAATGGATCAGAGAATCTGTTTCGGAAACAAGAAAAAGTCACAGGGGGCTAGATCTGGGGAATACAGTGGCTGCGGCATTATTAGTATGTTGTTTTTGTCCAAAAATTCGCGCACAAGCAACGATGCGTGAGCGCAGGGGCGTTATCATGGTGGAAAATTTTTGTTCTTTCATTTTTGTTCTTCCACAAATCCGGGCGTTACTGGCGGATTGCTTCGCGCAACTTGCGCGTAACTTGCAGATAATATTCCTTATTGACCGTTCTACCCTGTGGCAACAACTTATGATGCACCACGCCCCTGCAATCGAAGAAAACTGTAAGCAAAACCTTCACATTCGACCGAACTTGGCATGATGATTGAGCTTTGGTTTCCACGTCATAACCATTGGAGCAAATTTGGGTCGTCGCGGACAGAGTCTAACAGCTCCTTAGCAATGTTAATGCGATGCTGTTTTTGGTCGAAAATGGGCAAAAATCGAAGACGAGTCTAAACACGTGTAAGCAAAGCAGCTGAACATTGAAAATGGCCGAATTTGTCGGCATAAGTGAGAGACATAAGTACCAACATAACGCCACAAACAAATCGAAAATCGAATATACGTAACCCGCGGAAAGACCTCGTACATACACGTATTCTCTAAGGTCCTAATGGTATTTTTTAGAAGATAAATAAAATTGTTTAATAAGGCCGAATCTTACTCAGGAAGACTATCAACATCCAAAATTAATGAAAATATAAACTGAATGAGGGGTTTTGTGAAATCAGATCGTCGATTAATATTGAAGATAAAAAATAAGTTCTTGAAAGAAAAAATATAAATAAAATTGTTTAATAAGGCCGAATCTTACTCAGGAAGAAAAAGAAGTTCTTGAAAGGATTAGAAAAAAGTGTTCCTCGAGGCAGATCGGACATTACAGACAATTGGATGCTCCACAATGAAAACACCTGCGGTCACAAGGTCATCTCCATCAACGAGTTTTTGTTGGAGAAAGGAATTGCTTCGGTTTCCTAGTCCCCTATTCACCTAATCTTAATCCATCACTAGAAAGAATGTTATCTTGGTGCTGTTGAGCTGAGGACGATTCCACTTGAAACCTTCCAGCAATGCTACGAAGAACGCCTCCGCCGATGTATAGCTACGCAATAATGTTACGACGTTACATGGCTCTGGTGATTTCTGGAATTGTTTCATAGAATGTGAAAATTGATTACGATACAGTCGAAAATAATAAAGAAAAGTAAACATTTCTTAAAAATAGAGCTTAACATAGTTTAGTAATAACGAGAAATGTGACAAAACCAACAGCGAGTTTGGAATAGTCAGGAAGTTGAAAAAAGACTAGGTGACCTTGTATTCGGTGAGAGAAATAGTACTCGGTGAAATAGTACATGGTAATAAGAATAAAACAGTTAAAATATGTTTAAAAATTGTGAAAAAACTTCAAATTGTTTAAAAATATTAAAATAAAATTGTTGCAAAACAAATTGGTTTCATAGCTTTCTGTGTGGTTCTACTTTTATCACTAAGTCCAAAAATAAGAAGCATCTTCATAGTCCAAAAATAGGAAGAAGATGCTACAGTTAAGCAATATAATACCAAAGTAATCGAGAAAGAATTGAATATTTTAAGGACTCGGTTGTCAACATGACATTCTTAGTTAATTCTTATCAATGAGTCAATAATGTTTAAGGTATTGTTTGTAGAGTAATAAAGTACTCGCATGTATTTAGCGGTCTAAAAATTATTCGTTTGAAAGATTGTGCTATTAAAATATTGTATAACATACACATATACAATATTTTTCGATAAGAGGAAAAATCTATACTATAAGATAAAAACTAAAAAAACCTCAAGTAAATTTTTTTTAGTTTCTGGCCCTAAGAAAAACAACTTTTTTTCTAATATTTACTAATTTTTTGTATAATTTTTGCGTTTTTGCTGAGATAATTAAATTAATTTCTTTTTGCAGTTTTCTAAATTTATTTATCTTTTAATAATTAATATGTATAATTACTGGGTATATAATTTACAATACCGCTGATACTCGTAAGTATTGGGCCAACCATAAATTTCTTAAGCTGATTCATTTAAGCACAAATTAATTACTCCCAATATTTTTAAAGTATAGCACTCTATGCTGCCATATTTAAATTAAAAATATTTGTATAAAAAATGCCTTACGTTTAAAGCAAACATTTCCGGAAATTCCTAATGGGAGAGTTTTATTTGCCTTACGTGAATTATATATATTGCGAAGAATGGTTGACTGTATTGTAAAAGATTCAAGGAAGAGGACAGTATTAAAAACATTTGTTCGTCGCCACAATATCATCACTTTTTCTGAAGATAAAATGGAAATGATAACTAGAAAGCGAAACATATATCTTCCAACAACGGAAGTAATATTCTAATTAAATATGGGTTCAATTAAACGTATAACCATTTCAAAAGTCAAACGGAAAATTTAGAAGGCTTGGTCGAATAGTTCTTCAAAAACCATTGTAGCGCACTTATTAAAATAAATTGAAGCAGACACTGTGAGCATAAGAAAAACCACAAAAATTGGAGCAAAGAATCCCGATTTGGCCAAAAGCAGAACTTTCGTTCACAGATCAGCAGGAGAAAGAATATCAGTGCTTGGAAAGTTTTGTGAGATTCCGCCAGCATATGGAGTTTTTCCGTGGAGATATGGTTGCTTATATCTATAGAATGGAGGGACATAAGAAAAAGGAGAACTACAGAAATATTTTTAAAAAAATTACTGCCATCAGGAACTCGCATTTACCAACAAAAATTCACAGATAACCGCAGTCTCCTGACATGAATCCTATTGAGCTCCTTTGTGGGGGACATGACAGAAACTTTTGATTTATATCCGCCGAGCTCTCATGAAGAGTTTTGCAGCAGCAATGGTCACAAATACTTTAGAACAATTACTAATGAGCATGTCTAAACGTACGCAGCAGTTATTAAAAACCACGAGTGGCTACGTTGATGAATCAAAAATTTAAACAAAATAATATACTTTAATAATAAAAGTATATTAAATGTAAAGACCATATATAAACTGTAAAAAGTAATACTGTAAAGTACTTATATCAATCCATATATATAAAAAAAATTTTTTTTGAGTGGGTGAATCCTTATGCGCGGTAGTGTATAACTTATATTTGTTTTATCCTACTGAGTTCTTTCACATATTTTTTCTGAAACCGAAAGTTGCTTTGTATGATCATTCCAAATATTTCATAGTGAAAAGAATATTATAAATAGGTAAAATGAGAAGTCCATATACAATGCTGATAATATGATTAATTTCAAAGATATTTTAAATTATATTAAGTTATTCGGCAATTTCATGTATAGAATTCCAATATCAAAGCATATATACTATATTAGAATCATCTTCTAAAATTTCTAATATGAAATAATTGAATAAAAGTGAAAATCATTGAAATTACAATTTTTTTTTAAATTAATAAAAAAGATCTAATTTATTAAAAATTAAGAACACAATCATTAACATTTTACAAAAACATAATATAATACATTATAATAGTTGGTAAACTTTTTAAATTTTTGCTTGTAGCTTTATTTTGCAAGGTCTTATTTCGAAATAGAAATACATAGTTTTATAATACTACCACCAAGCTTATTACGGGACAATTACCAGTTTCCATGAGATGAGGTTAAATTCTTTTCGATTGCTTAATATTTAATAATTTTAACTTTCCAACTTTTTGCACTTTCACAGAAATACACAGTACTTCATTTTGACTATTGTTAACTAATACAAAGCTTTTTGGGAAAAATTATGATTAAAAATATGATGGCAAAATATAGTAACAACTTTGATTTGTTAAAGAAATTTTCATTAAATCAAAGTTTGAATTTGAAAACACTATTATGACCTCTTTGCAGTTACCTGGTTTCGCAAATTATGGCATATAGACGATTTGTATTCAAAGTCAAAATTGATCGGAACACCTTCATTGAATATCTTAATTCACACCAGGTAATCATACACATCCGATTTTATGCAAATTGTAGACTTTTCGAATATTTTGTACCAATTAAATTGATTTAATTAACGCTTAAATAGCCAATGATTGAGGGTAATAATCAATGATCGTAACGAGTTGCGAGGAGAATTTCATAGACGCAATGTAGAACACAAAAATGAACAAGGACGTGTTTAACCCATTTTTTTAACTATGCATTTATTATACGAATACAAAATTCACCAATGTTGGAAACTTTTCAAAATTTATATATTTTTTGTGTATTATTTATTAAAAATAAAATCAATAAATCTGAAGGTTTTTCTTCCATTGCAACCACTCTTCTTCTTCATCAATAATTGGATTTTATAAAATTTTTAAAATTTTTGAACTTAAAAGTTCAAAAAAAGTTCGATAAGATGAATTCATCACATTAGTAAGACTCTTTCCTAAAAGTTATCGATTAATGATAAATAAAAAATGACCGATCGAATATAAAATCGATTATAAAACTTTCGGTGATATAATTTATCTCAAAAAAAATTTACACAAAAGATAGAAATAAAACAAAACTGAAAAGAAAATAGTAATAATAATAATAATAATAATAATTATATTGTAGTTTAGTGAAAGAAAAAGCAAAACGAATTGTTTCCTCTAAATTCCAAAAATTTCTATTGAATTTCGGATGAATTATGAAAGTACGCAGCGAATATCGTTACACTGGTTAGTAATGCTTACGAGGAGGCTAGTTATTTAGCGTCAGATTATATTGTACGTAGTTCAGAGTTGAATATTTGTAAGAAGCAATGATTGAACAACGACTAATGATAAATAATTCACTAATATTTATTGTTCAAAACCGGTTTGCTAATTGATTATTTCCTTGACGAAGTGCTGTAAGCCTTAAAAGTAGTGAAAATTGTTGAGTCATTATAGTAGAGGAATCTCAGCATTGATTAGATATTCAACGAACTATTTATAAATCATTAAATATTCGAAAGCATATTAGCATAAACAGAGTTGATAAAATAGAGATTGTTTAGTTTCATTTATAAAAGTTTATTCACATACACATATGAATGTACGCGAGCCTTAATGGAACTTGTGTATAATCTCACTGATGCAGATTATTATGTTGTCAGTTATTGGATGACACTTTTCACTAGCTACTTTAATAATAAGAGAAAAGTTGTTATCATTTGATTAATTTTGTTAAATTGCAAAAAATATAATTAATATGCACAATTTTAAAAAGATATACAATATATACAAATTAAAAAATTAGTATCGGTTAATAATAGATTCATATCTATGTTGATTAAAAGCTTATCACAAATATTGTATTAGCACGTATTTTAATTTTTTTAAATGTATATTTTTAGAGGGTGTAAACATTTTGTTTTTTAAAGTCGAGTTTTTTTTTTTAAATATTCCAAAATTTTAAATGAAAAAACTGAATTTTTATGTGTATATATGTATGTAGGTTTGACAATAATTTCAAATATTCAAAATTTGAGGATGTTTTTTTTAATGATAAAGCAACTGTCAAATATTTGAAGATATATTTAATTTTTAATAAACGTATATTTTAGAGAAATTAAGTAAATACAAATATTTAATACAATTGAATACTATAAGCAGTTTTTAAAATTCTGTACCAAAAAATATAAAGTTTTAACTATGAATTTTTAACAATTGGAATGGCTGCTAGTAAAATGACCTTCAGAAGGTGAATTTAATTAGAAGTACCCTTTTTATTATTATATTTTATGAGTAATTAATTTTGAATATGACCAAACTAAGTAAATTATATACGATAAAAACTAGGATAGATATCGGAAGAAAATCTAAAATATTTGTTTATATATAAACATACTTACTAATCCATAAGAAACTTTATATTTACAAGAGACTAACCAAAGCTGAAAAATTAATGTTCTACTCCCAACGTCTATAAAACTGAAACGTTTTTTTCAAGCTCTTCATTAGTAGGTATTTAGTAATGTTAACTTAATAGAATAATTTGGAATTTTTTTTTTGACCTTATAACTGTGTGGTCAAGTTTAACTTACATCTTAGCTGCAAGATAAAGCTAAGGATCACGCTCTTATATAAGGATAATTTTTAACTTATTAAAATCTTTCAAGTCTGTGTTTGTAAGCAGAGTAATCTATTGTAGATGTCGTAATATCTTGCTTTATGGTGCTGAAATATGAAATGGGAGATGTTGGAATTTAGTTTCTATTAGTTTGTTTTTTAAAACTTAATTTGCCGAATATTCTGGTTTTAAAATTTTTGGTGTACAATTGAGAATATGATTTAGCAAGGTTGTACTACTTATACGGTAATATTTGTAAGGCCAAAAAATCACTGTTTTAAAGAATGTGCTAGCTAGTATATGCCATACAATAAGTAAAATTAATCAAGATATACCTGTTTTGAAAGACCGGAGATAAGTACACATCTTCAAGTGTAGAAAAAGGATATTAGAGAGATTCTTTCCAATGCCAGAGAAAATAAAAAGCTGACGTATCGTAAATATTCATGTATAGATGAACTATTCTGGAGCCTTAAAATATTCATACATAACATCGTCGCTCCACCGACCTCATATTTTGTGACCATAATGGAGCCACTGTAGACTTTCCGGGCAGGAACTTCCTCATCGATGCGGACTAGACTGTAGCAGCATATTAAGCTTAATTTTATTAACAAACGGCGGATCGCGGTAATGCTTCAATATCTCGTCGATAAATAGGTTCCGGAATCGTCTATGTTTATGTAGAGGGCCAAAAATTCTTCGAAGGATCCTCCTCTTGAACGTGTGCAAGAGTTTACAATAGTTTTTGCTGTGAACCCAATTTTCTGTAGTACACATGAGGACTTCGATGTTATGAGTGAAATAATTTAGAATACCTGAGTTATATTCTGTTGGCTTCCAACAGCATTGTACGGATTTCTTCCCCCATGATCTCATCGGTTGCGACTTTTGACCCCAAATAGGAAAATATTTTACCTGTTTCATAGCTATAATCACCTATCTGTATGCTACTATAACCAATTGGTCTTGCCTTTGATACCGACGCTGCCACCATTTACTTTGTTTTGCCTTCATTTATGTGTAGCCCAAGATATTTCGCCGCCGCTTCAATCTTCGGGTCACGGATCACCTTTTCCAGCCCCAGATTAAAGAGAACGCATAAAAGTGCGTCTCCTTACCTCTGTCCCTGTGTACGCGAATTCTTATTGAATACAATAACTCCTAACTATGAGCATAGATTATTGCCTCTGTCCCTGTGTAAGCGAATTCTTATTGAATACAATAATTAAGATAAGGTCTCTTTAGTTTTTTTCTTTCAAAAATATTCTCTAAATAATAATAGACTACTGGTATATTCAGACATTTTTTTTGAAAAACTGTTAATTTTTCAATTTATTTAAAAAACTATTACCTTTGATAAGACTCTTGTTATTATATATTCTTATATATAATATGTCCCGGGTTAGGACCAGCGTCCTTAAGTCGTACATTTTATAAGATAGATAGAACTTTTAATAATACTCGGATCTGGTGAAAAAGTTAACTTGTCTAAAAATTGCATGCTTATCCTACTCGAATCACACATTTATTTTTTCGGCATGTTTATCCTGCTGAAATGCAAATGCTCGCGCCTCCAACTTTTGTCGCCAATTAAATAATTATACTTTCTAAATTATTTTCCACAAACCTTCTACCTCCTACAATTATTTAATTTTCCTATGAAAACTAGTAACAAATTAAATAATTTCTTACTGCATTTTTTTTAACATCTATTTAATTATCTTGAAATTTCACTATTATTAATTGTATTCATTCATAATATTATTGTTTAGCCTCTATCCTGAAGTAAGGATTTTTTATCATCGATTATTTAAACTAAAAAGGGCAGGTTTCGAACAATTGTATTAGTATGATTGTATAAAAGAAAATATAAAGGACTTTAATGTCACTATTGTAAAATTAAAAAAAAATGATAAAAACTCAAAATGTTTCTTTTTTAAATTTTATATAAAAAGAAAATAAATTAAAATATTTAAGAAAAACAAATACTAGTAAATATTTGTACTTTGAAACCAATAATAAATGTCATACAATCTATTTACTTTCAGCTGTGTACCTTTCGAAAAAATACACAAGTTATCAAAGATCTTAACCGCCCAAAAGGTTATTATAAAATTTTTACCATAATTTTTTATTTGATCTTCAACATTGGATAAATTGACCTTCAGTGTGATATTTAAATAAATGCTAACGAAATGCGAAATAAATCCAATAAAATATAATAAACTTGTATATCAATGAATTTTTTATATGCACAGAATTGTCGTCAAATTATAATTTATTACTTACGCGGGTATTTACGGGTATTTGTACAATATGAGCAAACATCGTGCATTGAAATCAAAACTGACCAATTTGCATTAGAAAGTTTTTATTGGCGTCGAGAAACTTGCAAACGAGTTTTAAATCTTAATCTAAGACACAAAGTTTTCTAAACTGATGAACCGTAACTGATTTTCTAATATTTTTTTTCGCAATTACTTTTTTAGTTGCATTTTCCTGCTATGTTTTGGGTAACAGTAACTTATTTTAATGTTTACATTTGTGCTTTTTACACTACAAGTAAATATAGTAAAAATTATGAAGAAGCCTCTCAAAAGATGCTTATACACTCGATAAAAAATATTTTGCCATATAACATTATCTACAAAAGAGATTCATGAAATTTTCAACAGGAAATGGTAGTGTCATCCGGAAATATTATATTCATAATTTTCACATTCGAAGTCTATTGAAAATATTCGCGGCGTGACTGGAGTCTATCTGAGCTGGAGCTCAAGACAATTTTCTATTTCTTTAAATAATATTTGATTTTAAATTAAAATTTCTGAAACGATATTCTTTAAGTTTATTATTTATAAAATTATATATTATTATTATTCATAAGCATTTCCATTGCTGACAATCTGACTCTTTTTGTAATTAATTGTTATTTACATATACATTTATTTTTGTTTGTATTTTCTTTAATATATTAAGTATAATATACGACTTTATATAAGAAAAACCAATTTTATGCTTAGTTTTATCATAATATATAAAACTATAACGTATAGTAGATTTTGAAATTGTTAGTAATTTTTTCTACAAAATGTGGCATATCCTCCATTAAAGTGACAACGAAAATGTTATGTTGCTAGAGAAATAAAACGTGGAACGATGTCGATTTATATTTTATTTGGCATATTGGAGAATTTGATTAACAAAAGTTAAAAGAGAAATCCTTATATCATAGATCAAAGAGATGTGCTGCAGCGTAATACAAAATTGGGTAATATTTGAAATATGCTATTAAAGTGTTAAAAATAGATCATTTCCGTTTGAAAATGTAATAAAACCATTAAAGAGTCATTTTATATACAAAAAAATAAAATAAAGAAAAGTACATATTAGTCATATATCAATGTTCGCATAATTTATTATAAAAGTAAACTTAGTGCATTCTTAAATTGCTACAATCTACTCGTAGCAAAAAGTGGGTTATAAAAAGAGTTGTGGAAAATTTCAATAAAACGTCTATCAAATATTAAGTTTGCGTTTAAAATTTGGTTTAACTCGAAAGTGATTTTAAATTTTTTTCTGCAAAGTCTTCATCATGTACATCGTATAACGAAAATATCCCAGACTGTATGTCACAATAACTAAAAGTAAACCTTTCACTTCATTTATTTAACTAACATTTTAGATCAAAAATAGAAAAGATATATTGCAAATATTTTTCAAAATCTAGTTGAAAAAATCAACCGCCTCGTATTTTGATCAAATTACTTAATTTCGACTCATAAAGTTCTCTTGATTTTGATGACAGGGTGTTAAAATATATAACATTTAGTTGCTACTATAAATTAGGAAAAGTAAATACTATTTTGTAATTGATTAATATTGAATAAAAGTTTTTATTAATAATTTTTATTAGACAATAAAATGTTAGAAAACCTAATGATTTCGAAAAAAAAATTTAAAATTAATTTGTGACAAAATTGGAAATAAATGCAATATTAATTACTTTGTGTTCAATAAGTTTCAATAAGTGAAACTGATTTTTTAAATGATAGATTAATTTTGGATTAAGGGTCATCATTACAAATAAGGAGATATCTTCAGTTTTTTTTATTGTATAATGAAACATTATCAAATTAAGCCAGATTGTTTTAATTAATGACACCTTATAATGAGCGTGTATGTTTAAAAAGATATTATTTTCTATGTATTTATTCAAATCATTAAATAAATATATTGGATTAAGTCAAATAATTCTTGAAACGAAGAAGATTTGTAAAGTACTCAATATTGTTTTCTAAAAGAGAGAAATCTTATCTTTATCTTCAAAATATGCTGAAATTTTAGAATGTTTTTTAGAAAACATCAGAAATTTCCTTATAAATAAAGGATATTATTTTTCTTAAAAATAATTAATTATCTTCCGTTTACAGTTTACTAGAAAGAAGAATTATTGAACATTTTCAGGCTATATTTTTAGGTAATCAAAGAATTTTTCTAATTTTTTTTCCATGGCAGGGCTATTTAATAATAGCGTAGTATTTTATCGAGATTACTATACCTTTATGGTCAAGCAACAAGATCTACTTGATATTTTCGGATTCGTATCCATTATTTTTTTAGCTAGTGGTGTTAGAAGGTATAGTAAAAAAGTAATGAGACTGGTAGCACCGAGAGCGTTCTTATAACACTGCGGTACCAAATAGAGCGTGATTAGTCAAGTTGTGTTTTTATAGTGCATTACGAAAAATTGAACAGCGAATTTAGGATCAAAGATGTGTCATCATTTTTAGTTTGGCGAATCCACGAGTTTGACTTACAAAATGTTACAAAGAACCAATGGGTAACATTCTTTATCAAGACGTCGCTCACATAAAGCAATTTTGGTGAGTCGATATGAAGTGGAATATGAACCTAGCTCAGGAAGACTTCCAATATGGAAAACTAATAAAAATGTGAAACTAGTGAAGGCTGTTGTGAGGTAAGACCATCGGCAAACATTAATAATCGGATAATTTCAAATCAGACATTGCAGACACTTGGATGGTCAACCATGACAACGTCCCATTTCACACGGCCATCTCAAATAAAGAATTTTTGTCGGGAGAGGTGGTCGTGTGGCTATCTATGTGACTTTTTTTTACAAACGGATGTAACCGGGGAGCTGCAGAGGATTCCAGTTGACGCCTTCCAGCACTGCTATAAATAGTGGCAATAATACCTCCACCGATGTATGAGTGCCCAATATAACTACTTTGAAAGAGATGGCATTAATGGATAAAATTAAAATAAAATTATACCAAAAAGGTAGTCTCCTTTTTTGTGATAATTCGTAAGCAAATCAAATTACTTTCCAAGGAAACTATTTTAAAGAGGATAATATAAAATAATACTAAATTATTGAAAAGAAGAAAAATCAATCTCATTAATTTTATGCCACATCCACCATTCGAACGAAAGAATATCATCATCATATGCCGTAATTATATAAGAACAAAAGAATAATAATAGATCTAGCTTCATTGTTTAAACACTCGGACGGCACGGACGTGTTTTTTTGTGCAGACGGCTGTCCTTTTGAAAGAACATTGTGTTTTGAGTGTGTGCATATTGAAATAAAAAGGGTGAAACAATTTTTTTTTTCTGTGGAAAAAGACAAAACTGAAAAATACGCGGAAAATTGTCTCGACCGCAGCCAGTGTGATCTGGTCTAGAGACAGTCTGTTTTTTTCCGTTGGTTTTTTTTGAGTGTTCGTGTGAAGAATTCTTTGGAATTTAAAAAAAAAAAAAAGGAAAAGGTGTGAGGCGATAAGCCACCCCTAACAGGAGGGGAGTTAGATAAACTGACTCCGGGAGGAGCAAAAAGAAGGGCAACAAGAGCGACAAAGATGGAAGGAAAGAAGAAGACGACGGAAAATAATCGAATAGAGGTAATGGTATGCGAGAAAAACGTTCTGCCTACGGTACAGGCAGAGCAAAAACAAATAATAGACTACAAAGAGGGGCTCGAGCCGGGGCTAGTTACATATGAGAGGGATGCCAAAGGCCCTTTCTATGTTATTGCCGAGTGTAAGAGGGACAGCAATAAGCAATATATTAATGATATTCTATTGGGAAAAATTTTGAAGAACGTTATGGGACCTGCACTCAAATTTTCGGTCCAAAAGATCGGAGCCTATAAGTGCAAGATTACGTGCAGTTCTGCAATGGAGGCGAACAAGATCATCACATCCCCTAACACAAGATTGGGTGATGCAAACAATTACAATTTTTATATCCCGAGGCATTTTACCATAAAAGCGGGGATCATACATGATGTTCCCATTGATGTCTCGACGGATGATTTGGTCAAAGAAATTAAAAGTAGTGTCAGAGTACAGAATGCTACCAGAATGACTAGAAGGGTAACATCGGAAGATGGCAGCGTGACTTTTGCTGAGACAAACGGTGAAAATATTCTTTCTCGGGTCAGCACTGCCCGAATACATTACTTTTTGGGGGGCTCTAAGACGCGTGAAACAGTTCACCAGGAACCCCATGATGTGCTTTAAGTGTTTTAAGTTTGGACACTTAAAAGCTAGATGCTCAACTGAATCGGAAGTGTGCAGAAATTGTGGGGAAGCCAGACATGAGGGACCCTGCAGTGGAAAGACAAAATGTGTAAATTTCAAGAATGAACACCCATCCACGAGCAGACAATGCCCGGAATACACAAAACAAATCACAATACAGAACTTGATGGAGGAACAAATGCTGACCTATGGCGAAGCCATTAAAATGGGTAATTTAAACGGTACTGTGGACAATAGACCGTACCTGAGAGAGCAGCAATTAAACAATAAAATGGAATTCCCACCGCTCGCAAAAAACAAAAATGAACAGTTGCATCAGAGGAAAACCATTTACAAATCGGGGAACAGACCAAACATAGCCTGGAATTCGCTTCCGATCCAGGAACAACTAATTGAAAATGAACCAACACCCTTACAGTCAAACCCGATCAAGAGCACAGAATTAGAAAGGATCCTGAGCATCCTGACGCTAATTTTATCAAAGCTAGGGATGACAGGTATCATGCCAGGACCATAAACAGTGCATACAAATACAATAGATACAATAAAAAATGCAGAGACAACAATAAAACCAGGGGAAGTAAATCAAACTACCGTTTTTTAGATTTAATTTTAAATTAACTTATATATTTTACTTTTTTATTTTTCTTTCTCTTTTTACTCTCGCCATGAGCGACAGCAAAATTAAAATCCTACAATGGAACATTCAAGGTTTCTACAATAATAAAGGTGGTTTAGAACAATTAATTTCGAAATACTCTCCACACATCATAGCACTTCAAGAAACTCACCTCCCTGCAGATTTCTCCATCACAGGTTTCAAACAATACAATTCCTCATTTCACAATTGGAATAGAGATTTGAAAACTGGAGGCATCTCTTTAATGATCCACAAATCCATAAGTTTTAAAATTAACCCTATTTCATCAAATATTTTGGCACATTCATGCAATACCATTTCTAACCCTCTTTTTACCTTAATAAATATTTAAGTTGAGCATAGCTTACATCTTAAAAAAGACGATCTCCTCAATCTCACAAGAACTGTTAGCGGTCCGACAATTATCGTCGGTGATTTCAATGCTCGCCACCACCACTGGGATCCCTCAGGGCAAAACAATTTTGGTGTAGTCGTTAACGATTTTATCTTTCTCAACAATGGACATTACACTCATCTCTCTACTAGAGGCACTAGAACAGCAATAGACCTATCAATAGTTTCTCCTTCAAAAGCTGGTAATATTTCATGGCAACCCCTCTCAGATCTTTATGGGAGTGATCACGTACCCTTACAGATCATCCCACAGAGCTCAGTAGCTACCTTTTTTCATTCTCCCCGGTTTCTTGAGGGAAATGCAGACTGGTCCACCTTTTCTTCAAAGGTAAATGACTTCATTTCGTCAATTCCCACTTCACTTAATATTAATAAAGAGGCTGCTATTTTAAAGCGATGCATTCGTTTTGCGGCCGCTCGTTCCATTCCCTCTTCTAATTCTTTCCACAAAATACAACCTTCATGGTTTAATAAAACGATCAAGTCACTTCTAAAGGAAAAAAGAAAACGTTTAAAAGTTTTTACCAATTTTCAAAATGGCCGCAACCTTATTTTGTATAGGAAAGCTAATGCGGAATTAAAAAGAGAAATACACCAATTAAAAAAAAATAGTTGGGAGAACTTTGCTTCCAACATCAACCCTCAAACACCAATCAAGGCCGGTTGGACTTCAATTAATAGGCGACAAGGAAAGCAATGTAAGCATCATTTGCGTACCTTAAAGTCTGATTCGGGGATTCTCTCCCAATCTTCAGAAATAGCCAATGAACTGGCAAAATTTGGTCCAGCTATAGTGCTGACAGTAATTTCAACGAATCCTTTTGCAATGATAAAAGACAGTTCCTTCAAGATTTAGATTCTTTTCTCCCCAACAGAGATAAATACAAAATTGATGTTCCTCTTACGTTTCAGAAACTTTTGACCAGCTTTCACGTCTGAAAGGATCTACTCCTGGTTTTGATCGCATCACTTTCTCTATGATCAAACACTGTCCGACTTATTGAATTTATACAATTCCATCTTAAATTATGGTATTTTCCCGCACGACTGGAAACTAGCTGCGCTTTTTCCGCTTTCCAAAGGCAAAGTGGACCAAAGCGACCCTGGTAACTATCGTCCAATATCCCTACTCCCTTGTATGAGTAAATTATTAGAAAAAATGATTGCAAAAAGATTTTCTTGGCTTTTAGAATCTAATCTATCTCCGAATATACACAGTTATCGCCCTCTTAGAGGAACTCAATCCCTTTTAGTCAACCTAACACATTATTTAAGCAAAAGCATTTCGACCAGGAAGCATGCGCACATTCTTTCTGTGGATTTGGAAAAGGCGTTTGACCGGGTTGGTTCCCACCTGGTCCTAAGTCAACTGCGTGACTGGGGTGTTGGGCCCCGTATCCTGCACCTTTTAAGCTCTTTTTTGACAAATCGTAGCGTCAGAAATCGAGTCAATGGTTTTTTATCCCAAGTATATAACAGCGATTTAAATCCGGTCTTTTCGAAAGCTGCAACTTGTACAAAAAATGTAATATGCCCATTCCTTGCAAAATTAAAAATTCTCCCATTCCGCGATACTGACTATTATATCTTACAACGTGTGATACTCTCCTTAGTACGCATAAAAAGCTTTCAACGTCCGCTCCACTTTTTGTCCACGAACACAACAAATTTCTGGCAACACACGTTGAAGCCGAACACTTTTACACAGACGGATCAAAAAGTGTTCAGATCCAATTATTCTGGAAATTAAATCTGGTCGCATAAATCAAAAAAGTAGGACCACACTTCGTTGGATTCCCTCTCACAGTCATATTTTAGGAAATACTCAAGCCGATGAGTTAGCCAAAATGTGCCATAACATGCCTCTTATCTGTCATCACCCTCCAAGCTACTCATCCATTTTAAATTTAATAAAATATTGCCAAGCTTTGGACTTAAATAATATTTGGAAATCTTCAAACTCTTTTCTTAGAAAGGTATGTCTTTCAACCCAAACCCCTAAGTACAACTCAGAGCTAGGAAGGTCGCATTGCGTGGCGCTAACCAGGGCACGTATTGGTCATTGCAAACTAACAAAAGATCACTTGCTATCAAAACGTCCACCACCTAATTGTAAGTTCTGTGGAGAAATTCTCAATTCGGAACACTTTCTTTTCAATTGTAGGCATACTAAAGTATTTCTTCAGTTAAATGGTAAAGAAAACTTACCTGCTCTACTTTCACCCCAACAAAATCCGAATGGACCTTTTTTCCTGTTGCTAAATCATCTAGACTATAGAAACCAATTGTAATGCTTATTTCTTTTTTTTTTTTTTTTTTTTTTTTTTTTTCTTTAATAAATTTTTAGCATAAGTAAATCTAAATTAAAAAAAAAAAAATTTTAAACTTTTAAATCAGCAAAATTGTAAATTTTTCATTTTAAACTGAATTATGTTCATATAAAAAAAAAACAAATTTTGATAAAATTAATAAGCGCCTTATGGCCCAAGCAGCCACGTGCGCCAACACCAGACTACCCAGATTTATTCTGGGCAAATCTGTTTTTATAAATAAATAAATAAATAGATCTAGCTTTTGATCTATTATCCTTTGCAGAGATTTACAATTTCGATTCATAATTGTTTTTATGTTCGGTGCTTTTTGGGTACTTTTCTTGCATGGAATTTTGACATAATATGCTTTTGTTGTACACATAGAATGATCAAAATAATTGTGGAGATACACATATTTGAATCATTCCTACGTTCTGTTTGGATGTTGCATTTTCTCTGATAAAAATTAGCTGAAGAGTGAAGAAAGTACAATAAAATAATATGCGAATATGAAAAAAAATTTTGAAATATTTTTGTTTAATTTAAACTTTACGCAGGATAACGCACAATAACCTGGCAATATTTTCTCTTTTTAATAGTTTTAAAAGTAATTAATAGATAATTTAAATGTTTCAAAAACACACAATTTTGAATAAAAAATATTTTATATTTGCCCAAAAATTGTGTCAAAATTACTTAGTTCCTATCTTCATCCGTTTGAATTTTTTTCTATAAAGTCCTTGTTCATCTCGAAAAGAAATAATATCTACTTCAGACTTCATTCAGGCAATCCTCTTAATTGAGGTTATATTTATTTAATCAGAAATAAATTTTATTAGTTATTATTATAGCTTTTCTGCTTTATCACTTTTTATTTATACTCAAAAAAACTAGGTTGTTACTTTACCATTATTATTGAACCTATATTTTATTGAAAAATCCCAATATTCTTCGCATTACCAAAAATGGTCCCTTTTAGCGGATAAGGAGGCGACGTGAATTTCTTGGGGGCGACGTATTTCTTAAACGTTAATAAGTTGAAACGTTAATAAGTTGAACTCATAGAGTGAATTAAAATTAAATTTTTGGTAAATATCTTATTAAAAATTTCCATTTTGTAGTGCCTGTAAACGTTTCAAAAATTGCCTTATCTTTCTATGTTGCTTTTGAAATGATGTCTTTAGATAAATGAAAATGTGTATGTACGAGATTATAACATTATCAATAGTTGTGGACCTATTGCTGTCATCTGTTTTTATTTCAGAAGATCAATATTAGTTGTCACAATAGGTTCAGCCCAGTAAGGACACTCTTCGTTCCTCTCATTGGCTTGCTTAGTTCAAGTTTTTTATATAAAAACATGTGAAGCTTACAACCATCACCCATTTGTTGACCAGCTTAAGTCTTCATTTACTTTTCTGTCGATGAGGCCTTTCCGGCTTTGGAGGTAATAAGATATGTCGGATAAAATGTCATAGTAGATATGTATAACTTTAAGATTGTTAAGGAGTTTGTTGAATAAAGACTTCAAAAAATAGACTTCAAAATAACATCAGTGTAAAAATACAGTTAAGGGATTATACTCGTTGATAGGGCTTTACATATTAAAATATTTTTCTACAAAATAAATCTACGGGTAATAAAAGCGCAGATTTATAAAACTTTAATAATTCCGACTTTAACAAATAGCTCCGAAATATGACAGATGGCGGTCATGGATGAAGTTGCTTTTGGTCCCTGCGAAAGAAAAGTCGTTCACAAGATTTATGGTAATGTCTATGAATATAGCAACTGTAGAAGTAGATATAATAAAGTTTTAAACTCTTTATCGGGAAACTAAAAATATCTGCAAAATGTTTTGATAGCGAGCCCACGTCATTCGATTGACTTAAGACACTCCCGTAAAAATAATGTTTTCCGGAAGGCCATTGTCAACTATGCAAGATGAAAGGGCTGCACCGAGTAATGCCTAAATTGACTCGTTATCAGAATTAGGAGAGTAAAATCAGCCAATAGAGATATTTGTCGGACTCTTTTTGACGAGACATACACGTATGTGTATAACAACAACAATTGTAGTACCAATAAGTAAACAAATAAATAATAAGGTATTTTCGGATGCTTGAAAATTGCTCTCCAATTGATTTGCTTAATCGGCAGCAACTTAAAATCGAGCTCAATTCTGAAACTGAAATTTGGTATTTACAATTCTTCTAAAAGGACTTACTATCCTTTCTACGGAACCATAGCCGGTGTACATATGCCCAGAACTTTTTGGCTTACCATCGTATAAATGTTAAAATTGAAAATCTTATTACGGTTTAAATATAACATATAAAAAACGAAATATTGTAGTATGCATTACATTGGAAACGACACTATTGGTCTCGAACATAGCTTCAATTAGTTACCGCCAAAACACCAAATTGTTTTTGTCAAGTAAAATATTAATACTTGTATGTTCACTTCTTATTTGAAAATAAATCAATATTATGAAAGTATATAATAACTACACGGTCTCTATGGTATTAAATCCTTTTGTCAGACCTTGTTAATTTACCCACAATAAAGAATACTGAAAATTCTGATGATTATATTGAAATAGTCAGAATATCATTAATTTTAATTGATTTTGAAGAAACTAATAAAAATTTTACTTCTTCCCACGACATTTCTAGAAATTTAATTAATTTTTTAATTAATTATATTTATTCGAACAAAGCTTAAAAATATAATAATTTAAAATACGAATACTATAGGCAACAGTAAAGTAATTTTCTTTTGCTTGTATAGAATAATTGATAATAAAAAAAATTTCGAAAAAAACAACATAAATAATTTATATGAGAAAACAGTATGTGACTACACATATGTATTGTACATATAAGTACTCGTAGATTGGTATAAGTTCAGTTTAGATTGTAGGATAAAAATTTGAAATTCCTTTAACGTTTTTCCTTAACGAATAGTAATATAAAAATGTAATAAAAAATGCATTACTAATTTTATATGCAGTGACAAATCGTTTGGAATTTATAAAAACATCATGCAACAGAAAAATGCATTGAATTTAATTAGATTGTGCTCGTACATAATAGAAAATTCATTGAACTCTGTGATCATATTTATTATACCAACTGACAGGCATAATATGCATAAATACTTATAAATATATGGATAGATACGAGTAGATAGGCAAATAGATACATATAAATAAAAATCTGTAAGTAGGCTTTGAATATTCAATATTAAATTTGTGATTTCATTTTTCTCCAATTCGAATTTCGACGATATAATACCAAGACTATATAATCATTTACTGTCTGGAATTATTTTTGTTTTCTTTGGTTTATTTTTTCTTTTTATTAAAAACATTTAAAAAAATGGAAATGTTCGTATTTTACATAGTCGTAGTCTTTCATTCACAATATAATAGAGATTATGATCCAAAGAGGCAAACATTATCAAATGAGACTAATTATCAAATGTACTCGTAATATTTTGTTTTTGGTCATTACTTCAATTGATGACTATTTTACAAAAAAAATGGGACAAATCTTTCGCAAAAACCGCAAATTTTCTGTTACGCGATGAATTATTTTTAATGTTAAATAATCTATGGCATAATCAAAAAAAAAACAAGAAAAAAAACGAAAATCTATTTGAATCAAAGAAAATGATCTTGATTAAAGAGGTATTTTTTATCGAACAAAGAGAAAATATATTAAAAAGAATGAGATACAGCGACAGAGTTGGAGTGTAAAGATTATTAATTTAACAATACTTGTGTTATATCAGACTTTATTGATGATTGATCTTCTTTTGCGAAGATTTATAGTTTTTGGAAGCATTCAATTAAGATCTCCCACATAATGTCGGAAATATTTAATGTTAAAAGTTTATCCAATTAAACTGTTAGCTAGTATTTTATTGCGTTTTTGCGATTTTACTTCGCATCAAATTGTTTAGAATTATTTCGTATTATTTTAGATTTCATCAATACTGATGAACACCCTTTATGCGTTTTTGATATATTGTTAACACCTTTATAACGAATTTTTCGATTTAATTTAGATACCGATTCTAGCACGCTGTGTAGGAAATTACATGAATCCGGAAGAGAAAAAATCTACTCGACCAGTCGTTCATAGAAAGATTGCCGAAAAAGATGAAGTTTTCGAAACCTTGAAATATCATCAGATAATAGGAGTAATGTTTTCTTCTGGACTTTGATGCCTTGGTTGGCGTACTTTACGTTATAGCGATATCAGCTAGCAATGAGCATATTTCAAAATTAGACAAGATGACAGAACAACAAAGGTGAGATGCACGGTCACGTATAAAAACGAAAGTACACATACTCGTACGTACGAGTATTGATCAGCTAACCAAGTGAGTAGAAACGAAGTGAATCTAAAAAGATTACTTTTGGCATTAACAGACAGATCACCATCAACCGTAGTTGTACCTCATTTATTTAATAATAGAAGCAGCAAATTGTGGTCGCTGTTAAATAATTTAAAAAAAATAGTGGTTGAATTTTTGATTTTTTACAACATTTACCAAATGACTGGTTACATTATGGGTATTTTTTTTTTACTATTCAATTTTTAAAGCCGATTCAATAAATCTGTTTGCATTATAATTGAAGAAACTTTTATTCTCAATAACCTCATTTATAAAATTATATTTAAAATTTAAAAAATATTACAATAGAAGATGAATAGTATCAGGTCCATATAATAGAATTAATTTGTGGTAATATCCATATACATTGCTGTGCAAAACATTTCCAACTACAAGCGCCAAACAGTTGCATTTATTCAATTTATAACCATTTTTTTTGGTTGACTCTGCGAATCATATGCTACTGGAGGAAATACAATATTTACTTTTGATCTATTTTGATCTTGAAAAACATTGTTTTTAATGACTTATATCATAAGTATAAATATTATATAAAATGAGACCAAAGATTTTGCGTTGTGGGACTTACTGATTTCAGTTGTTAATGAGATTCATTCTTTTGGGAGTAATTACCTCGTTCTTAATCATTATGATTATTGCTTTTTTTATTTTATCAGTAGAGTAGTACATTTTTATGCAAACAAATTGTTGAAAATAATACAATAGTAATATTAAGTCGATAGTTCTATTTGATTTTAATAGTAGCATATCTTACAAGAAATTTAAAAAAATTATTCGATCCGAAAATCAACTATTTGCGGTATCAATTCATAAACAGGGTAGACAATTATAAATTTTATTCGGAAAAATCGTCAGACTGCACCTAAAGAAGTTAGGGCTGTTCTATAACTACACGTAGATAGGATTTTTTTTTATTTTGAATTTTATTTATGTCTACAATCACAAATTTTATTGCAGCAAGCAGATTTACATCACTCCTTAATTAATAATATTGTGCAGTATGAGGTGGGAGTAAACACCCATCGACGATTCTCTAACTAACGAAAGTTAGATTACTCTAGAAATGCTTGAGCCCATTTTTTTTTTTAGTCTCCGATGAGTTCTTCCGAAGAGGGTGATAGGATAAACGGGAGTGAAATTTTTGGTAGCGGGAATTGCGCAAGTTCTGTACAAATGCAATACTAAAACGACAATGTCATACATTGTTACACACATAAAAGGGGGTATCAATATTTTAACGGAGAATCTTTGACTTTACAGACTTGGGTACGATAGAAATTGGAACTTTTCATTGAACGCCAAAGTTCAATTCCATAGGTCCAAAAAGGTTTTATGATTGCGTTGTATATTAAAAGTTTACTATTTATTGTTATCTTTGAACGTTTCTCCCAGTAGTCTAAGAAGTTGTAGCTAACGTCTGTTAATCTATTGTCTAGGTGAAGTCTTATATAACGTACGGTAGGTTATTCTGGAATAATGTTGCCAGTAAGGTATAAAGGGATAGGTTGTTCTTGGCAAAGAGTGAAAGTAATGTGAGCACTCTTTTGTTCATTTACCTTCACTCTCCATCTCTTAACCCAGGATTGAAAATTGTGAATATGGAATTGTAAATTGTTGGAGGCAATTTGAGGATTTGTATGGGTAGAAAGTACGGCCGTATCGTCTGTATAAGTGGCAATGATAGTATTACATTCAGATGGGTTGCCATTAGTATAAATATTATATAAAATAAGACCAAAGATTCTATCTTATGGGACTCCGGCTAGAATAAAATATATTTCTGAGGACTCTGAGCTAACTGCTACTTGTAAATGACGTTAGAAGATTTATGAACTTATAATAAGGTAGTTTACTGAATGAAGAAAGCTCTTTAGTTTCCAGAGGAGCTCAGAATGCCACACACGATCAAAAGCTTAAAAATATTACTACAGGGCAATACTCTTTCCTCTCAAGGGAGGATGTAATATAATCAACAACGCGATGTCCTTGCTGGATTATGGAGTTTTCACATCGGATACAAGGGTTGTTAAGAGGTTAGTAGATCTATAAGAAGAAGAAGTATTCATGAGTTTATTTGGCTTAGGAATCATTGAAATAAATGAAAATTTCCAAAGTAATGGAAAATAGATTATGCGCAGGATACCATTGAAAATTTATGAAATTAAAACTGAAGTTTTACTATAGGATAAGAGCTGTTATTAGATCGTAACGAGGACCTTTTTTATTGGGAAGGCGCAGAATTGCAGATATAATTTCAGATGTTTTAAAATGTTTGTAAAGCAGACTCATAGGAAATAGGGAACATTAGTTCTTCATTTATTTTATTAGTATGTGAATTGTCTTCTATACCTGAAATGTCTTCATTATAGTACTTTTTAATTTTTATGTTCAGCTCATTTTGCAGTCGGTTAAGTTTCTGTTTGTAGTTAGGCATTCGTAAATCTACGTTCTCATCGTTTTTGTTTTTTCCATCAATTAATGTCCATATTTTAGATGGATTATTTTGTTATTATGGTTGTGTCATATTGTAAGAGATGTGAGCGATTGTGAATGCGTATTGAATGTATGTATTGAAGTCGTTTACTTCATTATCATTAATATCGTCTGCTATTTTTAACGATTGTTAAATCTTCAAGAACTTCAATTATCTTCAATCCTATAGAAAATAGGACTATGATAAGAATTTAAATCGGTAAGAATTTCAATACTGGCATTGAAGATAATTGGAGGAGTGTTAATAAAGTAATCAAGGATATCAAAACGTTTTGAACTAGAAGTTGGCTAGTATATGAATTTGGAGGAGAAGTTATTTGATATGAGGTATAGGACAGTGCTTCTTGAATAATCCTTCATAATTATAATTACAATACTTAGCATTTCAGTTAATAGTCAATAAACGTCGCACTTTAATTTCAATAAAGGGGTAACGTTACAGTCTGGAGTTATTTCTGTGAACAAGGTATATGTCGAATTCATCGTAATGATGGTGTAATTACAATATATCCGATGACTATACGAAAATTTTGCCAAAAATCATGCTTTCTTGTGCAGCATGGAAAATGCTGCTAATTTGAAGGTTTCAATATGACGATGACTCCAAACATACCTCTAAGTTGATAAAAATTTGGCCCTGATAGCAGTAAAGAATAATTTGAACATGGATTATTCCAATTTAGTAGCTGTTTATTCTTTATTTCTTAGTAAAGAATAAACAGCACATAATTTGAATATGGATTATTCAAATTTAGTAGCATTTTTAAAGGTTTTTGAAATTGAATGACTTTCCAATCCGCTGTTATACTTAACGGAAACAAATCATTTTAATCTTACATACATAAGTCTATTTATACAAATATAAATCATAATAAAATAATGATAAAATAATTTATACGAATATCATCTTAAACAATTCAGGTAGAGATTTCCTGTAATTTGGGAAATAATACTAGTTTATCATAAAAATCAAAATTTTCATCTTTATTATTCATCGGAAGTAGCTGCATTTATCTAAGAAGTACAAATTTACTTGCATATGCAAGAAAACAGGTTGGCGTTCGGATAGGTGAACGGATGGTGTAAAATATAGTATAAACGTGTATATCTCCTTGACATTTATGCTGATCAAGTTTTGATGTCTTGGATACGATCAAACGGAAACAATGCTTCCATAAATCAGAAAAAAATATTCCATCAATGTACTCATATCGTTCATTACGTGCTACCTCTTCTGCTACGATTGCACTATCATGGAATGAAATGTTTTCTCACGTAGTGCAAAAAAGGAATGTGCCAGCTACTAGTATTTTTAAAGTCTGAAGCCAAAAAAATTAAAGAAAACGTAGGAAAATTCCAGGTTGAATATAGTAAAGAAATTTTCATACGATTTCACTTATTTGTAAACATCTTGATTTTATACGTCACACGTATTTTTATATGCAAAGATATTTAAAACATTGCTAAATTAAAGAGAAGTATCTTTAAAATAAAATAAAATACGATTTAAAATAAATAGTAAAAAATTAAAACCTACAATTATATGGTAAACAAATAAGTATTAGATACCAAATTGGCAATCTATCAGATAGTTTAAGTTACTATCATCGTTCGAATATTTAATTGATTTGCTCGAATATTTAATTGATTTCTAATATTTATGAGTAGCGTGCCAATACGATATGTACTTGTACAAATACAGCTTTGGTAATGACGTAATATCATTAATTGAAAGTAGAATTTGGTAAAAGTCTATGTAGAGATATCTAACAGTAATTTTTGTGCATTACCAAAGCTGTATTTGTACAAGTACATATCATCCATGACATATGGTCATGGTCAAATGAAAGTTCTGCGGATGCGAAAACCATTAAAGATTGCAGTTATTCTGGCTTGCCTATGTTCAATTGAACTCTAATATGGACAAGCCTCAAAAACGATACGAAAATCAAATTTAAAACTTTATCGTAGCAATATTTTTCTATATATAAAGTCCAAATTCAATAAGGTACGAACAAACATACATATACATATATAGTTTGAGGTCGAAGAAGTTGTTTATATCAAAGTTTAAAAGGTTAACTGATTGGAATAAGTGGCTATAGGTATTTAAGAAGCAAAAACTGAATAGGTAAATTTAAATGTCAGTAAGATAAGCACACCTTGTAAGTGTTAGAAGTGGAAGGAAAAATGCAGATCAACGAAAAAATACCAAAAAAAAAAATTTAAATGTCTTATTACAGGTCAAGTAGTGAATATTACTATCGTTATTTAATCACACTTTAATCAATGTAACTACTGAAACATTTTTTTTTATTTTATCCATAATTGTAGCACTTTTGGCTTAGTATTTGAAACAAAATTTCAGTTCATATTTCAAGTTTAGGTATTTTGAAAAAGACTTTCACAGTTTTTGAAGCCTATACGTATTGAGTAAGAAAATAATATAAAGTATTTGTTTGCATGAATGTAATCATGATATACATTTCAGAAAATTCAACAAAAAAAATTCAATAATTCTTAATAAAATTATTTCAAGATTTTATAAATTTATGTACAGAAAGTTTTACTTTTACAACTCCTTCAGCATGAATTTTTACAATAGTATCCGTTTAAAAATTTATCTCGCGAATGTCATCGGTAACAATATCAATATCGAAGCAAATAATATCAAACTTAAGAAAATTCAAGATCCGTGAGGTCGAATAAATGAACCATGATTTGGTATAATGTGATTTTATATAATTTTCTATTACTACTAGTACATACGAGTATGTATATTACTTATATAAAATAATCGAATGTAAATGTAAGTTAATAGAGCACAGATCTGAGATAAGTTGGATAATTTCAATTAATTTCTTATTCAAAAGTAGACAATAGAACTGTATACTAGCCTCCTTCCTAAGTTTCAAATGAGTAACGGGTGGTTATATTGGAATGTTTCATATTTGATATTGGATGGTTTTAATTATAATAAGAAAATCATGTTATTAATGCTAAATAGTGGTAATAAAGTGTTTAAAATTACCAATTCGTGTAACCTTCAAGCTAAAATTGGAGTACAGATACACGTCAATGCTGACATATACTTTACGTATTAAGTCATATTCACGAATAATAATTTACAAAATTGGAAAAACCAAGAATATATCATTAAATGTAATAAGTAGTATGGATATTTAATAAAAGTACTATTTAGAGTTAATAATGTTAAGATTTAAATGAATTTTCACTTTGTTAAAGATTTTTTTATTTGTAGTGATATTCATAAATTTATAAAAAAATATCATTTAAAGGTAATTTTTTCGGTTTTGAAAATATTTAAAAAGTTTTCTACAAACAATGCAAATGGAAGGTGGTATAAATAAAGATATACGATTGTACATATTTTTACAACTTAATTAATTTATTACTATTTAAATAATAAAATATTTTATAATATTTTAGAGTAGAGAATTTGAAATATTTCCTGAAATAGATAGTGTTATTATGAAAAGGTAAGACATCTTAACTTCTTAAGTCAAGTGATAGTGGATATTTTACTAATGAGTTTTTTTTTTAAATTTTGTTCATAATTTTAAATAAAAAAAATTAACTAACCTTAATTAAATATAAATTTTCAATATAAAAGAATAATTTTTTTTTCTTAGATAGTTCTTAACATAGTTTAATTTTTTAGTAAAAAGTGATTATTCGGAAGTGATCTAATATTTGCATTGGTCTTAAAATGTCTTCGACAAAATTGGAGCTAGACATTATGTTAAATATAAGGACATAAACATACATATATGTATGTATATAAGACAACATTGGTCCAATATGAGGTTATGGTTATATATAAATGTGTTCAACATATTTTAATTATAGCATTTTTACCATAAGGTTATAACTCTTATTATTATTGATATAATGCAGATAATAGAATATCCTTGGTGACGTCATTGGCTAGCTACATCAGGAAGGATTCATACGAATTTTGAACAAAAATAAGCACCATCAATGTTATTGCAAAGAAAAGCTGAAAATATTGTTATTTCCGGACCGGAAAGTTTCTTTTGATGATTACAAAATAATAATATATTTTAAAGCTTCATAGATATATATAAATGTTTATATACTTAAAATTTTTAAAACTTTATTGTTAGAAACATATTTAAAAGTTACTTTATGATCGCTATATTATGATTGATTATAGTATGAATAATAATACAATATTATATTTGGTCGTAAGATTATTATACTCGTATTACAAATAAAAATATTATATTGCATTATTAATTTTTCTCACCGAAATATAGATTTTTGTAGCCAATAACATTTTATGTTTATAAGTCTATAATAGACGTACATTCTCTGCATGATATATGATGAAATAGTAGTTATTTAATATTTTGCAGAGTTGTTATTAAAAAATTATGTAAGCTGAAATTCTACTTCAAAAATTACTATAATTATATTCATGTTTTCCAAATAATGTGTATAATTATATTCATGTTTTCCAACAAAAAAAATGTGTAAATAATGTTTTTAAATATTTTTCAGAAATTTAAATATGTATATTCATATGATTTCTTTATAAAAAAATAGTTAAATAGTCTCTTCTAAAATATTTTAATTATAGATAAATAAATTTGCATCGACATATTCATTAAACCAAATGTTCCTTTTACATCTAAATAAATATAAACTAACTTCTTTTGACTATAAATTAAAACTAGTTTTCATTACAACCACCTTTCTAGAGTAGATTAATCTTAAAGAAGGTATTTTATCACCTTGGTTACCTAGTTTAAAGTTAATAGGTAAAACTTTGTTATAAATATTTGAATGCAGAAAATAATTTGAAAATTACATAAGAAAACGAGATTATATTAGGTATCTTGTAAATATAATAATTAAGTAGAAAATGGGACAAGAATTGTGAAAAAAAGATATCGAAATTAATCGTCTGATACTGATAATATCTTGTTCTATTGAATAAATTTTATGGCGGACAAATATAAAATTCGCAATTGACAATTTCAAAATGATTAAACGAAAGTTATACAAATTGAAAAATAAAAATTTAAATAAAATTGTAATAAAACGAAAAGAAAAAAGTTAACAATCAATTATTCCAATTGTGGTTTGAATCTATCTATTTGGTATGGTCTAGAGTTCTTCGTTTGTTGTGAAAATGTCTTTCCTTGACTTTTATTTAGTATTAGGTAAGAAGAATTTTTTTCCAATCTTACACGATCTTAGATAAGATGCAGACAAAATGGACCAACCAAACAGTAGTGTCGAAGATGAACACTAGTGCAAGTTAAATAAAAATAATCTCGATTAATTAAATTACAATCAAACTTTGATTTCCTTCACAAAATTTTGCAACCATCTCGGTACAAAAGTGATCATAAACGATGCAATGGAGAGTATCATACAATATGGTGCAATTCATAGTATTTGATGTTTAGTTGCAAGTAAAATTTGCATTTTTCCTTTCCCATTTTTCTTATTCGATACGAAATGTAAATTGTTTGTTCTTTGCTGTGAAAAAATAAAATACGAATCAAATTGTTCATCGACCAGCTATAAACACTATTCTTTACAATTTATCTATTGTACTTTTTTTTCGGAACAAAGAATTCTTCAGCTTACTAATATGAGATTGATTACAGCTGCACATTCCAACTCTAGTATGTGGCAAAGATTTGTTCAAGTTCGATTCCAAGTTAACACAGATGAGTCCCAATTGCAACAAGTTCGTTCTCACCATAGTGGTACCGCTTATATCGGAATATCTGGGTGTACATGACCAACCATCACAAAAGTCTTCATTGACTCAATAGATTCAGTTACCATTCGTAATTCTATTCGTATAGATTATGTTGAAAACACAACCTGGGAATATTTGGATATCGTGCTTTTCAGCAAAACAATTTCCAACAGGTGTCATTGATAACAATGGTCGATTTCCGACATACACGAAAAAACATTATTTTTGTTTTGAAAAGCCTTATTTTCTTATATTGTAAAAATATTATAATATTGTAAAAACAGAATAGTAAGTAAAAGAAAAATATAGAAAAACGTGATTAATTCTGTTCAGTTATAATTTCATTCATCGTTTCGTGCCGCCACATTGTGGATTCTTCTTGAACAAAAATTGATCACTGCAATCGGACTCATCTGATTAACCATCTTATTCATTTGCAGATAATTGTACAATATTTGTTTTGATAATTACTTCATGGATTTGATTTTTTATAAATTTTCATCATGTTTGAAACACGAACTCAATTAATCGGTAAATTACCAACATCAGAAAGAAAATCGACTCTAAGGAAAACAGTTAATAATTAATAATTGCAGAATGTGAATTTTTTAAATTCACTGTAATTTTTAATAATTTAAAATATAGGAAGCCAATTTTCTTTTTTATAAATCATGTGTTATTATTTTCATTATTTATTCGATAATTTTAGTAATTTTATTTAATTTTTTAATATATCGATAAAATTTAAAGAATTTCGAAAAGTTATAATTTATGTATTTTAGTTTTGGTAAAAGTGTAAAATGTGTATTCTTATCTATTTGGGTTGAACGTATTAAACAAAATTTTTGATTTGAATTTTCCCTGACCTTAAAGTTATTACAGCGAAAATATTTGCTCGGATTCCCAAGCCCTCAATATTAACCATCTAATAGAACACAAATTAAGCCGATAATCAAAATCAATAGTAACGTAATTAAAAAAAAAATGGAAATGATGATACTCCCTCTCCTGCTTCTTCTACAGATTTTACTTCGATGTTCACAGTTCTAATAAAACGTTATGTTTAAGAAATGAATAAACTTATGACAATTGTGGCTAATTGAATGTCTCTCGTCTAAAAATAAAAGTTGCGATGCCTTACTAATTCCCTATCTACGAGTATCATACTACGATATAAAGTGCTATTGTTGAATCAATATAGACAAGAACTTAACATACAAACGTGTAGACGTTCCACTCATAACTGCGACACACTTTATGTGTATGTCCAGATCGTACTTTACCCTACGAATGTATAGTATGTGCAGAACTGACTACCCCAGTTAATTCCGTATATTGTCCTAACAAGAAAAATTACCTGTCGCGCAGTTTAAGTCCTTTTTCAATACACTTGGAAAATCGTCTGTAGAGGGAGAAGAGTAAATGCCAAGTCGTCAAATGGGATTGTCGTGTTACGAGAGTCTGAGGAAAGGTCTCAAGAAATGTTCTTCTATACTACACTTGCAGTTCTAGTTCTTTTTCAACTACTTACACGTTATATACCATAACTACACTTATTAATCCTAGTTCCGATAATTGTTGTGTTTAACTTATATTAGACACTTATTCTATTTGCAAATTTTTCCATTCTAAACATATAAATGGGAAAGTTGATCCGGAATATTTTTAGACAGAATGAACACGAAATACATAATTCCGTAAACGACATACAAAACGTAATTACTAACAGTCACATATTAAGCATACGAGCAGAGCCCAGCGGCAATGTTCAAGGAAAAAACTGAACTAACTACAACAAGAAATAACTACTATTTATTCATTATATAGAATCAAAATCTAATAAGTAATTCCGGACAGTTACCAAATGAATACTTAAATACAAAAATACTTCACATCCATTACATTATACCGACAAACTCCGGGTAAAAACAGACAAATAAAGAGCCGACACAATTGAAAAATATTCAGAAAATATGTTTAAACCTTATGAAAACCTCCAAGTCTACCTACTAAGAACTTTTTTCCCTCCGAAGTTAAATCGATAATACAACACCTACCAAACAAAAAAACTTCTTAGCAAACAAAAATTTAACAAATATCCAAAAAAAACTTTGCAAGTTTTCCATCATCAAAATTACCACAAAACTCAATAAACAAAAACATTTTCCTACCTCATGTAGTAGATCTATAAGTATTCTTACCATTTTATCAAAAATTCTTATTAAAACCGAAGATGTGATCTCTCAGCATCAAAACTCAGTAGTCTATTATCCAACAGTGTCATTGCATAGTCGGCTACATAGCGTCCCAGTTACAGAAAAGGTATCTGAAAGTATAGAGTAATGAATATCAGAATACAGGGTAGCTTCCCCTTAACTCTGCACCATAAGCATATATTACGGTTAAGATATCGTAATAAGATATTACGATATCTTAACCGTAATATATGCTTATGGTGCAGATATCCTTGATAAGCATAATTATATTCTTCCTTAGCTACCACATCTATTCCTTAAGTGCCTGGTTCAAAAAGTGGTTCAAAAATGTGATCATGCCACTTTTACTATTAAATGAAAACATACTCCTAATATAACCTTAAATGGCAGCAATATTCCATGAATCACAAATAGTTAACTTGGAAGCCTCACATAAAACTAAACAGAAGTAAACTCACAAAAAACTGCAAATTATTATAATATTGGGTTGTTTGGAAAGTAATTTCGTTTTTTTCCCAACAGAGGACTAATTGTATTTTTACACAAGCAACTTCATAGTTAAGCTGTATAATCATATGTATTTTGGCAGCTGGCTTAGCAAGGCTTGCTTGTGAAAAAATTCGGTTGATTCTGCATAGTAGTTTTTTGTTGATACCCTTTTAAATATGGAAAGTGAAAAACAGCATTTTCGGTATAATTTACGTTTTTACTATAGAAAATATAAAAATGGTATTCAAGCAAGAAAAAAATTATCCGATATGTATGGAGAAGATGAGTTAAGTCAGCGCTAGTGCCAAAACTGGTTTGCAAAATTTTGACCCGGCAAAATTTCGATCCGAAGCTGATGAAGACACAATAAAGGCATTAATGGATGCAAACCGGCGTACACGTATAACAACACATGAGATCGCTGAGAGAATAAATTTATCGAATTAGACCATTCATGATCATTTGAAGCGGCTAGGTTTAATCTCAAAGTTCGACATGTGGGTTCCTACGCTTGTGTTTGCTTCTCAAACGCCAAGAAAATGATCCATTTTTGAAGCGTATCATCACTGGGGACGAGAAATGGGTTGTCTACAACAATGTTAAGTGCAAAAGATCCTGGGGTAGAAAAGATGAACCGGTACTTCGAAAGCCAATATTCATCAAAAAAAGGTTATGCTATCTGTTTGGTGGAATTTCAAAAAAATCGTTTATTTTGAGCTTCTACCGAGCAATACAATGATCAATTCTGAAGTGTACTGTCATCAGTTGGATAAATTGAATGTTTCACTTAAAGAAAAAAGGGCAGAATTGGTTAATAGGAAAGGTATAGTGTTTCAACAGGATAAAGCGAAACCACATACAAGTTTGACCACTCGGTAGAAGCTTTTACAGCTTGGATGGGATATACTGCCACACCCACCATACTCTCCAGACCTAGCACCTTCCGATTATCATTTGTTCCAGTCTGTACAATTTTTTTTAGACGGTAAAACATTTAACTCAAATGAGGAGGTCAAAGATCACTTGGATCAGTTGTTTGCCAGCAAAAAACAAAAATTTTATGAACGTGGAATCATGGTTCTGCCATAAAGATGGCAAAGGGTATTGGACCAAAAATAACCTTGTTGTCTCCTGCTATGTGTAATTGATTAGGTTTGTGACTAACATATTACGCAATCGAACTGGAGTTTAAATACTGCTAAAGATATCTAGTCACCAAATCGCCTTTAGTGTCGTGAATCTTAGAATATACGAGTGCGTTTCATTATTAATGTAACATGAAATAATCAAAACAAACAAAAATCTGCTTAATGGTAATTATGTGTAATTAAAAAAAAAAGAATTTCAAATTGTTGTAATTATTTCAAATATTTCTTTAATTTTTTTTATTATTAAATATAATCTTAAACAGAAGACGGTGTAATATTTTGTTGTTCTCGCATGTTAGATTTTATTTTCCAATTACATGTGGAAAGAAAAAAAATGCTTGTTAGCAATATATATAAGCATCAGAATTTTGTATACAATCTATAGTTGCAGTACAATGACTTTTTTTCTTTATTAATTTTTAAATAAATTATGTATTTTATAAACAAATAAATTAGGATTGTATTTAGATCATGGTAAATTCAGGTGGGTTCTATATGAACTTTGCCTATTAACTGCATAAAATCGATAAAACATTTACATTTAATTTATTTTCAGGAATGGAAAAAGCAGTTTCTGTTCAAATTTGAACTGATGATGAAAAATAGATTCGTTACTATAATTCTAATAGAACTTTATACCAAATAAGTAGTGGGGAGTCGTTAATATTGTTGGGACTATGAGGGTGTAGTTTAATACAACTTCTTAAATCAGAATGAAAATGTGTTTGTGATTGTCTACGGGATCAACTAAAAAAATTAAAAAAAAAAATTTGGCGTTAGTGTTTTTTAAAGATAATGTCCACAAATAGCAGCCCAAAAAAAGGAAGGTGAAAGAAACACCGAGCATATTTTACAAAGAACATAAAATAATTGAAATGGGAAGTTCTACACTATGCCTTATGTTCTCTAACATAAGTATCGATATTTAGGGAAAACGAACTTAAACATGAGCAAAAGTTAAAAATAGGCTAGAAGAATAGATAACATCAGAAAGAAAGGATGTAGAAATTATTTTAAAAATTAACTAAGTACCGAATATGTATCTACATAGAATTATATACCAGGGTTTTATGATTAACAGCTGGCCTTGATAAGAAAAAACATTCTTATTTTTATTAATTCGATACAGTTAGTCAAACGTTTTCTATATTTTCTATCCTACACGTATATAAAAAATACTATTTCTCCAACTCTTCAAAATAACGATTTGTTTCTAGCAATATCCTGACACAAACGCCTATTTTGAAACGATTTTCTTTTTATAATATAGTCGATAAAGATTATATCATGTGCATCCCAAAAAGCGGTAGATATAACCTTTACTGCCGATAGAACCGTTTTTCACTTTTTTGTTACACCTTCGCTCGTATAAACGCGGTCTCGAATTGTTTACAATATTAGCTATCTCATACACTTTAAGTTGAGGGTCTTTTTAAAACAATATCATGGATGGTACTCTTTCTTTCTCATATGGTGACCTCATTTGAATGACCTGGACATTCTCCATCCAAAATGATTGTATATTTTATAGTCAATAACGAAGATACAGAGTTCCCATAAACTTATCTGAGTTCCGATTTTATCTCATCATTACTTTTCTTTTCAAAAATAAATATTTTATCACTGTTCGATATTCGATTTTTCCATTGTTGTAAAATTGCAAAAGTTGTTTACTTTAAATGGATGTCATTTGCAAACTAAATACCGTAGCTGCTTGAAAATATAGCATTCTTCTTAAAGATTATGTTTACGAAAAATTGAGTTGTTTTTATAGTATGTTAGCATTGCCATCTATGTTATTACCAAGGATGAGGCATTAATTATGGAATGCTCATAGACATTACAATTTCTTTTCTTTTTATATATTTTCTTACAGTTATAGTTATTATTATTATATATTTTTTAATTTTAATTATTCAAATAAATTGCGTGGATCGTTTTCATGAAGAATGTTTATAGAAAAGTTTTCAACAAAGGGCGATAAGGAATACGTTAATAGAATTAAGTTTAACATGATACTATTAAGTCATGTACAGAAGGATGTACAATTCGTTTGGAGTTAGAGCACTTCGTTGATCCCTATATTATTAATCCATCTGCTTTCATCAAATTTCCTAATCATAAATAAAATTTTGTGAGTTAGAACTCAAATACTACTAAAAATTCTTGGAATATCAAATATTTTGAAACAAAAAGCTGTTTGAGATTAGAAAAGGAAATTAAAAACACTTTTAAAATGTTCGTAACCATTTCTCTTTTCAAAAAAGATTAATTTTAAATTATAGATTTTTTTTAAGTTGATACTAAAATTACTTTTACTAATTGTATATTTAGTTAAATTTACATTATTAATTTATAAGAAAATAATATTTAAATATCGTATTTTTAATATTTATAGTATATTTTCATAGATTAAATGTACACATATTACCGCATATAATATTATTTAATTGTTACATAAAAAGGTTGATTTTACGCATTAAATTGTTACGCACGATAATAGTGTTTTTTTTTTTAAATATTTGTGTGTGTTACTGGACATTGACAAAAATTTAATTTTAGTAATAGTAATATTTTTTGGTGATAATGTGTCTATATATTTTTTTTGAGTAGCCTCCGCGAAAGTTCAAGTTTAGTTGAATGTCCTCTCGTCAATTAATATGTAAAGGTTTCGGTTGTCTCATACATACTCGTTGTTATATGTGCATACGTTTATGTTTGATATATTTTTCAGTCAAAGTCATGAAATATCTTTCAAGATTTTGATAATCAGAAAAATTATAGTTAAGTAAATTTAAGAGTAAAGACAAAGAAGTTTGACCAAAAAAAAAACTTCTTTTTATTATTTTTCACCTTTTAAGTATTTTATCTGTACACTTTACATAATGATAAATGTATAAACATGATAAATAAGGGGTAGTTTATGGCCATGAAGGTATACGAATAAATGTCCTTTAAGAGATATATGGACAATTTTATTTATAATGGCGGGTTTCTATGAATCAAAGTCATTTTGTAATATTGCATACGTGTATAACACAAATAACTACAATAGACGTTATGTTTGCCTACATGTTATAATATATATCAAAACTGTATTTATAATCAGTCAAAATAATGTTTGACTCCAAAAAGTTATTAACAATCGACACTTTAAAAATAAGACTTTTTTTTTTATCTGCAACTACAATTTTATTGTAACCAGCAGATTTACATAAGATTTTAATTAACAATCATATGCATCATGAAGTGGGAGTAAACACACATCGGCGTTTCTCCAACTAACGGAAGTTAGATTCCTCTAGAAAATCTCTGGGCCATTGTCTCTTAAGTCTCCGATGAGTGTTTCCGGGGTGGGCAGTTCAAGACAAAATTCAAAATTCTCTCACAAGTGGATTATGATGATAGGAAAACGAGAGTGAAATTTTTGATAGCGGGAAATGCACAGATCCTGAACATTTAGATAAAGATGTTTTACGTTGTTACGAACATAAAAGGGGGTATCAACAATTTTACGGAGGATCTTAAAATCCTTGGATTGTAAGGCCTGGACGCGACAGGAATTGGAACGTTTCGTTGCACTCCAAAGTTCAATTCCATATGTCCAAGTAGGTTTTATAATTGTATTGTAGATTAGAAGTTTACTTATTGTTAGTTTCGAGTGTTTGTCAAGTAGTCTAAGAAGTTGTAGGTAACATCTGTTAGCTTCAACTCTTTTTAGTCTAGTATGTGAGTTCCATGTTAGTCTCTTGTCCAGGTAAAGTCCCAAATAACGTACACACTTTGTCAAGGAAAACTTACCCCTTTATACCATGTTGCTATTAAGGTATAAGGGATAAGTTTTTCTTGACAAAGTGTGAAAGTAATGTGAGCACTCTTCTGTTCATTTAACATCACTCTCCATCTCTTAAACCGGGATTGAAGGTTGTGTATATGGAATTGTAAATTGTTGGAAGTTATATCAGGATTTGTATATATAGCAAGTATGGCCGTATCGTCAGCATAAGTAGCAATGATAGTATTAGGATCAGCTGGGATATCATTGGTATAAATATTATATAAAATTGGACCAAGGATACAGCCTTGTAGGACTCCGGCTAGAATAGGATATATTTCCAAGGATTCTAAGTTAATTGCAGTATGGAAATGATATTGGGAGAGATATGAATTTATGATAAGGTAGTATGTTGAAGGAAGAAAGCTCTTGAGTTTCCAGAGGAGTCTTGAATGCCACACACGATCAAAAGCTTGGGAGATATCTAGAAATACTCCTGGGCAATACTCTTTCCTCTCAAGAGAGGATGCAATATGATCAACAATGTTATGGTATTGCTAGTAGAGTATTCAGATCAGAAGCCAAATTGGTGATCAGGAATATCGTTTTAATAGGAGTTTTTCAAATATCTCACCAAGAATTGGTATGAGGCTGTTAGGTCTATAGGAGGGAGGAGAATCAATAGGTTTATTTGGTTTAATAATCATTTTAATAACAGAAAATTTCCAGAGTAAGGGAAAATAGGTTGTGCGCAGGATACTATTAAAAATGTATGTAATTAAAACTAAAGCTTTTTGAGAAATTTGCTTCTGAATAGGAGCTGTTATTACTCGTAGATCATAACCAGGAGGTTTTTTATTGGGCAGGCACAGAAAAGTAAATTTAATTTCCGAGGGATTAAAATTTTTGGAAGGAAAACTCATAGGGACTGGGAGCATTAGTTCTTCGTTAATTTTGTTAATATGCGATTTGTCTTCTAGATCATCATGTGGAGCAAAAGTATTTACCAAATTTTTAGCAAATACTTCAGCTTTTTCTTGGTTTGTTTTTGCCCAGTTACCGTTATTTTGTTTCAGTGGGTGTGATGTTCTTTTGTACGAAAGTATTCGTCTAGTGGCTTCCCATACAGAAATATTGTCACTTAGCGATCTTGTATAAATTTCATGCCGTTTATTATAGTGCTTTCTAATTTCCATTTTTAGTTCACGTTGTAGTCGGTTAAGTTTCTGTTTGTAGCTAGACATTCGTAAGCGTTGCCATTGCGTTCTCAATTTTTCTTTTTTCGTTAATTAATGTCCGTATTTTAGTTGGTAAATTTTGTTGTAATAAGACACTAGCAGTTCATAGTATAAACCCAAAACTAAAGCTCTGCAAAAAATACCTATTCTTATCGGATGTTTAAAAAAAAAAATATTTTACCCTAAAAAATTGGGTAAAAATTAATTTGCCTTAAAAAATTGTTAAATATATTAAACATAAATTATATCTAACAGATTATTTACATCTTTTTAAATATTATTTCATTCATAAACTGCAACTTTTGTAAATCTCTTGTTCCCAACGTTAAACCCTTCTCTAAGTGTCTGTTGTCTTATATTCATTGGATATGCTCTGCCGATTGAATTTATAGTTGCCTAATATTTCTTTTATTGTATATTGATCTCTTTTCAAAAGTCTATCGTATCATATAACGTCATAAATTCTGTTAAAATTTTTAATCTTGCTGTCATAAAAAAAGGATTTATTTTATATTGGAACAACTGGAAACAAAACCGATTTGGCATTGAAACAACTGGAAAAAAAACCCCAATTTTGAAAATTTCGGGTTTTGGAATGAACTGAAAAAAAAAACTTTTTTTAGAAACTATAGAGTAGATACCACCTAGACGAGCTACCTTTTTTGGTAAAGATGCAGATACAGGCGAGATTACGGAAAAGCTCAGGCCAATACTAAAAAATATAGTCTCATAATATAATTAAATTAATTTATAGATATTAATGCTCATTAATGCTATATTCTATATGATGTTGTTCAGGACGACAACGAGAAATAGCTCAATTATATAGCAAAAGGTTTTATTACTTACAATGATTGCCTAGATTATTTCCCTACTAATCTATCCGATCGTTAATTTATGAAAATTCAGTATTATGTAAACATTTATTAAATGTAAGGTAATAATATTCTTAATTTATCCTTAAGTTAAGGATATAATTACGTAACATATAATACAAAACGATAATTTCTCCTAAAAAATATATTTAAGTAGAATGAAAATTCTCAGAAGCTGATGCTCTGTTCAGAAGCTTAGTTAAGCCCAATTGCAGTTTATGTGATGATACTTTTATAATTAACTATATTCTAATAGACTAAAGCTCAGTTAAATTCGTTTTAAAATAGGGTGGATATTTATCACTAAAATAGTGTTAACACAATGTTTCTTCGCTAATATTCGTTAGGCCAATTTCCAATAAGTTCAGATTTAACATAACTTTTACGGTAAGGAAATTTTAGCTCGTGAACATACATATTTTCTTAGATTATCGTTTTTCTTTTACGAGTATGTATTATATTGGTTGCACAAACCAAATAAATTTAATTATACATGTCACCTTTGTCTTGACACAATTTTAAGATTACAATAGTACAATTGGTCTGGTTTTGTCAAACACAGAAACCAATGCAATTCTATATTAGAACTCTATTCGATTTGGTTGATGTCAATATTTTGTGCATGAAATGGTTTTATGCAAAATGAATCGAAGGTCTTGTAGTTCATAATTTCGTGACTTTAAATTGTCATGTTTAAAGTGCAATACTTTATATTTTCCAAAGTCATCATACAGAATTGACTAAAATGATTTGCAAATAAAGGTTTCTGCACAAAAGTCTGCTTTCATATTACGAGTATTTTACTTTATTGTTTCAAGTATTTTGTTTTTTTTATTTTTATTATGCTATTACGTTATTTTTATAATAAGTTGATGGGAAAAATCAATAAATTATTATTTCTTGTCCAAAATATTGATGTTTAAATTAGTTTTGTGCGCTAGTGGTTTTTTGCAAATAAACTGAAAGTCAAAACAATCTTAATAAAACCAAAAGAAAATACAGTCAAATACATATCCAAACTTAAAAAAAACTATATAATAATAAAAATTTGTTCGTTGATTTTTATAGAGTGGAGCTCTGAGATTGTCTTTTAATATAGCTCAAATCTATTTTCTTACTAATACTCGTATAATAAATGTGAAAGTTCTCGCTCGGAAAAGTAAAAAGTATATTTACTCGAATGGATATTATTATGAAATTTTTTTTTATAAATTGATTATTACAGTATTAGAAATAAAAATATTTAAGATAGTAATTTTTTGAATTTCAAAGATGAATGCAGTTTTCTTTTGGTTTTTATCTAATTTTCAAGCAGTTGAATTCATAGCTGTTCGTAAAACATTTTGTCGATAAGATAAAATCTATTTTAGACGTTACCACTTCGTTAGACTAGGATGATATATGTATGTGTATTTGTCTCCAAACTCAGAAGATACTAAATTAGTTAGTTAAAATGCATCCGAATATTTAGTGTAGAAATATGTAAAAGTCGACGGGAAGTGCATAAGCTATGGCTCCACTAATAATACCAGTTATGCGTAGTACAAGTATGATCTACGAGTATGATGTATGTACATACATATCTCCTTCGATTGTTAATTTTTGTTAAGATTTGTTAAAATCTTGTTTCTGGTAGGTGATTATTGATACGCATTCACGTATGTATCTAATCCTGTTCGCATTACTTCCGGGTTATTAGAGAGACTTTCCTTTTTATATTAATTGGGAATTCATTAAATTCTAGTTATCAGCATAATATAAATTAAAAACAATTATATTTTTCTATTTCGACGTTCCCTCATTACAAAAAGATAAAAATATATTTTAATCGAGAGATAATTCTTAGGTATAGTTTGAAATTCCGTACTTATTAATTACAACTAAAACAATATTTACAATTAAAATTGGCTACTATATGTTACATAAAACGCTTCTTTAAATTTGCTGAAAATGGTGTTTTGATTGTCCCGGCTAGATATGAGTCAAGCTTTTGATCAATTTTGATACCCGGGCTTAGTCTACAAACTCAATGGGATTTTTCCTTTCACGTATTACTGAAAACGTTTTTTTTTAAATTTAAAAGTTATCTATAACTACATATAATTGTGTAACAAGCTGATTTTAGACAAAAATACAATAACATTAAGACATGTAGGGAAAAACATCCAACGACGTCTTGCGAAGAACCGGATTATTTATTTTATAGATTTAAAAAATCAGCCTGTATAATGGAAGAGACTGAGTGAACAGTTCTCTTGTTAAAGGATATGGATAGTAGGGATATACATAACTCACGAACGAATGGAACATTTAGATTATCATGGATAATAGTCTTTTGTACATAAAACGGCGCATTAACAATGTTTCGAAGGATAAGGGATTGTAGAGTTTTGATTGGAAGGGAATTGAAATGCTTAGTTGGACCCCAAAGGTCAAGTCCATATGTCCATATCGGTTTCAGTACCGTATTGTATAGTAATAGTTTGCTTTTTATTGTCAGTTTTGACATACTGTCTACGAAATAAAGCTAGCAAACTCTCGAATATCTCTCCGATATTCTATTGGTTTTTCACAGATTAGTATTCTTGGTCCCATGCTCTATACCAAGCATCCCCAACCTTTTTGCACTTAAAAGGACACTCTAGAATACCGGTTGGAAGGCGCCACCATTTATTTTATTATTTTAAATAAATAATTATTATTTATAATTAAATACCTAATTATTTTTAACGTGGTCGAACAGCGGCGGGCACATGTGAAATGGTCGAAGTGCGTCATTTCGGCCGCGGGAATAGAGTTGGGGACCTCTGCCCTACACCATTTATATATACGATATTCCAATATGTCTTAGCTATATACTCGTATGGCTAGTATGATATGACCAGACTTGCATAGATAAATCCCGAATATGCTGTGGAAATTCCCTAAACCCAAATCCAACTACTTCAGAACTGCTTGAGCAACTGAATAATAAAAATAAAGAAACGGAAATGTGTCCACATAACTTTCACTTTCCGTCATAAACCATTATCTCTCATATATATTAATTGCAGTGATATAGTATAAGACACTAAAATTCGGTGTTTGGGACTGAACTTAGACAAACGCTTGACACAATATTTATAAGACAATATCTGAATAGATGATATCATCAACTACTTCGACTTCTAGACAAACTATTTTTTACTTTTGAATCCTACATTGACTTACGAGCGAAAACTATGGAGCTCAACTAGGTCTTCGAATTACGGTGGAATCCAATTCTTTCAGTTAAAAATATGCTAGTTCGTAAAATTGTCGATATGATTTTTTATATTCGTTATCTAGTTTTGTCTCGTCATAAAAAGATGCATTCTCATCTTTTAAATCACACTTATTCCCTTGTTCGAGAGCTATGCTCTAGTTCCGTCCCACAATTTTATAATTCTATTTACTCCCTAAAATTTTTTTGTAATTTTTTATAAGCAATTCTATCATTTTAGTATATTCCTGAATGCTTTTTATAAATTTAACCTAAATATGGAATTACTCGTAATATTATATGTCCATTCATATGGCCTGAACTTTATTTTATTCCTCATTACTAATAAATAATATTATTTGGTTTTTTTTCATAAAAAACTATTTGATTATTTTAATAAAAATTATTTCAATTTCAACAATAATTCTTAAAAAAATAACTATGAATCAATGCAACAAATCAGGATCTCAACTGACAACGAAGGTCGAAATTTCATTATGGCCTACAGTAGCATTCAATAATTGTAATACAATTTAGAAGCGTGACTTTAATTCAAGTTTAACTCACGCATTTAGTAAAAATATAAATTTTATTCGATTTACTCCAATTAAAATTTTTTCTGCTTTCATTCTTAAAAGTTTTATATATGTATTTTTAAGCACGCATCTAAACATTTTTGTTTCAATCATTTGCAAAAAAAAGTTCTTACTTTAATTTTAATCACGACTTTATAGCATGACTGTCAATTATACCATAATGACTATCATTTTTATATAACATGTTATCTTTTTTTTAATTGTTAAAAGTTACATTTCGATTTAATTAATTTTAAAATAATATAATTAACTTGTAACTAGTGATTTTTTTAAAAAAATTAACTAAACATTGAAAAGAACTAATTAACTTAGTGTCAATATCTTGAAATTATTATTATTTTATTTAAAAAAAGTCATAATTTATCATAAAAGTTAATATTGAAGTTGAACAATATTGTGAGTAAGAATTTTTGGATGTTGATTATTATTTTAGCATTTACAACTCAACAGAGACTCAGGTTGAGTTTTAAGGCAATTAGTCTTTACCAGTGAATGTATTTAATATTAAATCATAAGGTTGTTTCCTTTTCTTTCACTTGAGCATTGTTAAGTTACTCTTCTTTCTGCTTTGAGAAATTAATAATAGAACGGAATACGTTTTTAATTTTGAATATTTATCCAAAACAATTTTTCTATTTATACAATTTTTCAAATGGAAGTACATAATAAACATCAGTTACACATCACAAAATTGCCAGCGATGCACTTATGCATCGATGTGTAGGAAAATCAATAAATTACAACAAGTAATTTGAAACATACCAAATAGGCCATCACTTAATAATTTTGTGATTTTACAACAATACAAAAAATCGAATATAGAGCAGTAAAAAGATATTTGTTTTTGAAAGTGCAAACTAATCATCAGATAATAGTGGAACTTAGAGAGGTTTATGGAGACTCTGCACTTCTCTTATCGTCTATAAAATATTCGACAGCTGAACTAAAACGCGGCCGTACAAACATTTTAGATGAAGAATGTCCAGGTCACCCAAATGAGGTCACCCCAACAGAAATGATTGAAAAAGTCCTCAATATTATTTTAAAAGACCCTTGAGTAAAAGTTCGTCAGATCACTGAGGCTGTGGGCATCTCAATTGAATGGGCGCAGAATATTTTTAGAACATATTTGGATATGAGAAAACTTTCCGCCAGATGGGTGTCGTGATTGCGCACAATGGACTATAAACATGCATGTGTGTCAACTTCAAAAGAATGTTTGGCTATGTTTAATCTTAATCTGAATGATTTTTGTGTCTATTCATAACTGTTGACGAAACCTGGATTCATTACAGTACAACAGAGACCAAAGCACATCCAAACAAAACCAAGGTGAGCCAAAGTCATAATAATAGTGTTTTGAGATTCACACAGCCAAATCCACATCGATTACATAAAATTTTATTTTTCAACATAATCTTCTTTTAGCTCTATACACTTTTCCAACCGTTTTTCCAAAATTTTTATCCCGTCCAAAAAATAGGATTTCGGAAGTTCTGCAAAATACTCATCCGTTTGAGCAATGACGTCCTCGTTGGAAGTGAACCGTCGTCCGCCAAGCCATTTCTTCAGATTGGGGAAAAGAAAATAGTCACTCGGGGCCAAATCTGGTGAATAAGCGGGATGCTGCAACAATTCCATTCTCAATTCCACAATTTTGGCCATGGAAACAGCGCAGGTGTGCACACGCGCATTGTCCTGATGCAAGAGGATTTTTTTTTTCTTCAGATGGGGGCGTTTCTCTTTGATTTCCTCGCTCAACCGTTGCAATAACGAAGCGTAATACGCTCCTGTTATTGTTTTTCCTTTTTCCAAGTAGTCGATAAAAATGATGCCCTGCGAATCCCAAAAGACCGTGGCCATCACCTTGCCGGCCGATGGCACAGTTTTTGCCTTCTTCGGAGCCCGTTCACCCTTGAAAATCCACTGTGATGACTGTCTCTTCGTTTCTGGAGTGTAGTAGTGTATCCAGGTTTCGTCCACAGTCTACACGATTGCGCTTATTCTCCTCTGAGAGCAAACGCGGCACCCATCTTGCCGACATTTTTTTCACAGACAATTTTTCTTGCAAAATTGAAGCGACTGTACCTTGTGATATGCCCGTGGCCTCAACTAATTCGCACACTTTAATTCGCCGATCGTTCAAAATCAGATCGTGGATTTTGTCGATGATTTCAGGAGTAGACACCTCAACTGGACCTCCTGAACGATGTTTATCTTTTGTGGATGAACGGCCATGTTTAAATTCATTCACCTAATTGTAAACCGTCGCAAACACAGGTCAGATGTGCCATGAACTGCATCCAACTCGGCTTTGATTTCTTACGGGCTGAAGCCTTTCAAATGGAAATGTTTGATGACAGCCCTAAACTCGCTTTTTTCCATTGTTATGCACAAATAAATGTCGTTAACTTTAATCGACGATAGAAATTGACCTTCGCTATGGATCGAGCTGAAATTTTGACAGCTTTCCTGTCGATAATGTTACTTACAAAAAAAATCTTTACCGACACGACAAGCGCAATTTCTTGGATTTTCTAAGGACTTATTGAACGACCGTCGTACCTTACAAAGGACAATGAGCAATGGCGGGTATTATGCTTTGTCGGGAAGAGATTTGGCTCAAACGATGAGGAGATTGCTCAAACAAAACCTATTTTGAAGGGTTGGAGAGATCGTATTTTTTAAATTATAATTAAAGATAGATCACCGTGGTACGAGATAAAAAACAATATAGTGAAAAAATGTATAAAATGTTATATAGACAAACAAAACATTTTTATGCATAAAATGAATTTTGTACATAAAAAAGTTTTGTTTATCAAGGCCAGGTTTTAATCATACAACCCTCGTAATAAGTTCCTGATAGTTTAGTACTAATGATCTGTGGACCATTGAAATCTTTCTAATTTTCGTTCGATTTTACATATTTAATTTATGTTAAATAATACAATAATTTTGTCATGATTTTTGATAAAAATAATACAATAATTAGAAATTGAATGATTAATTGAACTAAATAGGTAATATGTAAATTTACAATAATAAATATAAGTCTGCATTCCACAAGCTGACTATTAGATTCAAATCTGTGGCTTTTTTAAAGTATGGTATTTATCAAAATACGCTCTCTCTGTCCATTCTTATGATTTAATTTACTACACAATATTCCCAGTTCCAATCAAATGTCTTACATGTCTGTGATTAAGGAACTTAAATACTATCTTAGGTTTAGTTCATAAGAAATTTTTAACATACAAACATAAAGAAGCAAATCCCATTTGTTAGTATATTTTTTCAACTGTTATTGTTAGCACGTAATCATTTTCTCATTTCCATGAAAATCGATTTCTCATGTTCACAACAATTATTCGTACTTACTTATAGAGTAACCATACAATAATTACAGTAGACATAATTATTAGTTTTATTATTAACTCCAATAACATTGTTACTAGAAAGTACTATTTTTGTCATGTTCATAATAAATAGTCAACATAATGCATTTTATTTGCAAGTTGCATTTTTATAGTAAAATAAGGAAAATAGTAGAAGCTATGAAATAAAAAGAAGAAGAATCAGTGAAAATTGAATCGAGAAGAAAAGAAGTCGTATATTACGAAAAAGTTACATCTATTTTCGTTTGCATTTCCTTTTATTCGAGCATGTAAAAAGCATCCATGATTTTTTAAAGCTTCAGTTACATTATAACATACATGTTATGTAAAGTACTATGCTTTTACTTTAGAGTTGCAGAAATTTCTTTTGTAGGGCAATCTGCAAAATTAGCGGACACGATCAAACAGAAAAGTGATTGTAACTTAAACAGAAATACTTCATACGATCACATGGATAGGTCGATAGGTTTGAATCTATAATTTACTGAATATATGGTAAGATATTTTATATAATAATTAAAGTTTATTATTATTTGTATATATAACTGTTACGATCTACGTAGATTCGATGGATGGAGTGAAAAATTGTTTTTGTTTATTTAGAATTTTCTTTATTTTACTGAGTTATATTTCACAAATAGTTCACAAATATTAGGACGGTGGAATCCTAGTTGAATCTTCTGACCGGTTTTGCACTTCACACTATATTTCTGCAATCTAACTTTATCCGCCGAGTATGACCTTAAGGAAATTATTTTTAAAGATTTATAATGCAGATGAGTTTATTTAAATTAAATGATATTTAGTTATATTTTAATTTGCTTCTGTAACCATTTTATCTAGCACTCACGCAGTACTCAAATAATAAAATATTTTTCCAAAATCAGAACTAGCAATGATATGCCACAGGGATCTCCTCTCTTCTCAACCCTCTCTAATATTTATGTGCACTCTTTATTCATTTTCCGTTCATCGATTTGTTATTACGAATTTTCTCATTATAGTTGCATCTGACGCCATAAAAGATGGAACTTTGGCAAGAAACAAAGAACAAAAAGTAGAAAGATTAGTCGTACACATAGAAGGCATATTCCAATAACATGATGTCCAAAACGGAAAAATATTGCTGGAAATCACTTCACAAAACGTAGCCGAAGACATCGAACCAACGACGACAAGCGAGATAATTGAAGGAATTAAAAAAATAGATTCTAAAAAAGCACCAGAATATGACTTAATAATAGAAGATATTTTAAAACGACTTCCAAGCAAAGTGATAAAAATTAAGAAATGATATCAATGGTTAATTCAGGCTTAAATATGTACCAACACTTTGGAAACGAGCAGACGTAATAATGAATCTTAGGCCGATTCGTTACTGCCTATTCGAGTTAAAATTTTATAATTAATCGTTTCTAAAGAGGTTTAAATCAATTATTAAAAGGAAAATGCTAATATCATATCACCAATTTAGGTTCCGGAAAAAGCATTCGAAAATTGATTAGGTACACAAAATACCTGATGTTGTACAAAGAGCGCTTGAGGAAAAGAAAAGTGAAGCACAAGCTTTTGGATGTAGCACAAGCTTTTGATAATGTAGAATAAGCTTTTTGATCGAAAGATTAATTCACAAACTATAAAAAGGTTCTCCCAATGTAATATGAGGATATATCAAAATCTTACATTTCAGAAAGATACTTCAGAATAAAACAAGAAGTTTACTCGTAATTACAGGAAATCAAAACTAGAGTACTCCAAGGCAGTGTACCTGGACCAATTATTTATATTTTGTTCACAAGTAATCTTTCTACGTTAAAAAGAAATAAAATAGTAACATTTGCTGATGATACAGCCATAATCGCTACAGGAAAGAACAGCGAGGAATCAATAACGAAACTGCAATCAGCTATACTGCAAATAGAAACAGGAGCAAAAAATGGTGGATAAAATTAAATGAATTCAAATAAGTTGATGTTGACTTCACCAATAAAAAGGTTCAATATAATCCTGTATTTATCAACAGTCAACAAATACCAAATTCCAACATGATCAAGTACCTAGGCATATACCTAGATGCTAAGCTGTGATTAAAAAGGAGAACTGGACATACGATACAGAAAAATGTATTGGCTATTAGGAAGAAAATCTACTTTATTAATAGAAATTAAATTACTGCTAGTCGGCACATACGGCATCCGTCTCTGAGCATGCACAAAAATAAGTAATTTAAATGTAATACAACGGTTCCAGAACAAGGTACTAAGGAATATCATTTATGCATCTTGGTACATTCAAAATACGGACTTGCGTAGAGATCTAGAAATTGATACTGTAGAGAAAATATTAAAAACAAAATGGCATAAAATCACAAACAAAGACTTCGAAAACATGTAAAGGTTCAGGCTATCGAACTTTTAGACAACAAAAGCCAAACACACAGGCTCCAAATAGTTAGGCCTTAACAAAAAATAAAAAAAATTAAAAAAACAGTAAACAATTAATCACTGGCTAAGTTTCTACGATAAGGCTAAAAAAACTACCAAAACTAGCAAAACAATTAAATAAAAATTCCTTATCAGTTTTTTTTTTTTTTTTATTTTTTATTTTAAATGATATCTACAACTACTTATGCTAGTAACAAGCAGATTTTTTACGGGAATATACAAGGACATGAAGACATGTGGAGGAAAACACCCATCGATGTTACCTCAGAACAGGGTAATTTTATTTTATAATTTTAAATAATCTCTCGGCCATCGCCGTTTTAAACGTCGATGGGTGTATACTGGAAGGGTGGGAGTGAAAAGTTCCCTTCCTAAAGGATTAGGGTGGAAGGATAGGTGCGAATGGAATTTTTTATATCGGGAGATGCATAGTTCACGAACAAATGGAACATTTAGGTCACGGTGGATAACAGTGTTTCGCACATAAAAGGGGGCATTGACAATTTTACGAAGGATTCGGGATTGTAGGGATTGGGTTGGAAGGGAGTTGGAATGCTTAGTCGAACCCCAAAGTTCTAGACCATATGTCCATATTGGTTTCAGAACCGTATTATACAGTAATAGTTTACTTGTTGTTGTAAGTTTCGATTTGCTGTCTAGGAGACGCAATAATTGTTTGTATCGTCCGTTAAGTTCACGTCTTTTAGTTTTCTCCTTATCAGTTTGAAAACTAAATCGCAATAGACTGCAGCGGAATCGTTCATGAGATGGTCACGCTCAAGGAAGGTTTGTTTACAACGCGTTGCGAGCGTGATATACTTGTAGTATCTTTTGAGATTTTTACCCGTTGGAAACGATAAAATCTGCACCAATTCCGTTTAAAATATACTGAAAATTCTGATAAGTACTAAATGTAAGGTTCGACGTTAGTCAGGCTCTTATGGTTACAAAAGCCATTTGGCATGGAAAGTTGCTCTATTTCACCAGTAACAAGGTTAAAAGACAGTTGTTCTTCAACGTATAAGAACTTTATCGGTAGGCTCTCTACTTATCAAAAGCAGATTTCCGGCCAATATCACTCCTTTCTAATATAGGAAAATTGTTTGAAAGGTTCATCCTAGATAAACTGAATCTCTTCATCGAGGAAGAAAACATAATTCCGGAATTCCAATATGGTTTCATGAAGGCCACTCTACACAGCACGAACTTTTTTTAAAGGTACACAGAGACGTTATACTGGAATAAATTGAAAATCGTTCAACATTGTCAGGCATACATATACTTCGAGGTATTGTTAGGCATACCCCAAGGCTGATTAATTGGTTCTAAGCTATATAACCTTTACATTGCACATGAATGTAAGGTTCAATTAAGCGAAAATACTCATATGTAATTATACGCCGACGATACCCTAGTTTACAGTGCATCAATGTGACCTAAAGTAGAATTGGATGCTATGAAGTTATCAGTCAATAAACTGACAGAATACTACAATATAAGGAATGGAGTCTTCAAGTAAACATTCTAAAGTCAGAGTGCTTGTGCCTCACGTCGTCAGGGAAGAAGAAATTCGTAGAGTGCGGGTTTTTGAGATAAGTGTGACTCGATAATGAGGCGCATGGTGAATGTTAAGTATGTAGGCTTAAATCTTAACAAGAACCTCAAATTCAATTCCTTTGTCAGGGATAAAATTAAAAAAGCCAACGCATTTATTGTAGGCTTCTGGGAATGTACCGCTCAGAAATCTTATACAAGGACATCAAACTCATTATTTATAAGCAATTTATAAGAGCGTATTTATGCTATGGCTTCCTCATCTGGTCATCCTTTTGATGATCAGATGGGGAAGCCATAGCATAAATACGCTTTTATTTCTTATTATAGTCCAGCACGCTATCGACTGTGCTACCTAGTATGTTTGTTTGTTTGTCTGTTAACGGGCCACCAGACCTCGCCAGACGTTATTGCATCCATCTGCTCAGGCTGTCCAATGGTCCGCCCAGGATCCCCTAGGTTGGCAAAAAAAACAAGCCCAAAAAACCACAAAAACCCCTCTTCCAACCCAGCGTCTCCCTCGTGCCGCAGTACCCATTTTTTAACCCTACCCTCCCGACTCGGCCGACCACTCCCTGTCCACTCCTCCCAATGTGTTCTCCAATACCTAAGGGCGTCTAACAACCAAAATGCCAGACTCCTCCGTGAATTTGAGTATCTTCTTGAAATTCCCAACTGGTACCCCATTGTCCGTATTTAGGAATTACCCAGATCTCCCAAGGTGTTGATATTGCCCATTAGCCTTCTTCTGTTTATGTCGTGCCTCCTGCACGCTATCATGATGTGTTGGAAACCCTCCTGTAATCCACACGTATCACATAAATCATTATTGGCATATTTGAAACGTACCAATTTCTTTTTGCACATAATATTGCCTGTCCGAATACGGCACATTTTAACCACCTGTCCTCTAGACCATGTGTTACCCCTAAACCAATATTTACTGTTGTCCGGTTTACCATTAGTACCATAGTGGAATCCGTTTCTTGCTGTAGACTCTTCGGTGAATCTTTCCTGCCACTCCCTAGCTATTTTACCTCTGATGGTTTTGAGGACTTCTTGGGTGCATGCATCTCTGGCAAGCCAGTCAGCCTTGGTATTACCCGTAATACCAACGTGACTTGGGATCCATTGAATCTTATACGATCTACACGCGTTATCGCGGATCGTTTGCATGATGTTATTTGCAATGGGATGTCGGTAATATTTCTCCCTATCTGCAAGGATCTTGCATGCAACCCTGGAATCCGTCAGGATGGCTACTCTATTAGCCGTACTGGAACTAGCCAAAGCTATAGCCATATCTATAGCTGCTAATTCTGCCGTTATAATAGCATGTATTTTCCCCCTTATGCGGTATTTATATTCATACTCTTTATCACTAATGAATACCCCAATTCCAGCCACTTCGTTCATTAATGATGCATCAGTATAAAATATCTGATGATCCCTTTCCATGCACATGTGAAAATATTTCATCCATATCACATTGCTAGTTTCGCTCTTTTTCATAGCCCTACTAGTCAGCTTACCGATGATTTTTACATTTTCTGGCATTTCTATAACTAAACCATACCTGGAGAGCATTTTTAGCCGATCAAAATGCTCCCCATACTTAGACATGGTTTTGTACATGTACGTCTTTTTCATTCTCGGATCGGTTATGTTAACGACCATGTCCTCATTGAATATAGTCATCTTGGCCACCTCCCGACAAGTCAACCATTCCCTTCTCATTGAAGAAGGCCACTCGCCCGCTTCCGCCAGAGTGTCCAACGTTGACGTATCACACAACAGTCCTAGACACATTCGGATTGCCCTGGATACCATGTTATCTAATTTCTCCAGTGCGCCCTTACGTCCGCCCCCCAAGACCGCTGCCCCATAGTCTACCCTGGCCCGAATCAGGCCCCAATAAATATTCATCAGCGTCGCAGGGTGTCTCCCGTGCTTATAACCACACAAATTTCTCAAAATATTTATTGAGCCCTGGACCCCCTGGTCACACCAGAGCAGTGTTCCTGAAAATTTAATCGATTATCAATTGTAATGCCCAAATACCTGTGGCTCCCAACTATTTCAATATTCGAACCGCCTATTCGGATATCGCTCAATTGATTCTTCCTCGTAGATTGGTATGGGAACATGACCCTGGTTTTTTCACAATTTATTTCCATGTCCAGCTGTCGCAACTTGTTGTGTATGTATCCCATGCCCAGTTTGAGGAGTTTCTCGGCCCTTGGCTCCGTTTCAGCGCTAATAACGAGTGAAATATCATCAGCAAATGGCAAAACCGTGCCAATTTCCTCCCCTAGTTCATGAAGGCCCTTTGTATAGATGTTAAAGAGAGTCGGACTCAAGACACTGCCCTGCGGCAGGCCGCGGCTGGTGGTGATTTTACTCTCTCCGTCTGGTCCATTCATAATCACTTCCCTGTCGATGCAGAAATCCATCATCCAATTTATTAACATTGGAGGGAACTGACATTTGTCCAATATGTTTTTCAGTTTGGGTATGTTAACCCGATTATATGCCTGTTGCAGATCCAAAAACAGAATAATCGTTTTGTGCTGTTTAGACTTATCCCTCTTAATGATATTTATCAGTTTGTTCAGGCATGTGGTGGCGCCCATATTCTTACGGAATCCAAAACTATTCGTTGGAAGTATTTTGTGCCTTTCCATAAAGTCCGTCATTCGATCCTTAATCATGCCAATTATTATTTTGACCGTCGTTGGCAGTAATGCGATCGGTCTATAATTTTCAATTTTTCTGACGTCTTTTCCCGGTTTCGGGATTGCGACCACACTTGCTGTTTTCCATGCCTTGCGCATATAATTCATTTGCCATTCTGTGTTGATTGATGCTAGTAAAATACTTTTCTGTGTACCGGTTAGACTCTTAATGCAATCGTAGGTAATTGCATCCGGTCCCGGTGCCGTTGATTTTCTTTTCAAAAAATAACCATTGAATTCCACCATTGTGAAGTCCCTCTCCCACCTGGTGATCGGGATAGCAATTCTTCTTCTACTTATATTGTCTTTTCCCGCACCGTCTCCAATGGTCATCGAGGTTGTAGGGAAGTTTAATTTTAAAAATTTAACTCTGTTCTCCTCAGAAGATGTGGCCACATTCAAAGCCAAACTATGTTTGGTTGTGCCCCGCAGGGCATGGATTTTATTCTAGATGTCCCTGATTGAGGCCCCGGGTGTTATTGTGGATATGAAATCTCTCCACGACCTTCTCTTTTCGAAATTTTGATATATTTTTTTAAATAGCTCTGGCTCTTTTATACTCTATAAAATTCTCAATGGTTGACTTCCAATTGTAGCTGGATAGTTTTGCCCGTTTTATTCTATGCAACCGTTTTATACAATCGTTTCACCAAGGTTTGTTGCCAGTTAGTCTTTGTTTGATTGCAATTGTGCACTCACCAATTGCCTTCCGGAGACTTGTCTCAATTTCATTCATTGATTTCTTTTTATCTATCTTTAGAGTTTTGGCCATTTTTTCTATTTTAAGGATTCGTTTAATCCTGACGTCCTTTGACTTTGGCATTTTCTCATATGAGATTATGATCGGTACATGGTCGCCGATAACATAAGCCGGGTAGGTCGTTCATGACCATGAATCAATGTCATTTTTTCTCACCATGGTAATGTTCAGAGCACTGACTGATCCTCTGGCGTCCCCCACATATGTATAATCACCGTTATTGATTAAACCTAGTCTGGTTTCCGCTAGAATCGTCATAATGGCGTCCGCTTTCGCTCTCTGTTGGTTATTTATATTGTCGCAAATTGACCAAGTTTCATTTTGTGCATTAACGTCACCGCAAATGACAATATTGTCCAATTTCTCTACCTTCTCAATGAAGGCTTTGAACTGTTGTCTAATATCCTTGGTACTTGTTTTAGGTGGCATGTAGACACTGATCAAAATGGGGCTGCCATTGCCGATCTCAATTTTGACCGCAATTTTACCCAAGTCGAACGTGTCATATAGGATATCCTTTTTTAACAGGATACCCACTCCACCCTATTTTCCCTTCCCTTCTCTTGATTTGTTGACAAAATTATAATTCTTAACATTGAATTTATTTGTCTCTTTGATGAAAGTTTCACAGAGGATCGCAATGTCTGCGCCCCTGTCCCCCATAAACTCCATCAATTCCCCAATGTTTTGTCTTATTGATCGTATATTTAGTTGTACGATCCTCATAGCTTAGTGCTTTTTGTACTTTCCCCTGCATCAGAGTTAGCCTCTGTTAGATTTTTCCCAATCTTAACGGTTTTGTTTTCCATATATCCGTTCAAATTGGGCAGACCCAATTTGTCTAGAATTAGTTTTAACAGATACATTACCACTTCCAGTTCACCAGTTTTATTCTTATTATGTTCCAATGGTATTGGTATAAGTTCCTCCCACCTCTCTGCATTTGGATGTTCGTTCCATACGATCTCCGGTCTATTCGCCTGCCTATAGCTGGTTCTTTTCTCATGCAGCCTCACATTGATTCCTTTCTCTAACGCCGGGAACTCTTTCTCATTATTAAGTTCTGGTCGTATCGAGCTCGTTGCCCTCACTCCCTCCCCGTTCATTGGCTTAGCTCCAACTAATTTCATGGCCTCCCCAAAGGTTAGGCACTCCTCGTCCATCAGTTTCATTATGTTTGTGTGCCTAACCCATTCCGGGCATCGTTTATCCCCTGATGCGTGTCCCTGATTGCAGCTGACACATTTTGGTTCAGTGGTACATTTGTTTTCGTGTCTCGTATCTCCGCAGTTTCTGCATATCTCCTGGGTGACACTACATCTATTTTTCGTGTGGCCATACCTATAGCAATTGTAGCACAGAAGTGGGTTCCTCTGGAAGGATTTCGCTCTTCTCAGTGCTCCCCAAAAAGTAACGCTTTCTGGTAGACTGGAGCCATGAAACATAACCTTCACTGTTTCTGTCTTCACGTACTTCGCTAGCGTATCTGCTGTCCCCTCGTTACGCTCCCTTCTTGTTAGCCTGGAGAGGCTGTGGATTTTTGCACTCGACTGCATTTCACACTTTAACTCCTCCATGTCGAACTCTAGTGGTACATCGTGTATGATGCCCGTCCTGATTGTGAAGTTTTGTGGGATGAACCACTTGTATCCCATCGCCTCGCCAATGTGTATAGCCGGTGAGGAGACCAAAATATTGGCTGCTTCCCTGGTCACACACTCAATTTTGCACTTATAGGCACTTATTTTGTTGACTTTCACTTTGTGTCTTCCCTAAAATATTTCTAATGATCTTGCCCATGCAAGCATCATTGATATACCCACTATTCCTCTTTTTTTCTACGATGACAAAGAAAGGCCCCTTGGCACTTTTGTCATACTTTGTCACCTCCTGCCCGTTGTAGTTGGTTTTTTTAAAAACTGGTGAAATGTTTCCACTTACCTTTTGCTCTGCCTGTACCGTAGACAGAACGTTTCCCTCGCATACCATTACCTCTATGCGATTATTTTCCGTCCTCTTCTTCTTTCCTTTCATCTCTGTCGCTCTTGTTGCCCTTCTTTTTGCTCCTCCTGGAGTCAGTTTATCCAACTCCACTGCCATTGAGGGTGGCTCATCGCTGGGGATATCCCCGCCCCTCCCCCCCGGATTAATCCTTACTTGCTGCCACGCATCTTTCCCCGTTTTTTTTTACAGTTCGAAAAAATTCATTACACAAAACTCAAAAAGAAAAACCAACGGAAAAAAACGGCTGTCTCTAGACCAGATCACACTGGCTGCGGTCGAGACAAATTTCCGCGTATTATTCGATTTTGTCTATTTTTCCACGGAAAAAATTTCACCCTTTTTAATTCAATTTAAACACTCCGCACAACACACTCAATACACGATGTTCTTTTAAAAGAAACAAACCGTCTGCACAGAAAAACACGTCCGTGCCATTCGAGTGTTTAGACAAAGTGTGCTACCTAGAGTTCTGAGTGTGCTACCGGGCCGGCTGCATTGACATCTCCTAGTGCATATAACTCTTTGTGTATTTATTTGTGACAACTTATTATATTATGTATTCTCAAAAGCTATTATATTTCATATAATGTATAAAAAGGGTTAGTCTAATAAAATTCCAATAATTTTCTGCATTTAAATAGATGTACAGACATAACTTCCATAATATTGTATAAGAATAATTTTATGTCCGATTCTCATTATAATTTGCACCATAAAACGGAAGTTACCTTGTCATTTATAAAATTAGCAATGAGAAAAAGGTTAATAAAAACACAACTTAAGCATGATAAGTTTATATAAAAAATTTTGCATTTTTCTTATTTTAATTTTTTTAGCGATTTATCATAAAAAGTCACCAATTTAAAATAAAGTAAGAAAAATTCTCCTTCCAACAACGTTAAGCATTTTGTCATAGTTGGGTGATTTCGTATATGACAATTTCACTTTTATTAGTAAATTTCTTACTGTACGAGTAAGAGAATCAAAAGTGGCTTGTTATGGAGCATTATATAAAAAAATATAATGAAATTTATCGGAAACCAATTAATATAGTCACGATTTTTTACTATAAAACGGAAGTAAGTATTTATATAACATGAATTGATATAGATAATTCAAATAAAAAATACCCTAAATTGTGTTTTCTGTTGTAATTTAGACTTCATTTAAATATTAGTTAATTAATTTTACTTTAGTTTAAAGCAGGCGTTGAATTAAAATAACTAAAATTAAATTAATTCCATTATTAAGTACATGTAATTATAATTTTTTCAAATTTTCTTTGACGTCCACATTGTATTAAAATGCTTTCTTATTTTAAAAATAGTAAAATTCAAAGTTGAATGCTTATAAAAGATATATTCAATTCAATGGTGTTCGCTTTTATGGATGTTCCCTAGGACATGAGCCAGGGGCCACGATTCAGGCCCACGACAATGAGACCATTTCGCGACCAGTAAGTGTTGGATGGATCATTTATAAGTGGTTAGATTTTTGGTATAAGAGAAATGTCGAGTAGGATGACATTCCGTTAGAAGATTAGGGATAGTAAGTTGAACATCTAAGGAAGAGCAGATGGGAAGAGTATGGTTTCCGAATAGGAAATTATGCGTGAGGAAAGAATGTCTTATCTGAATTCTGTGTATTTTCCAAAATGTTAGTAAGTTTGTTGAGTAGACTTGTTAGGGCTATGGTACGTCAATGTTTCGAAACATTCAGCAAACGATTCAATAGTGTTTTTAGAGAATATTATAGAAAATGTTCATTTGTTAAAGAAAGTTAATACGTATATTAAAATGGCAATTTTGAAAATAAAAACACTTGTATAATAGCAGACTAAAATTGAAGACTATTTGTACATTATGGTCTAAGTATTCAATTTTTTACTAACAATATGGCATTATAATATTTTATTTATTAAAAAACTACACTTTTTAGAGTAATTTTCCTATATTTTAAAGATTCTATCATAAACAGAAATTATGCAAAGTTAATTCTATCAGTTTGGGAAGACATTTACAAGCCTAACATATAAAAAAGGAATAATTTTTCTAAAATAAGCAATTTACATACAGCAAAGATTAGAAAATATTAGAACCTTAGTATATGCATTTATTTTAAAAGGCTTTCTGTGTAAGTATAAAGATCTATCGAATATATTCAAGATTCATTTTGATTGTTCATCCGTGTTTATGTGGATGAATAAAACAAAAATATTATGTTTATAAATTTTTATTTGTAATTTAAATAATATCCATTATATAAGGAAATTTTTAATTTTATTTTATTTACAATATAATAAGAGGTAAATTTAAAATACTTTAATAATAGGAATAAATGAGGATAGAGTAAACCCCTCCATTAATTAACTATTTAAGATATCTCGCGAATAATTATGTTTTAATCAACGATGGGTGGTTCTGGAAAGGGTTAGAGGCGCGCGAAATTTTTTGTATCATTGCAAAAGGAACACTTTAATTGCGGTGGTGTACATTATTATGGACATAGAAAATATCATTTGCAATTTTAAGAAGGATTCTTAACTTTTGACTGCATCTGTAGTTTTCGATAGGCGTTGGAAGACTCTGTTGAGCCCAATACTTGAATCTCTAAATCTATTGAGTTGTCAAAAAAGTAATTTTTTTTTTTTTTATAAAAATGAAAAACGATTTTCTTATAGTGAATTAATATTTTATTCAATTAAATATTGTGCAGTCTGATCCAATACACTTTGCCATCTTTCTGGCAGTAGCATGATTCCACGCTCATAAAATTTTTGTTTTACCGTCTAAAAATTTTTATTTTAAGAATTAAACGTTTTAAAAAATTTTGTAGAGAACAAATGATAATCGGAAGGTCTGGAGAGTATGATGGATGTGGCAGTATATCGCAGGCTCTAAAAGCTTTTGTCGAATGGTCAAACTTATATGTGGTTTCGCATTATCCTGTTGGAACAATATACCTTTCCTATTGACCAATTCTGCTCTTATTTCTTTAAGTGAATTATTTAATTTGGCTTCAGAATTGATCGTTGAGTTACTCAGTAGATGCTCAAAATAAACGATTCCTTTGAAATCCCACCAAACAGACAGCATAACCTTTTTTTGAAGAATATTGGCTTTCGAAATGCTTTGAGCCGGTTCATCTTTTCTACTCCAGGATCTTTTATGCTTAACATTGTTGTAGACAACCAATTTATCGTCCACAGTGCTGATATGCTTCAAAAATGGATAATTTTCTCGGCGTTTGAGAAGCAAATCACAAACATCAATGCGATGGCACAAATTTTTTTCGTAAGAAGATGAGGAACTCATATATCGAGCTTTGAGGTTAATCCTAGCCGTTTCAAATGATCATGAATGGTCGAATTCGATAAATTTAATCTCTCAGCAATTTCACGAGTTGTTATTCGCCGGTTTTCATCAATTAATGCCTTTATTGTGTCTTCGTCAGCTTCAACTGGCATTATAGAACGTGATGCATCTTCGAGATCAAAATTGCCAGATTGGAATTTTGCAAACCAGTTTTGGCACTGGCGCTCACTTAACACATCTTTTCAATATACATCGGATAATTTTTTCTTGTTTGAACAGCATTTTTACATTTTCTATAGTAAAAAAGTAAAATATACCGAAAATGCTGTTTTTCACTTTCCATATTTAAAAGGGTATCAACCAAAAACTACTATGCATTATCAATCGAATTTTTTCACAAGCAAGCCTTACTATGTCAGCTGTCAAAAGTTGGTTGTAAAAAAATACAATTAAGTCCTCTGTTGTAAATTAGAAGTTCACTATTTATTAATTGGTTAGATCGTCCGTCTAATAACGTTTGTAATTGTTTGTATTATTAATTAAATTCCAGTTTATTCAGTGGTGTATATAGATTCCAGATTAACCGTTTCTTTATGTAAAATGAGATAATCAAGATCAGCCGGATGATATGCATAACAACTCCTAATTGAATTTCACCCCGTAGCGGAACTTCTGGCAACAAAATAACGATCAGTTCGTAAATAAAACTCACTATTTTTCAATATTCACAATTATTATTAAGCTATAATGTGCTATTAAAAAAAGATTAAATAAATGGTCTGTCTCACTTATAAACATACAGAAGTTTGCATAAAAGATTTGATAAATTTATTTTTTGATAAATTTTAGGGTTTTTACTATTTTTTAAAAGTTTAGAGATAAGAATAGACTATCAAAAGACGAGACAAGTTCGCGCACTATCACCAGAAAACTAACACTCAGAACTAATTTAGATTATGCATACTTTAATCAATTAGAAAGCATTTATTTAGATTATCCACCAAGTAAGAAGGCATATTGATTGCAAGAAAAAATTAATATGGAGTTACAGCGCGAAACAATTTTATTACTAATTCATTATTCTTAACAATTTATTTTAATAACAGAAATTAAATAAATTGAAAATATTTTAAAATAGATTTCGGCAAAAATAAGCCACAACAGATAGTAGCATGGTGTATAACGCGTGCGTATTCACTATTACGAATATAATTAACGTTTATACGATAAATATAAATAAGGGCATTAAGAAATTACTTTCATATGCATGCAACATCTTTTCTCCACCCCATACTTATATTCTCTAAGATTTTTTCATGTATGAATAATAATATGCAAAAATTGACAAAATATTGAGAAATTAAAAAAATACTTAGAACAAAGTACAATAAATTACGAAAAATGTGTTTATAATTGCCTCAATTACTGTTGGCACCTTTAAGAGATAGTCAATATTTTGAATATTGATAATAGTGTGGACTTAAATAATTAAAATAAGATGTTTCAAGTCACTTCTTGATGAGGGACGATGCTCCAAAATTTTTACTTTAATTATAATCCACTTATTTTCTCTAAGATCACATCTGGACTTACGTGTATGGTTGATAAGAGGTTAATATGATAAGTCATTAGCTAATGCAAAGATTTAGCTGATATGAGGAAAATGATATTTTTTTCATCATCTGGTATTCTTGAAAAGATGCCATATCCATATGACAGCCACTGAAAGGAGACAAAGTTTGTGCTTCTTATTAATATGAAAAAAGGTGAATTTCGTATATTTTGTGTAAAAAACAAAACCAAGCTTGAAGGATATAATAGGGACTGTCCATCATTGTAACATACTTCTAAAATAGTTTACTGAATTTCGTTTTGGTTGTACGAGCACAAGTGACGCTGAGCGTCCAGGATGGACAATTTGGGTTATCACCGACGAAATAATAAATAAATTTATATTGTTTTAAAAGACCATTATATGAAAGTATATGAGATAGCTGACATGATAAACATTTCAAAAGATCGTGTTGGGAACACCATATATGTAGTTTTGGGTGTGATAAAGCTATCGGCGAAATTTGAGTATGCAAAAAATATTGGCGAACGTTTGCTAAAAACTGACCAAAAACGTGTTCTTTTAACAACTCCAATGAAGTATTTGGATATTTTTACAAGTAATAGAAATAAATTTTTGCGTTAATTCATAACTATTGATCAAACATAGATTCACTTTTACAAATTAAAGTTCAGTTAAAAAATGGGGTCTTACTACCGAAAGTGTACCAAAGAAAGTAAAAACGGTTCTATCGGAAGAAAAGTATATGGCTACAGTTTTTTGGGACGTACATAGGAAAATCTTCATGGACTATCTTGAAAAAGGAAAAACGATAATAGGACTGTATTATACGGCATAATTTAATCAGTTGTATAATGAAATGAAGACAAACCAACCGCATGCGCTGAAGAAGAACAATTCTCTTTCAATAAGCTAATGCACCCGTAATACTTGGGTCATGGCCATGGCAAAATTGCACGAGTTAGGATACGATTCGCTTCTGCATCTATCATATTCGGAAGGTTTATCCTTGGCGGCAAAAGATTTAGGTCAAGCGATGAGGTAATTGCTGAAACAAACGCCTATTTTGAAGGGTTGGAGACATCGTATTTCTTAGATGGGATACAAAGGAAATACATTGGACTAAGTACGAGTATATCGAACTAAAAAGACACTATGTTGAAAAATAAAATATTACTTGTCAAGTGTATTTATGTGTCTGCAAAGTACTTTTAACGCTATTAAAAGCGGATAGTTTGAAGTTTTTTTTTATTACGTATATTTTTAAACATTTTAAGTACCAATTTTTGTTTATTTAAAATTTTTTTTTGAGTAATATAAAATGTATTTGTACCAATTGTATTTACAAATAAGATATCATATATTTAGTTTTATAGCGTTATCTTGTTGAAACATAGAGTAATTAAATGGAATGCAGATCTTTGACAGCGATTAATTTTGAAATGTCAATGTTTTTTTTTATTTTTTAAGTAGCTGAGATCTTTGGGATTTAAAAAAATTATTTAGGAAGCGATACACAAATGAAGAGCGCTGAAAAGTGATCAAGATGTCTTATGGAAATAAGAAATGCGTCGTTCTGCAAGAAATGCATTTCGCGTACTAGGTGATTTTTTCGGTCGTTTGCCTAAAAATATTGCTGTTGCATAATAAAATGTGGCCCAGATACCGAAAACCGCAATTCGACATTGTGCACTGTAACTGCAACTTTTCTACAGAACCACTTAGTGAGTTCTAACAAAAGACCTATTGTTAAAGGCTTACAAAATTTAATGGGCACAGAACTAAAGCCTAGACACCATTTGTAGTGCCGTAGAGTCGTAATTATCTATTGGATGCTTGAACATCAAGCAGAGGAAGCCAATTTTTCAACAAAAAATCAACATACCCAAATTTAATTATATACATAACATACGAGTACATACATAGTCTCACCTGAAAATCGTATATATTAACACCTAAGAGCTTTGAGTAACGAAAAATATGGTCTTAATTATATATACGACATAATCTAGTTTTAAAGGATTATTTCCTGAATTCTAATATTTGTAGTTTTCTAATTTTTTTAAATAATAATCTACAAAAACTCGTGTAGGAGAGGTCTAGTCAGTACAGTTTCTGAGCTGAAGAAATTTTTTTTTTAATTTTTTGCATAGGAATAAGTATTCAAATTATAAACTATAGCTTTTTAAATTAACAATAGTATACTCTCTGAATAAATAATTAGTAAACGTTTATTTTGATAATAGATCGAGAGGATTTACATTTCAGAAAAATATCTGCTTAAAGTTAGATTTGGTTTCTAAAATGTTTACTTAAATTATAATATTGGGTTGTTCGAAAAGTTATTTCGCTTTTTTTTTATAAGAATAAAAGACAATTTTCTTATAGTGAATTAGTATTTTATTCAATTAACTTTTGCCCAGTCTGATCCAATACCCTTTACCATCTTTCTGGCAGTAGCATGACTCCACGCTCATAAAATGTTTGTTCTTTGCTGGCAAAAAACGGATCCAAGTGATTTTTGACCTGCTCAGTTACCGGAACAAATGATAATCGGAAGGCGCTAGGTTTGGAGAGTATGATGGGTGTGGTAGTATATCCCATCCAAGCTCTAAAAGCTTTTGCCGAATGGTGAAACTTGTATGTGGTTTCTCATTACCCTGTTGGAACACTATACCTTTCCTATTGACCAATTCTGCCCTTTTTTCTTTAAGTGAATCATTCAATTTATCCAACTGATGACAGTTCACTTCATAATTGACCGTTGTGTTGTTCGCTAGAAACTCAAAATAAACGATTCCTTTGAAATTTCACCAAACAGATAGATAAACTTTTTTTTAATGTATATTGGCTTTCGAAGCGCTTTAAGCCGGTTCATCTTTTCTACTCCAGGATCTTTTGCGCTTAAAATTGTTGTAGACAACCCATTTATCGTCCCCAGTGCTGATACGCTTCAAAAATAGATCATTTTCTTGGCGTTTGAGAAGCAAAATCATAAACGTCCATGCGACGGCACAAATTTTTTTCCGTAAGAAGATGAGGAACCCATATGTTGAGGTTTGAGGTTAAACCTAGCCGTTTCAAATGATCATGAACGGTCGAATTCGATCAATTTTATCTCTCAGCAATCTCACGAGTTATTATTCGCCGGTTTGCATCAATTAATGCCTTTATTGTGTCTTCTTCAGCAAAAGAAATTACCTTCCGAACAGCCCAATATATCCGAAAACTTGTGATTTTCCCTTTCATTTATCAATTAAGTGCGTCAAAAATTTTTTTATAATTGTTCTATCCAAATTTAAAGTTATCTAATATTATTCTGCCGGTAGAATAATGGTAATTCTAAAGTAAAAAAATATAATGCTTATTTTCTAGTGTTAAAAGCAAGGATAATTGCCATCGTATTTAAGGTCATTTACTAATATCTAATAGCACCATAGTTGTCTAATGAGATATTTTTCTACTTTAGAATGTTGGTTCTGATGTTTCCATCATAATATGGTAATTTTTTGATGATTAGTAAGTTTTGTTTAATTTTTCGAATAGGAGTAAAAACATAACATGAATATGGAATATTGGTAGATACTGAAACAGTAAGGTCCGAGGTTAATAATAACACGAATATGAAATATATACTGAAACAGAAAAATGTCGATTCTAAAAGGCCTACTTTAATGATAGGATTTACTATATTAGTATAGTAATTAATTAATATTGGTTCGATTAGTTAAATTATTTGAAAATATATAATAAAATAAAAAAAGACCTTAAGGCAAATTTTGAAGAACTTGCTTTACAACTTTATCAAAATTTGCCTTAACTATTTTTGTCTACTATATAATTCTTATAATCAGTATTTAGTAAAAATATATTATCGTTCTATTAAAATTCGTTTAATAAAGATGATAGGTAAATAAAAAATTACATGAATTTATGGAAAAAAACAAAATGAACTATAATTAATTTAGGCGTGATAGTATATCTTTTCTAGTTTTTCTTCCGGCTTCTTTTTCGGTACAAATGGATTGTGTTCTGGGTCCAAATTTAAGCTGGAAAAGAAATAAACATTATAAGTTAGAATGTTTAGTTATAGTAATTTAGATTTTTATCAATTTATACTCATAATAGTGAAGAGATTCAGCACAATTAACATTGTACCACCAATCGCATGCGAATTCTTTTTGATTGAAAAGCGTTCCATTTGTGCAGAGGAATGATGCTCCTTGATGACCTTCGCGACCATCATGACATACATGATAAGCCTATTAAATGAAGATTTTTAAAATATAATAGCCATATTATTGATTTACACATATTGAGGACAAAATTAATCTCACCTGACATCCGGTTTCTACATTAGCATACATGCCTGGTGCATACGGTACACTTCCGCAGTGGAAGTTAGTATGTGGAACTTTATGGAAGATCGGATAGTCGACACCGGGAGTTCCGGGAATTTTACTGAAATCTTGCTTATTTTCTTCTTTCTTTTCAACATGTGGTTCATTATAAAGACTTCCATATGCCTAAAATTTTTTGAAAGTTAAGAGTTAAATAGTTATTTAAATGAGAAGTACAACAAAAGGTCAAAACAAATGTGCTTCGTAAAGCTAAAATCTATAACTGCATATCTGTTAGTTTAACTTAGATAAAAAATAGTAGAACTAAGCATAAATATAACAAGTTAAGTTACACTCTACGTAAAAACTTAATTAATTATCAATGAAAATTTTATATCAATACTAAAATTACGTCAAATATTTTAAAGACTGATTAAATTACTGACACTTTTTGTAAAATATTCTTTATTAGCACAATAAAGCGTACTGCTGTAAATTTATATTGGCATACTGCGGTACAAAATACATTTTCTGCCCTAATGGTGAGTTTCGAAAAAAACAAATTTCGAAAGTAATCGAATTTTTTTTTTGACTGACCTAAAAAGGAAAAGATACAAGATTTGCAAAACTGGTTAACGGGGTAGAAAGCAAAGGTAAATGACCAAAAGAGTATTTATATTTCATAATATTGGAAATGATCAAAAGAGTATGAAGGTCACCGTTTACTAAAAATCTTGTTCTTTTTCCAGCAAATAAAAAAATATGAACTACCTTTGATTATATCTCAATACGTTATCAGCAGTTATATGGATTAATACATAACCTATCAAATCTGTCAGTAAGGAACACAGTTTTAATTTGGAACATAATTTAAAACCCCCATAAGGACTTCATCTATTATTTTTAGTTTCAGGTTTTATTTTGGAAGGACCCTTAGAAATTGGTGATAATAAATTATTCATGTTAAATGTCTTATTTATTACAGTGAAGCTACTTCATTAAGTTGGATAACACCTTGGTACTATCAAATAATTAAGTCAGAACTAATCTATCGAATTATGTGGATTTGGTTTTTTTTATAAAGATTTGAATATTTTTGACTATTGTTTTTGTTCTCTCTTTAACCATTCAAAAATTTGAATTGGAACAATAAACCATTCATCCTTGCTTTCTTATTGGAACAATAACCATTCGGATCATCCTTGCTTTCTTATTGAAACAAGATCATCCTTGCTTTCTTATTGGAACAATAAACCATTCGGAATAATTTAATTCTCGATTTCAATCTATATTGCCAGTAAACCGTACGACTACTCTGAATTTACTATTTAATAAATTAAAATAAAATATAGTCTCATTAATTTTTGGCTCTATAGCGTGCTATTAAATGTGCATTTTTTCTGCATAATTTTGAAAAATTGTTATTATCGACATCTTCAAATTTCTCTAGTTAATTTCATTTATTCACGTAAACTGTTTCATTATTTGACAAAATTATATTATTAAACTAGCATATATTTAGTATTGTAATGCCATAACTGCATGCTTAAATTACACAATAAAATTAAAAATAATGAGAAATTATTACGAGCGAACTGAAATCCAATAATTTTATACGATGGTTTTTCCGAACGACCAGTATTTTAATACGATTAAAGGGACTTAACAAACAAACCAATATTACATTGGGAGTATTTTTAATATATCTAAAAGCCATAGTTTTGTAGGGTGTTGTTGAAGCTGAATTTATAAATATTAGACTGGTGGAAAAGTTCGTGCGTTCATTTTGCATATAAATTAAGAGGAGTATGTTATTATTTATTTAATAGTTGTTTTAATTTGTTTTTCTTATAAAAATGCTTTTTGGGACAAACAACTTAATAAGTTTCTATTTTATATAGTTTTCTTTTGTTTTAAAAAAGGTTCTACATTTTGTATTTTCGTAGTTTAATGCAATTAAAAATTCAAATAATAAACTTCTTATAATTGATGTACTATTAACACATCTCAGCGGAGAAAATCTCCAATTTTTACGATGTTTATTATAACTTTTCTGATTATCAACTTTAGTATACATATATTGTTATCATTTTTAAAACTTTTTTAAAATTTACAACTACAACAAAGGTAACAAATAAATTTGATATACAGTCAACTTAAAGAAAAATTAAAAAACTACCTATCGACAGTTCTTTACTCGGCTAGTTTAATAATATTTAATTATATAACAAAAATTTGGGTAACAAAAGGGTTAAGATGTTTGAATAAGCGAGGAGCATTGACTATTTTACTTAGTAGATTCCAAGTCAATCGATTCTTTGTCAATTCGATACTCCTACGTGTCGCACTTTAGTTTTTTTCCGGTATAATTCTGCCAGTAAGCACTTGTACACATATGAGTGAAACCGAAAGACTTTTCATCCTTGGTATGAGAATCTGTGTTGGAATGTCCACACATTTAATATCACCAAGAATGCACCAAAATGTTTCAGCTTTCTCAACCGATGCAAGAAGCTTATCAATCCTTCCTGATCTTTCCGATATATACAAGAAATATATTCATTCCAAGGTGAAATATAGTTCTCATATATAAGCGGGTACTTTTAAAACGTCGTCGCGTCCATTAGACGGGATAAAATTAATATGTGTAGGTGACAAAAATATTACCGAGTCATTAAATTCATTGTAACACTCTAGTAATGTATCCTGTCTTTCTTTATTTTATCGTATTTTCTATAAACAGTGTTTAACTAAACTGACTAATTGCATTCGATTCCTTCAATTATTTCACCGTAGTAGTCATTTTGGTATTAGTTGACCCTGAATCCACTTTTTGTACGAACTGTGGAATAAAGATATTCTTCTTACAACAATCCAATCCGATTTTGGAATGCCCTGCTTCACTCGGGTTTTCCGAATCATTACATACAACAGTTATTTAAGAGCCTTTATTGCTTCTGATACATTCCACACACAAAAATCTGATCTAAATTTAAAAGTAATTCATTAAGTGTAAAAAAACGAACGAACTTTTTTGCTAATCCAATTTATTCTATATATTGCAGCGTATATTAGCCGGAACATATCAATAATTTTATAAAAAGCCGTTTTAAAATATTGTTTACAAAATAATCCTATTAGAGGTACGGAAGTTCAGGACCAATCTATCGAGATAATACGTATAATTATCTTTTATGTTAGAAAGATACACAAAAATATTTCTAGAAAGTAAAATAGTCATGTGCGAACATTTTATCAGTTCTGACGTTAGTCGAATTACTCTAAAGTTGTAAATCTCATGGTGAAAAGGTTTTAATTTTTAGTTAACACTTTCAGCGAAAGATAATGATTCGATTATCAGAAGTGAATTAATTATTGTGTATATAAAAAATTCAAAGGGAGTATAAACAACGTTCTATTAGAAAAGACAAACTTAAATAAAGGGAATAAACACAACTAAATTAATAAATTTATAAGCGACTTGACTGAACATTTTAATTAATATTTAAACAAACTGAGGTTACCAAGTGAGGAATGTCGACGATAACCGATGAACGGTTATTGTAGTCGATGTCGGTGTAGTCTGATGGTGCGGATACAGATTCTGTAGCCATCAGCGAGTTTATAAAGCCTGTTGGACGACATTGGCGTACGAAAACACCGAAACGAAATGCCTAGCTCATCGCCAGAGGTTAAAAATGAAAAGAAGATAATAAACTTGGCAGAAACATTAATTAGAGTAACCAACGCCCTTTTGGACGGGATCTTACTCTATTTCCTCACTATATGGTGTCAGTGTGCCAATAGCAGTGAAAAAGGTAGTCGAGGCAGCGGTAAACCGTTGCATTAGACTAGCTAGGGGAGCACATCGGACATCTACGGTGGAATCCATACTGATAGAAACTAGTCGAAAACCTATCAATTTCTATCTTCAAAAAGTTCGCCTAAATTTAATTTACAAAAACCTATGCCTTCCAAATTACCCACTCCACACTTTAATGAAAAACATTATCATCTCCCACAGTTCAAAAAGGAATTGATCATCCCTATCCTTATTAATATCCCACCTTGAAAGCAATTCATCCATCCTCCCCCTCGTTTTCCAAACTTCCCTTCCACATCCAGATTGGAAACCGTGGTTCGGAGCAAAGTTGAAAGTGAATGCTTCTCTTGACAGGTTTAAGAAGGCAAGTACTGATCCGTCCACATATAGGAAACTTTTCCTTGGACAATTGGACGGATTAAAAGATCATCGACTGTTGTTCACGGATGCCGCCGCTGACACCTATAGTACATCTTTTTCGGTCGTCAAATTTTTTGGATGCAGCACCCGTGCACTATGTTGTGGAATCTTCCCTTATAGGGCAGCTCCATATTACAGACAGCTGTGGGCCATCAAAATGGCAATTGAAATTGCGACCAATATTCCCAGCCAACGTTATTATTTTTAACGACAGCCTTACCGCCCTTAAAGCCATTTGTGGCCCATCGAGTGATCCAGTACTTAGCGCAATTCGTCATAGCCTACTTAGCAATAGGAGTGTCGAGTTGGAATGTGTGCCGGGGCATGTGGGGAATGTGGGAAATGAAAATGCTGACAAGTTGGCTGGAGAAACACTCCGTCGACCAGTGATCACAGTCATTCCCAATCTGTCTCGCCTACTAACAGAATAGCAACTACGACCATTAGCCATACGTAGACACGATGATTGGACCAATAGTAACATATTTTTGTCGACGCATTGGATAACCACCAATTAACCAGTCTATTCAACATCCATACCGAAATTCTTGGTGCGGAAGCTCCTCAGAATCCGGATTGGACATACTGCTCTTACTCATAACTTCCTTTTTGGCAACACCAACACCTTATGCTAATCTTGTGGCACCCATTTCACTATCATCCATATTCTAGATGTATGCCACATAACCAAGAATTACTTCGCGAGCAGGATTCCTCCACTACTAACCACAGACCAGTCTCTCTAAGATAACTTCCCACACGTACTATGAAGTCGCCAAATGACCTCACGGTCGTGGCGCTCTGAAATGGCCCCTGACACATGTCTAAGAGACTTTACAAATAACAACAACAACAAACTTGGTAGCATCGGTCATAGGAGGGAACGGTTCCGACAATAGATTTGCTCTATTGTCCGAAACTTCAAGCAGTGCGATAGTTGCGAATTCGTTTACACATCTTCGTCATAAACATTATAAATTTTGTTGAGCTAGGTCGTGCCATTGCCAAATGTATTGGTACTGAGCAATTCGTTTGCAAGTCGAATGCAAAACGGCTTGCAATACAAGCTAAGTCTGGTGGTGGTTATAGAAGTATTGTCCAGTACCTCGAGAAAACAAAGCAGCAAAACTTTCACACATACCAGCCTAAGGCAGAAAAGGTTTATAAGGTGGTGATTCGTCATCTCCACTAATCAACACCAACTGAAGATATAAAAATGAGTTGGAGATACTAGCACATCCCATCACTAGTATTTCTAGTGCAAAAATAGGTACTCGTCTGCCACTCGCGTCACTAAAACCGGCACCCAACAGTAAAGACATCTTCAGCGTTGAGATGGTAATGTACACAAAAATGAAAGTTGAATAACCGCACATCAGTAAAGATATTGTGGCAATACCATAGGTGCCAAGAGTACGGTCATACGTAGACTTATTGTAGACACACTTCCACATGCGTCAAGTGTGCTGGCGAGCACCTTACCACTGAATGTAAAAAAAATAAAACTACTCCAGCCAAATGCATTCTCTGCGACGGTAGCCACCCCGAAAATTACAAGGGCTGCACTACATATAAATATCTGCAGAAGAAAATCAATCTGAAAAACAACAAAAAAACAGCCAACCATCCATTATACATAGTCAATTAGTCCAGCGGCTTCGAAAGGAGTCTCCAACATTGCACAGTAACAACATAAACAACAAGAACTTCATCAACAGCAACATCCCCCTCCGTCATTGTTGTCTTAAGATATATCCTCAATGTTCTCCCAATTAACCAATTCACTTATACAGCAATTAAACAAAATACTAACACCACTTGTGAACGCTTTAATGTCCATTGTGTCAGCTTTATCGTCCAATGTTCAAAAATAAAAGTCGTCGTGCACGGCAAATTCCCTCTCCATTCTTTTATGGAACGCAAATGGATTGAACTCCCATCGACAAGAACTGGACATTCTTCTACGTGACAGACGCATTGATAACTAAGACGCACTTTACATCCAAGTCATACTTTCTGATCAGCGACTACGATCACCCTGATAATACGGCGCATGGTGGAACATCTCTCATTATAAGAAAATCCATCCAATTTCACCTCCGAATCCCTGCAATTCACGGTTGTTAATTGCAGGTATTCGGAGGTGATTAATTACATTAATTAATGTAGCATCTGCATACTTTCCTCCCAACAAAACCATAACTAGTTGACATTTTATCATTCCTTCACTCACTTGGAGCCTCGTTTCTCGCGGGTGGTGATTACAATACACTCTCAATAGGATTTCCGTGTTGCTAACTCTCTAGGAAAGATTCTTCAAAAAGCACTATCCCATACAACATACCAAATATACTTCTAGTTCAAAACGCCTAAATACCCTCGATTACTTCATTAGAACTCCCTCAATTACCATGAATCCTAGTATGGAAACTCTTTCCACATTATGATATAGAAGAAAAATTGCATACTAACAAAATTATCGAAGAACAAATGTTCCCAATCACTATGAGTATTCCTCCCAAAAATTCTAGGCTCTCGGAAATGAAATTTGCTATTCTGCGTCTTCCCAATAAAAAAGCTCCTGTTTATGATCTAATAATAGCTCCTATACTGCAGCAAATTTCCCGAAAAACTTTAGTTCTCAATAGTATCCTGCGCGCAACCTATTTTCCCTTACTCTCGAAATTTTCTGTCATTAGAATGATTCCTAAACCTAATAAACCCATTAATTCTCCTTTTTCCTATAGACATATCAGTATCATACCAATTCTTGTTAAGATTTTTTAAAAACTTTTATTAATAAGACTCTACCATAATATTCGTGATCATAAATCCAATATAAACACTCCACAATCAAGCAATGCCATCACGTTGTTTATGACATTCCATCCTCTCTTGAGAGGAAAGTGTATTGCCCAGGAGTATTTTTAGATATCTCCCAAGCTTTTTATCGTGTGCGGCATCCTGGACTCCTCTGGAAATTCAACAGCTTTCTTCGTTCAACATACTACCTTATCATAAATTCATATCTCTAGCAACGTCATTTCCAAGTTGCAATTAACTTAGTATCCTCGGAAATATATCCTATTCTATCCGGAGTCCCATAAGGCAGTAAGGTCCCATTTTATATAATATAAATAGCCATGACATCCCATCTGATCCTAATACTATTATTGCTACTTATGCAGATGATATGGCCATACGTGCTTTCCATACAAATCCTGACATAGCTTCCAACAATTTACAATCCCATATGCACAACCTTCAATCCTGGTTTAAGAGATGGTGAGCGAGAGTAAATGAACAGCAGAGTGCTCACATTATTTTCACTCTTTGTCAAGGAAACCCTACCCCTTTATACCTTAATAGCAACAGGACAAATGCTCGAAACTAACAATCAAAAGTAAACTTCTAATCTACAATAAAATTATAAAACCTACGAGGGTTATTCAACAAATACTTTACCTCACCGCCCGATAGAACTGCTGTCACGTGCAGTACATTCTTTTAGTAGCCTACTGTCAAAGTTTCAGTCGATTCCCTTTATTAGTTTTGTTTTGAGAGCCTTTGAAAGCGAGCGTGTCGGTCGGTTGCACAAAAATGGAAAAAGAACAATATCGTTCGGTGATTAGATTCTTGTTTTTGGAAGGGAAAACGCGCAGCGAAATCAAAGATCGCTTGGATGCTGTGTAAGGTGACTCTTCTCCTTCGAAGGCGACCGTCAAGAATTAGTTCAACGAGTTTGTTCGTGGCCGCACGTCGGTTTTTGATGAGCCACGCCCAGGTGCGTTCCACCGCAGTAGGAACGGTGCATCATATTCTACACGAAGAACTGGGCATGAGAAAGCTGTCGGCACGATGGGTGCCGCATTTGCTCACACCGGAAAACAAGCGCAACCGCGAGACCACATCGGCGACGTGTTTGGCGCTGTTTCAGCGCAATCCAGCGGAGTTCTTGCGTCGTTTCGTGACCGTAGATGAAACATGGATTCACTGGTACACACCAGAGACCAAGGAACAGTCGAAACAGTGGACTTCACCCGGCGAACGTGCTCCGAAGAAGGCGAAGACTGTTCGATCGGCCGGAAAGGTGATGGCCACCGTTTTCTGGGATTCACAAGGTGTGATCCACATCGATTACCTCGAGAAGGGTAAAACAATCACGAGGCGCTACTATGCTGATTTATTGGGCCGATTTGAAGTTGAATTGAAGAAAAAGCGGCCCCGCTTTGCGAAGAAAAAAGTGCTGTTCCACCGCGACAACGCGCCTGCTCACACCTCCGCCGTCGTTATGGCCAAATTGGTCGAATTTTGCTACGAATTGCTGCCCCATCCACCGTACTCTCCAGATTTGGCCCCCTGT